>KZ111243.1:1052554-1297966 GCA_002120335.1 Hypoxylon sp. EC38
GCCGCCGCAGCGCTCTGCGGTAGCGGCCTTCCCCTCTGGCCCGCCTCGCCCGGGGTAGGAGTAGGTTGGCTGCTCAAATCCAGCAATCCGACCGGTGTCGGACCGCCAGTACTCGCCTTCCTCCTGAGGCCCCAAGCCTTCAAACTCCTAGCGCGCTGGTACGCGCTCTCGATCTCGTACTCGACAGCGCAGCGAATAGTGAGTGCGCACACGGCGGGCCAGACGCTCCTCTCGCCCCGCGTGATCCAATAGTCCAGCGTCTCCCTTGTCGGCGTCTCCAGCAGGCGCGCGAAGTCGCGCGCCGTGACCTCGGGCACGAGCATCATGCTGCTGCCGGAGGGCACCTCCTCGTCGACGAGGAAGCGTCTAATCCCCGCGGGCAGCAGGCCGAGGGTGTCGAGCTGGCGTAGGCGGTGTCTGAGCTCGAGGCCGACGACGCGGAACAGGTGTCCCGTGATCTGGGAGCGCTTGTGGCGGGCGGTGAAGAGGGAGGGCCCGTGCATGTCGGACTCGAGGAAGGGGATGAGGTAGGGGCGGGCCTGGCTCACGATGAAGTGGTTCACGTTGAAGAGCTGCGCGACGCGCGACAGCGGCGACTTGTGGTCCTTGGCCGGCGGCGCGTGGGCGCGCGGGCGGAGAGCCGTGGCTGGTGCCCAGGGCACGATGTTTCCGTTTACGTCCTTGCACAGCACCGTCGTGCGCCTGCTGCCGTAGAGGGACGGGCTCGAGGCGTTGGAGGCTACGGCGGCGGTCCATATCAGCTTGAATTGGCTTATTAGCGGATTTTGTTTTAATCAATCATATAATGCATGCGCCTCGCGCATATAGGTGGGGGTCAAGTGCAGAGGGGAGACGCACCACGTTGGGGGCAGTGATGTAGTTCAGCAATGCGGGAATTCCGTCTTGTTCCGCGGTAGCTACTGTGATGTTTAAGACTCGCTTGCTCCTGTTGTACGCCTCCTCGAAGGTGAGATCCCCCACGTTGGCTTTGACGCACTCTTCCAGGACTTTCACATCCAAGAAGTATCCTTCGCGGCAGAACCTGGTTATTCTCCTAATCAATGTATCCCAGCTGGTTCCAATGAAGGGCGTCCAATCACGGTGACCAATATGTACTTGCTCGCCGTGCGATGCAAAAGCCGAGAGATTAATCCCGTCCCCTCTTAGCACGCGAGGCAACTCTTCCTCAGTATGGATTGCTACCAGACTCGCGATGAGAGCGCCGGTTGCCATGCCCGTGATGATGCGCGGTAGCAGACCCCGTAAGAATAACGCTTTGACGACCCCTAAATGGCAAAGCCCGAACATGGCGCCACCTTGTAGCACCAGAGTGCTTCTCCCGAAAGCCTGTCTGGAATCGTGCAGGAAGTCGAGCTTCCGCTGGGTCGAGAGCGTGTACGTATGCGTATACTTGTCATGAAGCGGTGTAGCGACTTGATGGTTGATGTCGTCGATGGCACCGGCTACTTGCGCAATGTACTCTTCGATCAAGTATTTGGTTCCGGCAAATGCTCTATTGTAGAGCCTCGGAGATGTGATATTTCCGAGGTTGCGAACAAGGCCAGATCGCACAAGGTCAAGGAGCGCTTGTATGTCATTGTTATCGCGAGCCTCGATGATGTTGTTGAGACGGTTATTTATCAGCGTCCAATCATAGTAATGCGAAGAAGGATTGTTGCGCCTGTGCATGAGCGTTTTACTTGTCAGTTTTCACTCATAACCAGACTGTCCTGTATTTATTCCTGCTAAAGGTGTGCATGGCATACCAGAGATGTAGTTCCTTGAGGTTATCCAGCTGCAGCGCCGCATGTTCCCAATCTTCGTGCGTCTCGGCATTGTGTAGCGCATCGAGCCATTCGTCCACGAGGCTTTTCGACTTCCACCGTCCCCAGAGCTTCTAAAGTGAGAGATCGTTGTGAGCTACAAGTCGCCACCCAGTGATCTCAGTCTGAATCTATAGACGAGCACTTACTCTGTACCAGAACAGGAAGACCTCCAGCAGCAAGGAAAACACAGCCGCAGGCACACTTAAAATCGACGACATTCTCTCGCTCACAGCACAGCCTCAGCTGAAACATCGGTAGGAAGTGCTGACCGTCAGCAAGGCGCGCAAGTGAGTATCTAGGTAGGTAGACAGGTAGATTAGGTAGCTAAAGGGATAGCTAAGATGAACTAGAGGAAAATAGTTCCCGCCATTCTATGTCGCTTCCGTCGCGACACCAGGAAAGCTACGTTGAAGAGGTTGGTAAACATGTCAATCAATCAACCTTCAGGTTGACCTCGGCGTGGAATGAGGAGTTACGTATTTGCGCCGGGTCTCACGAGGCCGAGCTAGACATGGAGCTTTGGGGTAGCTCTGGGGTCGGGGGAACCGGTGCTTACAAAAGTTGCATGTGAAAAGCAAAAATCTAGCCAATATCCGTTCAGAAATACTAATCATAGGTGATATGTACCTTATCGTCTGTCTGCTAAGATACAGGGATTCTCCACGTCGGCATTCCTGTCGTATAAGCCCCGATCTATAACCATCTATTATACATTACATGTATTGTCCAAGTACTGTACATAGAGATTCATTCTGGTGGACAAGGATAGAGCCAAGAGTTTGAGGAATGTTTCTCTATATTATCTGTACTTACCTAGGTTAGGTAAGTAGATAACACTTGATGTCTCATCTGAATTCTATATGCTTAAGATCTACAATGCGGCCTACACGAACAGAGACCGAGCCTCTTTTGTATAGCACCATGGTAACAAGAAAATCGGAACTATATGCACTTCCAACGTGGTATTGTATTAGCTAGCCGGGCGTTATGGTCTTCCGCGTTGAAAATATCATACAGGTCGAGAACCTCACTTCCCTGATTTCTCTATGCAATGGCTTCCTTTTCCTTCCGGGCTTTGAAAGCTTGGACGGATCAAATCCCTAATCCCCTATCAAACAAGCTATACTACTGTAGGCTATCTGCAGATGTTGCTGCATCAAGTAATCTAATGTGATTTAATTTCCTTCTATTCGTCATCATCATCCTCGTCAATGATGTGGCGTCTTCGTCGGTGAGAGGACTCGGTAGCCGGAGCCGGAACGTCATCATCCATGTCAGCATCCGCATCCGCGTCAGCATCCTCCTCAGCTTCCGCCGTCTTCTGACGTTTCTTGCGAGGGGCCTCTTCCTCCTCCTCCTCATCGTCTAGGAGGTCTTCCTCTTCTTCATCATCATCTCCACTCATGCCCTCCTCCTCGTCATCACTAGGAGCAATGAAGTCGTCTTCGCGGTCATATTCGTTCTGGCGATGACTACCCGAGGCGAAATCATCATCCGAATCGTACTCCGGTCGGCGTCGCTTTCCCTTTGATGCACCTGGTGCACCTCTCTTGCGACTACCGCCGGCTCTTCGCCCACCCTCCAAGTCACCAATCGAGAGACCACCGCTCCTATAGTTTCCCCCGATTCGCCCATCGAGTCGCGCGGAAGCATTCTCTCGTCGTCTCTGCGCCTTCATGCGTTCCTTCTCGGCTGCTTCGGCCTCTCTCTTCTGAAGTTCGGGATCCTTAGTAGTCGTGAAGATCATGCCAGCGCCTTGTTTTCTCGCCTTTGCGGCCGCCTCCATCTCGCGGCTGAACTTGAGTACAGCCTCGTCCTTCAAGTTCGAGGGTAGGTTCACGGAGTACTGTTCATTGACGTGGCCTACGGTCATGAATAGTTCGCTCGTAAAATGTGCTGCCGCGACGTAGTAGTGGGCGTCCTCTCGTTCTTCGTAAAACGGCTTGTCGGCCGATGGAGCCATGCTTTTCTTCTGAATCTCGTAATGATCGTTTCCAACTGACAGGGTAAGAGATCCATCACTCCATCGGTACATGACCGCGTTACTTCGAAGCTCGCCAGTCTCGGGGTCGCGTTGGAAACGCACGACATTCTTGGGTCTTTCGGCCCGCACGTTCTGAATATCCCATTCCGTCGGCTCATACGTGTCGGGCTTGTATTCTTCGGCATTCAACTTGAGGAAGTTCGGCACCTTCATAGTTTGCAGCTGCGATTTGTCAGAATGAGGTTGAAACCGCAGTAATGTTGGGGTGAACATACGAAACCATTGCCATCTTTAGTGGTTCTTGGGATCCTGTGTCGATGAAGCGTAACACCCATAATGCGCTTGACCTTGACTTCTTGATCCTCCTCTGCGTCATCATCATTATCATTGTCGTTGTCGCGGTCGCGGTCGCGGCTGCGATGTCGATCCTCGTCCTCATCTTGTTCAGACGCAAGATCTTGCTCACTGAGTACTTGATCTATCTGATCACCCTCATCGCCGAAGAGATCATCACCGCCGGAGTCAGACATGGTGATGATTGATACACTCGAAAAGCGGATGGAGCTGTAAGGACGAGGGTAGAGATGAGGATTAATTAGGGCGATGCGATTGGAAGAAGTCGCGTTGAGCTGGGATTGCCCAATATTGATGAGAGCCGCGATGTTGAAAGGGAAATCAATGCGCGGAAATATTCCCAATTGAAGGAAGGGGCGTACAATCTACCAGCCGCACTGTACATACACTACGGTATGTATGGGCCTAGAAAGCGCAGGGTCTTAGCTTGCATCTTCGAGTGAATTGATGTAGGTACCGATAAGAGATAACTTGCTATCGATAGAGGAATGATGCAACTAAAAATGGACTAGCGTCGGGCGTCTAGACGAGCATCTCCTGAAACAGCAGTCAAAATATCATTGGGTCAAATCAAATGTGGGAAACTTCCACACATCGCAAAGACATTGAACAACTCCAGTTTGCCCCTTTTCTTTACCAAGTCTTGATCGATTCTTCTACGTGATTTCGGCCGGCCGTACAATTGCAGTCGCGAGTCTTGCTTTTGCTCTTCTTTGCAAATTTCGAGTATCGGCGTCTAGCATTTTATTCACTCGCGCTTTTCGATCTACCGGTACCTAACTCGACGTGGTAGCCGTTAGGTTAAACGATCATGTCTAATCTGTTTTCTGGAATGTAGGTGAATTGCTTTTTCTTTTTTTATACTTGATATTCGTTCCTTTTCCCATATCCCCTCATCCCATATATATAATTCTCATATATCTATTTCCTTTTCGGTTTAATATTCCTGCAATTCATCCCTGGCGGCTTGCTTGAATACGAAGCATGAAATCCGGTTTAGAGGACCAGCCGTTTTGATCCTAGACCTGCAAGATGCTAGGGTATTATTCATTTATTATGGATGTACCCTAACCAACAGAAATTGCTTGTCTCTCACAACGAAATACCTATTCAGCTCCGGCTTGGTCAGCCTCGCATACAATTCCTGGACTTAGCCGTTTAGGATGGTGGTTTGGATAAAATTGGATTCCCTTGCAGATCAATCACTGCTCCCCATGGCCTCCAGGAAACCTGTCAACCATTTGGCGTCCCGTACTAGAGGGATTAAGAGGCTCCAGTCTAAGTTGTGCAGGCGTGAAGTCACGATCCCGGAAAGCACACGACACTCGGCGAGCTAGCCATTGTTAGCTCTACTATAATGTCTCACATTTACTGTGAGATGGACTTTGAAATTATACCAACCTAAGGTTGCCCTGGAGAATCCTGGTCATGTTTTATTTTATTTTTCTTTGGTCGTGAGGGTCAAGGCGCCTGAGTAAAGGGTCCCAGAATGTTATTTCCCAATAAAATACAGACACATAACGGAGCAAGTGACGGTCTAGGTTCATATGGGTCAATGATATGCAAGCGCAATTCTCTGAACATTGGAGCCCCGTTTCAGAATTTATCTATCGAATCGGTGACAAAGAATATGAAGCTACGATAGCTTTTCCTACTTACCTCACGTCCGTATATATTAGACGAATTCTTCACGCATCCTTACTGGTTCTTCCCCGCCATCTTTGTCAGCTCCATACAGATTTTCTCAACATACGACAAAGAAAATTATACTAACTGCCCACTTTCAGAAACGCTCGTTTGAGAGGGACTTCGACCAGAACTTCAGGTCAGAGCAAGAGCCCCGTTTCAACCAGCAGCGGCCAACCCAATTCTCCCACCAACCTCTCCCAAGGCAGCCAGTCATCCACAAGCCTAGCACCAAAGATACCTCCACTTCCAAGCTCACCATCCTTAGCTCAGAATATCGGCATGGATGACGCCGGGAATGCAGGAGCGAACGGGGATGATGTTCTCAGTTCTTATCACCTGCCTCGGCCTCTTCCCCTATGGCTCAATGCCCAATATGCCAAACATATCGTGAAGGGTAACTTCATGACCCTTAGCGCGCGACCCAAGACCGTGGAACAGGGAGAATGGATTGCCCATCAAGGTAACTATAACACCGCCTCAGTGTATTTGGGACATGGAGCTTCTAACATGTTTCAGTGGTTGAGCATTACCGTAACCTATGGAACTTCGTCCGAGTGATCCACGAGAAGGAAGAGGACGGAACCACAATTTGCAATCCCCAAACCTGCCCCCGAATGTCTGCCGGCGCGTAAGTAAACCTATAGAAGTGAGGTACAAGCATGTTGGTGTGTCTAACTTATGAAACAGAAACCATTCATTCACATGGCTGAACTACAAGAGGGAACCTGTCGAATTACCCGCTTATGAATATATCACGCTTATGCAGCGTTGGATTTCCGGCAAGATCGATGACACCAACATCTTCCCTACCGATACTAATGGTGTCTCTTATGCGCAAAATCCGTCCATCACCACCACTCCCCTCTCTCAGCTCTCCAGCCCCGAAGACAAAGATTGGATCGGAAAGTCTAGTGGGTTCCCTGAGAATTTCGTGGAAGTCTGCCAGACCATCTTCAGGCAGATGTTCCGAGTATACGCTCACCTCTACTGGGCACACTTTATCGATCCATTCTACCATCTCAACCTCGAGAAGCAACTGAACAGCTGCTTCAGCCACTTTGTGCTCACGGCTTGCGCGTTGGACATGCTTAAGCCCCAGGAGCTGGAGCCCATGCAACCATTAATCGACCTCTGGGCGAGCAATGGCACCTTCCCGCCCGGCTCGAAGGCCTACGAGTACGCCAACCACAAGGCCGGCGAACGACTGATGCAGCTTGCGAACGTCGCATAGAAAGCGCCTAGCTATCTTGCAGTGCGGCGATGGTAATCGTCGAGGACTTGTATGGTTAAGGTATACGTCTTAGCTCGCATTTAGTTCGTTCCACGCCCACCCACCACCGGCACGACCCCCACGAAATGGTATAAACGGAGAGGAAACCGGAAAGGTCAATGACACATTGTCTTGACCGCAAAACGCATTATCTTGAGATTTAAGGAGCAGGCACCAAACGGCGTTGATTGATATTCGACCGCAAAGGTCCCATTCATGAGGCATGGGGTTGAGGAGTGAGTGTGATTTGGTTGGCAACTAACGTTCGTATGAAACGACGTCCAACATCCTACGATACGATAGGTACGATGCGCGAGAGAGTGACAGAGGGAGGGAGAGATATAGCTGAATCTCGAGAGTCTTCTATAGAATAGTAGACGCACTGCATACTAACTAGAGAATGAAACAAGATACTAGAGTATTTTTCCTCTTGAAATGATTCCCGGTCGTCCTTTGATAACCTTATGAATTATAGAATATCTTAAGCCAAGGCACCTATCTGCGTGAGATAATGGATATGTAATTCTGACAGGAAGCTTCAATGGCTGCTGACAGTGGGCTGATGAGCTCTGAACCTGCCCCGCATCCTTTCGAACTGCGCCGTGACACAAGCCAAAGTAAAATACTCGCTGGGCATCATCCCAACGAGCATCGTCTTTCGGATCGATATCCCCAGTTTCACAAATTATAATTATATATATCGCAAGACAATTCAGACTGGAAGAGATTGACTCGACAGCTTGTTCATAAACAGTTCACATAATTTACTAATCATTTGTAATCAATTGAGTCTATTGCTTCCCAGATTCTGTCTATTCCTCCCCCTCTCCATCTACCAACTATGAACATAAACCCAGCCAGCACGGGGAGCGAGGCGGATGACGACCACCTAATGCGATGCTGGAGGATCCAAAGCTGCAAAGATTGTCTTACGCTGGAGCCGGATTGTAGCTGGTGTCCATTCGTACGTGCCATTTTTACCCGTGACTCGTTCACTATCTAGGAAACACACCCAACCTACACCCCGATTTGTCTGCTCTGCTCTCCTCCATAGTGTCGCCATGCAATTAAGTCTTTATCTAATATACATCGGGTCTCTCATAGTCATGGACCTGCGTCCCAAACTCGCACCGCATACCCTTCCTAGCACCAGCACAGGACGAAAACATATGTCCGCACTGGGCAGAGCGCTGGGAGATCCGGACGCGGCCGCTCGGGTGCCAAGTATCGACCATCACGACCCTAACCTCGATCGTCTCGATCGCGTCGACGCTCATCTTGGTGTTGCTCGTCATGTTGGCCGTCTGGGGGGTCCGGAAGTTGCGGGCGTACGGAAAGAAGAACCCGGGGTGGTGGAGGGTGTGGAGGTATGATTGGAGACGGTTTGCGCGTGACTGGCAGCGGTGGTTGCGCGTTAAGGCGGGAATGAGGAATGATGTGCTTGCGCGAGAGTCACTAAGAGAGGGGGAGCCGGAGCCGTTGTTACCGTCTTGAGGGTTGAAGAGAGAGAGAGAGAGAGAGAGAGAGAGAGAGAGAGAGCAGTTGGATTATGGAATTGTATAATTATAATATCTAATTTCAAATATAGCCATTCACCCAGAGCTGACTGGAGGAATAATGGCGACCTCATCACCTTCCTGTATCACGGCTTGGGAAGACTCGTCGTTGGAGTCGGGAACATCCACGTAGTTCAAATTGACCGTCACTAGGCAGGAACTGAGGACTTTGTCTTTGATGCCATTGTATTTCTCTTCTAATGTGTCGAGCAGCTTCCGTAAAGGAAGCGGTGCGGGTAGTGTCTCGAATTCTTTCGAGGTAAAAGAGCTTGCACTTGCGAAGTAAAGGATGTTGAAGTGACCTTCTGGTGGCTTGGGAATAGCACCCATGGTTGCTAGGTTGGTATTACGAAGGCAATGGAGTTCAATCTACTAAAAAATCTCTTGTTAGCTTCAGGGTTTCCAATGAAGATGCAGCAAGAGAATATGGATGGATAAATGTTGACTCAGAGATCTTGGTGATAATGGTAGAACATCATTGATGATCAGGTAATACATGCTATTTATTACATCATGCAACAAAAGAGTAATAATTGGAAAAGGGAAAGGAACTTACCAATTATCAGTTGGAGAGGTCCGGTTGAGAGTTCCCTTGTTCAAGCGGGAATCGAAGGAGCGAAGAACGAAGAACGAAGAGGAAGGGAAATAAATTTTATGATCCAGCCCTTGGGAGAAAATTGCGCTTGGGCGCTAGAATTGCACTAGCTGATTACTAAGCTAGAAACTTTCGTCCTGTGGAAATATCAGTTCTCTCCGTAATGACAAATTTACTTAACTCGACTGGAAACTGTTCTAGTATTTTTCGGTTTGGCCTGGTGTGATTAATGGAACTTGGGTAATGTTAGAAGTTTTAGAACGATGAGCGACTCTGTCACGAAGAGGAATATTCGGGGTATGAATTGTTCTTTATTCGCAAAGCAAAATGCCCATCATAGTCCAGTGACTCCCATAACAAAAGGAATCGCGAGCGTGGATGCTGTATGATGCGATGCTACGCTCTTAGACCGTAGTCATTGGCTAGTAGCAAAAATCCGACTCCCGTTCTCTCATCTTCCCCCAAACGAACCCCCATTTATCGCAGTCTTCGGGCCTCACGTTCGGACTCGAGTAGGCAGAGAATGTCGTCCTCACGAACTGTAAATCATCCAAATTAGCTTCTGTTATATCGTCGCAGTCGGTAAATATTTGTAGATTCGCACCTGGTCCCTTGACGTTTCGGATGATGCTTCGGGTCTGGTCGTCCATGAATTCGACGCGGACTTGGGTGACACCACCACGAGAACCTGTAGCCGTCAGCCGCTGCTCATCTCTTGTATCGAATCGCATCTTCTCAAATGAACGAATGCGATGAGGATATCGTACCGGTTCGGCCCAGAACGCGGGTGACCTTGACAAGCTTGACGGGTTGCTTAGAAGACTCCATATTGGCGATCTGAGTAATTTGGTTAGATTTGAGTGTTGTAGATGTCTTGAGGAGTATTGGCCGTACTGTTGATGAAGTTTTGCAAGGGTGCTGGTACTTGGTCGCGAATATGGAAGTTTTGTCAAAGTCAGCGGTTGGTTGGATTTTTGGTCGAAAAGATCCAGTCTCGCTAAAGCTGTTCTGTGATTGTGGTGGGTAGGGCTTTTTTTCTGCCTTCTGCACGGACCATTTTATTCACTCCGCTCTGACCGCCCTGACCGCCTGAGGTATCCAAGTACCTTATCGATAACACTTCCATTCGCAAGCAATCAGTTAGGTGCATATTAGCATATATAATTGCATGAGAAATAATAGGGGAACTCCCAACTAGGTACGATATAATGATCGATGGTAAAAATACGACCACATTTTTGATAATAATAGAGTAATAGAGTCATCCATTTATCGTAGTTTAATGATATCACATAATTCCATGTAATAGGGTATCAAGGCCAACACAAGTCACAGTCCACTAAGTAATATCCCCATTTCACGACAGCGCAGCCACCTTGGCCTCCAGGTCTTTTACCCAACCCTCTACCACTTTCATGTTGGCTGTCATAGCAGCTCCTCCATCCCCCATGGCCGCTTCAATCTTCTCGAGGCCTTCTCTCCATTGCTTGATGTCAGAAGCCATCTCGCTCTGTGAATTCTCGATACGTTCCAGGGTCTCGTTGGCTGTTGCCGCATCCGCATGAATAGCTCTCAATGAGCGAAGTCGGTCTAATAGCGGAGGAAGGAGAGGCGCTAGGCTTTCAATGGTTGGTAGAGTTCCGTAGAGTGCGTTAATCTTGGCTGTTTGCTCTGAATCATCTGCTTCAACTGGAGAGGCGCCTGAGGAGGCCAGGGCGTCTTGAGCCGCTTTGGCAGCTCTCCTTGACTTCTCCAGTTGCTCCGCCTCCTGGGTCAACGTTCGAACTCGGCGGCTGATACTATCGAGTGACGAGGTAGATGCTTCCGACAAGGTCATAATCTGGCTCTGGAGGGTATCTAGTGTAGGTATGATAGCTCGAGGAAGACCGTTACCCTCTAACTCCGGCACGGCTGCTGAGGTAATACCAATCGCTTTTTCGAGCTGTGCAAGTCGTCTATCAAAATCAGCAGCTTTGGCAAGTGCATGACTTTGTTCGTAGCTTGGCGCATAGGTAACTGTATACGTCACGCCATCTACCACCGGGTGGGCGGGTGCTTGACCATCAGTCTTTGCTGGCTTTTCTGCGGGGATTGTTGGGTGGTCTCTAGTTGTGATCGTTCTCTCTGGAAGTATTGATATCTCTTCTAATACCTGGCTCAGCGAGACTAGGTCTGCCTCCTGGTTTGGCGAAGCTTCCTTCGACTCCGCTTTCCGTTTGCCATATTCTTCCTTGGCTTCTTCAATCTCTCGTTTGAGGCGCGCAATCTTTCTTGCTAGATCTTCGTCTTCATCGTCATCACTCAAATCGCCAATTTGTTCGGTACCATCTTCAAGGATTCGTTGTCTTCGACTTGAGGTTTTGTATGACTTTCGCTTGCCGTCTAGTCGATCCGAGAAATCCACATCTCTAGCATCGACTTGCGCGGGCATGAATCGGGATCGGGCTTGATCTATCCGGAGCCGTGAATGGGAGATTCCCGGGGCATCATCGTCCTCGTCTTCGTCGAATTCGTTGTCTGACTGTGATCTGCCTGTAGTTGTCTAAAGGGGCTGTTTAAAATGGTGCAAGCCTGTAATGGAGTACAAGCGTAATCTTACCGGTATAGTAGAATTATCGTCGGTCAACTCTGGAGTCTCGTAAATGTCAGGCGCAGAATCCTGGGTTTCAGTTAGAACGGTAAATATAGCTTTGGAAGCTTCAGGAGCTTGAACCCACCAGATCTGGTAGTGCAGCATATTTCCGATTCAGGGCCATGTTGAAGGCAAGGACTCTTAACAATCCCTAGCTTTGAACTCTTGTCTTCCTTGATCTCTAAAGTTCAAGATCGGTTTGGAAATCTTGTAGTATGTAGGGAGATAATGTCAATGCATGTGCAAGGTTGAAGTTTAGTGGACCTATGAAGTACAAAGCTACCAAGATCCACCTGTTTTGCTGCTTGTGGCTGGAGTTTGTGGCTACCACATGCTACACCCTGACGCGTCTCAAACGCGTCGTTCTTGCTCACTCATCATTAAGAGTCACCTTTCAATTCATGTCAACTTCAATCAATTCAAACGAAGGATACGTATAGCTGGTTTCTCAACGCGTCAAGAGTCCAGGATTGGCTCTCCGTGCGTTTCTTTGAGAATATCTCATCCTTTCTCCTATTCTCTCGTGTTCTATTTACTTTCTTCTACTTCTATGTGCATAAATCGCACTCTTTCACTGCGCACTTTTCATTGTGAGAAACTCAGCTTCAGCTTGCCTTCAATCCGCAATCTCAATCATCATATGCCTGCGTAGCACTTGATAGGGAATAATCGGGCCTCTCATTTGGACCTGGTCATATTTGGTGTTGCTCCACCCCTGTAATAGACAAGTTGCAGGAGTTCCGATGCCTATTATTAAACCAGGAACGTCACAACATCTACAGCGTGTACAAGCACCACATCGTGTTGGGCTCAGCAGAAATCAAAAGACAGATTCTCTTCTGAAACGGGTCCGGGGTCAAGATAATCCCCTTCATGAATCCGGATCTGTAAATGTTAAAAATCAAACTCCCGGTTCTAAGATGAGACAAAGTGCGAAGGTTCGGGAGCCCGAATCTATCGATGCACCCCCTCAGAGCAGCGATGGCGAGGAGGACTATCGGCACTCGCAGGACTCTGACGACGATCAAGACGAGAACGGACGAGGAGATATTAAACGCACCACTTTCAAAAGTGTCCAGTCAGCTCCCTCGCAACCAAACGATACAAGGAGAAGTACAAGGGACAGATCTAAACCGTCATATCAAAACGAGGAGCCTTCGAGTTCTGCTGGTTCAAAGCGATCTGCAGAGGAATCCCTTCCTGGGACCGGCGGTCACTTAATGAATGCTTATGGTTTTAGCAAGCAGGCCAAGAAAACTAAAAGTGCCGCGACGTATGGTGGCAAATCATCTCAGCCCAGATCTTCGCAACTGAAATCTTCACAGAAGTCTACGCCCAGGTCTTCGGCCAAGTCTCTGCCAGCCAAGTCATTCAAACATCCTCGAACCAGCTGGAGCCCGGAAAGTGTTCGGTCGCCGCCTGCGAGGAGGTTTATAAAGCCAGAGAGCCTCAGTCCGGAGAAGACGAGGCCATCCAAGGCTTTCAAACCACCACCTTCAGCGGATTTAAGCCCAAGTCGGGACAGACCCGCACTTCGACGTCGCAGTTTACCGTCAGATACGTCTCCACCGAAGAGCAAATTGAAATTGTTTGATGTAGATGAGGAACTAGAACCATCTGTTGAAAAGGGGGTGAGTCGGAAGCCTACCAAAACAGGGAGGGCGAAGAGGTCTAAAGCCAACACTCAACGAGGCTCACCGAAACCTGTGTCAGAGGAGTCTTCCCAAAGACCGACTTTCAAGTTACACGCCTTGGACGACCTAGACTATTTAGATGACAGCGATGATAAGATCATTGCCCCATTTGAAAACGTCTCAGATGACGAAATAGGCGATACGACTATAGGAAGTACAGTGGCGACTACGGCAAGGTGTCCTATGTGCCACGAAGTTGTCGACTCTGAACTCCTGGCGAAACATTCAGACCATGGCAGGATGAACATTAGGAAGCAGGCAGCCTTCTGCAGATTGCATAACCGCCAGACAGCATTAAGCGATAGGTCTGAGAAAGGATATCCTAAGATCAACTGGAGGACACTCGATACAAGGTTAGAAAAGCACCAAGATATGTTGAAAGACATCTTGGAAGGAACTCGAGAATCGTATTATCGCGAGGTCTTGAAGGAGAACGTTGAATCTGGAAAGAATCGAACCTTACTCAAGACCCACGACAGCCTCACGCCAGGCTACTACGGTCCACGAGGGCTCCGCACCATGACCGAGTACATCATGCGGACTTTGTCTTCAGTTGTTCGGAAGCGTGCAGTCGAAGACCGGCTCGTTTCCGCCAGAGGTTATACCGGATATGTCCAGGTGGTGTTAGTACCTGAATTGGCGGTCCGACTGATTATGGAGGACATGAGTGTGGCAGAAGAAGATGCGAGGAAGATCATGGAAGATAGCATTGAATTTGGAGAGCTTCTGCACGAAGACGTAGGAGATGTTATTGCTGGTGTGAGCGATGAGGAAGCCACATAATAATATGATCATAGAGTACTTAGGCTGTTGAGAAGGCATCGTGAGATGAGCTTATGTCTTCATCTATATTCAGGGCAGGCACGCAAGGCTGTCATGCGCTGCCGAAGATTCCTGCTGTAACATGAGCTCCGCTTAGCACAGAGCCTCACTATTGTTATGATGTGCATTTTGGTCTGGATATCTTGCGCTGGGATACTTCAGGCGTTATGTGAAGCGTAATCTTTATTCGTCGATTACAAGATAGCCTACTTAGGGGATTTTCATCTAGGCCCGAATTCTAATTACATACGCAAAGCCCTTGCTTATATGGGTTTATTTCTTTGGCGTAGCTAGAGAGCGACAGTAGATGATCGATGGACTCGGGTATTCCCTAACCGTATATTGTACTAGTATCCAGACGAACGATTAGGTCTATCTACATACTATAGTATCACAGCATCCTGCCGGGTTTCTTACTAAATGGGTCATCTGCCGAGACTAGATCGAGCGCACATAGCTCAATTGCCCTCGTCTTTAACATGACTTTCAATTACCTTCTTCCTTCATCCAGCTTGTCTATATCCACTCCAGGGATAAGTTCTGCACATGATAAAAGACGTCGTCTTTATATAAGTACCTACTGAAGTTAAGGAAGTGGGATATTATTGAACAGCGACATTTGTTTTCCATCTTTGCGGATATGTATTGGTGGTGCTATTACGTAATCAGAAGACTTGGTAGACTGATATAGGAATTGCCGGCTCAGAAATGCTTTCGATTACCATACGCAACTAGACATTTAGGCTCGCGGAGTTTATGTAAGTACCGACATGGTTGAAAATAGGACGGGTTTGAGAATGAATAGGAAAGAGAGACAATATTATAGATCTACATATATACTTAGAGCGTACGGGATGATACACTCCAGTTCTCATGAGCTTCATTACCATGCCATATGGGCGAACCTTCGCGGCCCGCCACGTTGAATGAGACCGAACTAAGGGCCGTGCCGCGCTTATCTACCTAGGTAGCTCTCTAGTATTCCATTACGGCGATAAGGCATGTGGATTTTAACAAGCCTTCCAGCTATCACACGCGGGTTTAGGTACGGGGTATCTTGACAAATAGCTGAGGTACATGCATGCATGTGCGAAAGCGGGAACTTGCGGCAACTTTACAACACACAGACTTGTCGGATGCAATTTGGGTGCATCCCATGACATCTGACAAGCATCGGGTAAGTTACCAACAAATGCTTTTTACTCAAGCTTTCAAGCATCATCCCGATGTGACTTGATAAGCCTTATGCACACTGTCGGACCGTGGGTGAGATGCCGGACCAGTCCCCGGGAATAGTGCCTGTGTAATCTCGCAATAGTCGTAGGACGAAGACGAATCCAATTTCTTTTTCTCCCACCCATAGTGTAGCGCCAAGTGACAGGTCGACTTTTGGCAAGGGATGATGCTACTCCTGCTAGGCTACCCGGAAATGGGGGAAGCAAGGAGAATTAATTGACTGGTGCGTGTCAATATTACCATTATATTTAAAAGATATTACCTACACATATGCAGGCGTATATATAAAGATACAACATGTATGTGCATGTAATTGACATCAATATACCGTACGGTAGAGAAGCGATACGGATACGTGGATACCTGATGTATACTTGAGGAACCGAAGCTCCTCCAACCGAAACTTTGAAACTACCTAGGTATGTACCGTACATGTAATTCGCGCTTGCGACAAGGATTCTGAGGAGGGACGCTAGGACTTTCTGGGGTTTATCGACATCTGCGGAGCTCGCAACCCGGTTTTGTGGCGGTAATAGATAGCGCAGAGGCCACTACATGGCCAAAGCACGACAACCCGCAATTTTGACTTTCACCGAGGCCCTGGTACAGGACACTAAAAAACCGACCCTTAGCAGCGTACCTACCTATTACAGCACGCTAAACCCGTCAACCTCTGTGGAGCAGCAACTGGATAGTACCTCATTTGTACGAACCATGGATGTAGGTAAGCGAATGAGGCTGATGGCTCGAGTCACGAGTATCTGCGACCGAGTCATCACGAGTAAATTGACAAGAGAAGAGCAAGAGGATAGAAAGAAGGACATAATTATTTGCAGCCTCGATTCATTGAATGAGCGGTAAGATTTAAGATCGGATATGGCTCTTACTGCCAAGTCGCCTTTTCTTTGTTAAGGTCCCGTTAATTGGTTAGGAAACGAGGTGCAGTGCTTTGGCTAACATGCAAAGAAAGGCAGAGACGTATTATATTCGCTTGTACCAGTGAGACTCGGTATCCTTAAGCGGCATTGCCTTTCCAGCACAGTCTTACTACTATGTAGGATGATGTGATCGCCAACAAATAACGTTCGATGCATTTACAAATTTCAAAACGCGAGAGGCTCGATCTGGGTATCAAAAACCTGCTTGTGATTTGAAAAGGCAGATTTTTCTTTTTTTGTTGATGACATAGGTTGCTTTCTGCGCGCGCTTTACTATTAACAGCCCAAACAAAATCAAGGTAGAGTTGAAACGGTGACGACAACACTTCAATACCAAACGGGCTGCATCACTTTCAGCCTCCAAGACGAAGGAATGATTAACTTGAAATTTATAATATGATTGATTGGGTTGAACTGATTGAAATACTGATAAAATGCTATATAAAGACAACTTATTGATTTAAATATGTGTGATAAGTAACAAGTTAGATGGAAGTCTTCACATGGTCCAAAAAAAGAGTTTGGCTCCACCCGTGGCCTGCGTGGTACTGTACCCGTATGTGGGCTTGCTAGGGCCAGCGGTTCCCTCACGTCGGCTTTGTACCGAAGGTTGTAGCCGTTTTATCGCACGTACTACCCGAGCCACTTCTGGTCGAATCTGACACCAACCCACCAGCACTAGCCCCAGCAAGCAGTTGCAACTGCCCTGCCTACCACTCTGTCACTCCGCCCTGCTTTGCTTGACTTTGACTTGACTTTGACTTGACTTGATCTGACTTTGCCGCATCCTAAATGTGTGTCTGCGAAAAACAAATCCTTTCAGCCCTCAATCAAGGCTTTGGGCTATACGGTATTTTTCCTCTCTAGTATCTTGCCTACCTACATGTAACTATTTTACCTGCTTGGTTACCTATACTCTTTTGTATACCTGCCCACCTGCCCACCTTTCCGACCCTCTCTGAGACGCTACCACTTCTCCGCGCAATCTAGATTACGTCCGCCACATAGATACTTAGACACCTATCCACCTAGCTTCCACGATATACGCCGAGCCTACAACTCTTTAGAGGGAAATGCTCTACCTATCTCCTGTTGATGGCGCCGCCCTATTAATCTAAGCTGTGAGGACCGGCGTATGAGTGACAATGACGAGGGATGACGGCCGCATTACTTCCTTCGCGAGTTCCAGCAGTGGACACTCTAACATCACACTGAAGCCATCCGCCCCCAGTCGCTCAGTCTCAGTCTCCTCAGCCTCGACTAAAGCTACGCCGAAACCCATCAAGACGGGCGATCATGGCAAATTCAGGTATGGCATGCCTCGAGAATTTTTTTTTTTTTCGCTATATAGAACACAGTCAATTACCAGGAGGCTTTGGCCCTGTTTCCTATCTAAATTATCTTGATTGGTGGGAGGCAGTCGATGCTTCGTTTTTGTCACTAGAAGGGTTGTTTTGTGTATAGCGAGCGATGCTCCCAACAAACATCCTAAATGCTAACGACGGCTGCGTTTCGCGCCTTATATAGACATAAAGAAGACCCCCAAGTCTCGCCGACGGCATCCAGCCATCGCATTGCTCTGTCGCCGTCTTCCACCGCATCCAGTAGCTCCCTCCTTGATAATCGCCGCATGAGTGACCTCACAAACTATCGTCGCGACCTGGCCGTCCTCGATCCAGCCGGTGGTCGACTTCCACAAATCCAGCGAGATCCCCCGATGGCTAGTCCGAATTCTCAGCAGAATATGTCTTCTTGGATTTCCGTTAACGGTGGTGCGACACCCTCCCCAACCGGCGGCTTTGGGACGAGTTTCTACAATGATTCGAGTGACAATGTTTCAACTGCCTCGCAACTTTCGCCTGTCCTCCGATTGGGTTCTTCTCGATCTAACCAGGCATCGAGCAATGACACTCCAGACGTAGCATACTTTACTGATGACAGGCGGCCCTCAGCGGCCAGTGTGACCACAGCGAGCAGCCAAGGGTCCAAAAACAGTGGGAGCAGAGGCGGGTTCAAGAAATTACAGGGGTTCTTCGGAGAGGATTTTCCAGGACGCGATTCATCCGACACCAGCCTTCCACCGCCTCCACCCACCCAAAATCAAGCTAAAGACCGTTCTCACTCCTTCAACCGACAGCGTCGAGGGAGGAATGATTCTAACGCTACTGATCACACCAGAGAACCTTCTCCATCCTCTTCCCGACCTCGAACGCCAGTCCCCTCAAGCGACGTAGTTCCATTTCTGTATCAAGAAGCTAATGACATTGCTAAATACGGCGAAGCTCCAGTTCGCGACATGCTAGCTGGCCCGGACAAAGATCGCTTCATGCAAGAAAATCCTGGACAAGTGCCACCGAAAACCTCGTCCTCTTCTCGCTCCGCCCACTCTGTTGTCCACCTGTCCGGTCACCACCGTCATCACAAGAGCAATGATGATCCCAATACTCTCCGGCCGGTAGCCAGTCGCGAAGACTCGTCGGCGAGCGTCTACAATATGAAAGATAGGGGAGGATCTGCAGCAACCGCGCCGCGATCACGAGCTCAGAGTCCCACACCAAGCAGCAACAGCAATGGCAGTAGACTTGCATCCATTGACGGTCAAACATCGCCTGGAGCGCCTGGTAAACGTGGCATCTTCGAACGATTGCGACGGCACAAGCCCAAGGATGACGTCCAATACTCTCGTTTAAAGGGCATGCCTAGTTCCACCCGATCTCTCGCCGCCTCGTCGTCACGACAGGACCTATTGAAAGGAAACCAATCGCCTTTTGATAAACCCCTTCCAGATCCTAGAGCTCAATCGACCCGACCATCTAACTCTCGACAAGCGACCTTCAATAACAAGTTTCCTTTCTCCAAGAAGGGACGTCCGCACAAGGCCTACGATGACCCCGATGAGCATATTGGCCCGACCGATAGAAACGATAGGGGCATGGTGTTCCACCTCGATACAAACTTGAATGACATGGAGGGCATATTAGCACAGCCCCCACCGTTAACGCCTATGGAGCCTGTGATATTACAACTCGGAGATGTCGAACCCGAGCCAGCTTCGGCTCAAGGTACTGGGGCGTGGAATGCGCCAGACAGCTGGGCTGTCCGTCGTACTGCTGAAGAGAAAGATACCCATGTGCCCGAAGTTGATGAAGTTGGAACTCCGCCTCGGCCTGAGGAGAAATCGAATCCTCATTGCATAAGAGTATTCCGCGCCGATGGCACCTTTGCTACCGTGCAGATGCCATTGAACTCGACCGTGACTGACGTTATGGCGCAAGTCGTTAAGAAGACTTTTGTCACCGAAGGTCTGGAGAATTACCATATCGTGTTGAGAAAGCATGACTTGTCTCGGGTTTTAGCTGCTCCGGAGAAACCACTGTTGATTCAGAAGAGGCTTCTGCAGCAGGTCGGATATGACGAGGAGAAAGACCGCCTAGAAGATATCGGTCGAGAAGACAACAGTTATCTATGCCGCTTCTTATTCTTATCAGCAAGGGATTTTACTATGACGCCTCAGGACCTTGGACTTAGTAGGACCACCACGAAGTTCAATCACGTTGATCTTTCTGGGCGAAACTTGATCACGATACCTATCACACTCTACTCCAAAGCCGCCGATATTATCTCTTTAAACCTATCTAGAAATCTCTCACTCGACCTCCCTCGAGACTTCGTTCAGGCTTGCCCCCAGTTACGCGACATCAAATTTTCCAACAACGAAGCTCGAAAGCTTCCCATCAGCATCGGACGAGCAAGCCGGCTAACATATCTTGACGTGTCGAACAACCGCTTAGAGGAATTAGAACATGCCGAGCTCGGCCGTCTGACAGGTTTGTTGAAGCTGAGCTTAGCAAACAATCGTCTAAATCGCCTACCACAAGAGTTTGGTCGTTTCAGGGCCCTTCGTTCTTTGAATATATCGTCGAATTTCCTAGACAAATTTCCGGTTTTCTTATGTGACCTGGAGAGTCTAGTAGATATCGACGTTAGCTTCAACTCGATCTCATGTCTCCCTGACGAAATCGGGAGACTACGTAATCTCGAGAAATTCGTCATGACCAATAACCGACTTGCAGGAACGTTGCCGCCAACATTCAAAGAACTCATAAACCTCCGCGAGTTGGACATCAAATATAATACGCTCACCGGAATCGATGTTGTGTCCAAACTACCCAAATTAGAACTCTTGTCTGCTGACCACAACATGATCTCTCAATTCGTCGGTAGCTTTGAACGAGTGCGGAATTTGAAGTTGAATTCAAATCCCATCACCAAGTTTGAGATTACAAGCTCTGTGCCAACTCTTAAGCAACTCAACTTATCCAGCGCCCAGCTTGCGAGTATCGATGGCTCTTTTAATAACATGGTGAATCTAGAGAGGCTTGTGCTCGACAGAAATTACTTTGTGTCTCTTCCCAATACAATTGGCAACATGAGAAGGCTGGAGCACTTCAGCATAGCTCACAATTCAGTGGGCGAGTTACCTCCGGAAATCGGGTGTATGACTGAATTGAGAGTTCTGGATGTCAGAGGAAACAACATTAGGAAGTTGCCGATGGACATATGGTGGGCAAACAAACTGGAGACCCTCAATGCCTCCTCAAACGTGCTCGAAAATTTCCCGAAGCCAGCCTCACGCCCGCCTCAAATGCCTGGCGAATCTTCAGGCTCACCGGCTCCCAGTAATAAAGCCACGACTGGGCTCCTTTCCTCCGCGTCTAGTTCTGAGGATCTTCTCCCTGACGGGTCGCGCCGACCTAGTCAAGCATCGAGCACATTGCTCAGTGTCGGGCCCTCACCTGTTCCTTCTGGTGCGGACCGGAAGAGTTCTGTCGTTTCAGTGTACGGAAAGGGAGGGCGGAAAACTTCGGTTGTCTCCCGATCAACGACTGCTAGTAGCGCTAATGGAACTATGACGCCTCCTGCAACGTCGAGAAAAGACTCTGGACTTTCTAATAGGCTAACTAACACATTTGCCGGTTCGTTAAGAAACCTGTATCTTGCTGATAACCAGCTCGACGACGAAGTATTTGAACAAATCACAGCGTTGGCTGAACTGCGTATCCTCAACTTATCGTATAATGACCTCAGCGATATGCCACAGCGCTGCATCAAGAACTGGCCCCAGCTTGTGGAACTTTACCTGTCTGGTAACGATTTGACTAGTTTGCCGGTTGATGATCTGGAGGAGTATAGCTTGCTTCAGGTGCTTCACATCAACAACAACAAATTCACCAACCTTCCGGCGGATATCTCCCGAGCGAAAAAGCTGGCTGTATTGGATTGTGGAAACAATTCTCTTAAATACAATATTTCAAACGTTCCATACGACTGGAACTGGAACCTGAATCCGAATTTGCGCTTCCTCAATTTGTCAGGAAACAAACGTTTGGAAATCAAACAGACAAATCCTGGTATAGGGTCTCTAAACCGCGAGCAGTATACCGATTTCAGCCGATTGTTAAACCTGCGCGTGCTTGGATTGATGGATGTTACCCTTACTCAACCAAGTATCCCAGACCAGAGCGAAGACCGCCGTGTCAGAACATCAGGCTCATTAGCTGGTCACTTACCATACGGTATGGCCGACACGCTGGGCAGGAACGAGCATCTTTCTACGATTGATCTAGTGGTTCCAAGATTCAACTCTTCAGATTCCGAAACCCTTCTGGGTTTGTTCGACGGTCAGGCGCTGTCTAGTGGCGGCTCTAAGATCGCCAAGTACCTTCACGAGAACTTTGGGCACATTTTCACAATGGAGCTTAAGGCCTTGAAGCCACGACAGAATGAGACTCCAGTCGATGCCCTTAGGCGCGCTTTTCTCGCTCTCAATAAGGATCTCGTGACTGTAGCCATCGAACACACAGAGAAGAGACCGTTGATGTCACATCGCGGCTCATCAGCTCCCGTCGTTCTTAGTAAGGAAGATCTTAATTCAGGAGGGGTCGCCACAGTAGCATACCTCCAAGGTCAGGAGTTATATGTTGCCAATGTTGGTGACGCGCAGGCTATGCTCATTCGATCCGATGGTACTCATGATATTCTCACTTGGAAACATGATCCGGCCGAGCCGAACGAACGTCAACGAATACGGGATGCTGGAGGTTGGGTATCACGCCAGGGGAAGCTAAACGATTTGCTTGAAGTCTCTCGTGCTTTCGGTTACGTGGACCTAATGCCGGCTGTACAAGCAGCTCCCCATATAAAACAGGTCTCGATCACGCCGCAGGATGAAACGATTTTGATCGCAACGAAAGAGTTGTGGCAATATCTCACCCCTGGTTTGGTGGTTGACGTTACTCGTTCAGAGCGACATGATCTCATGCGCGCGGCCCATAAGCTACGAGATCTCGCCATCGCCTATGGCGCAACTAGCAAAATCATGATAATGATGATCAGCGTTGCTGATCTCAAGCGGCGCCAGGAACGGTCAGCTCGGTTGCATAGGGGGCAGAGCATGTCACTTTATCCCTCAGGCGTCCCAGACGAATACCAGTACCCACCCAAACGGGGCAGAAAGGCCAAGGGCGAAGTCCAAGACTCTACGCTACACAGGCTCGAGGCTGAAGTTCCCGCTCCCACTGACAAGCCCTCTATCGTTTTTACCGATATCAAGAATTCAACTAATTTGTGGGAGACGTATCCTTCGGCCATGAGATCTGCAATTAAACTTCACAACGAGGTTATGCGACGGCAGCTTCGCAGAATCGGCGGATACGAAGTCAAGACAGAAGGTGATGCTTTCATGGTCTCCTTCCCCACCGCGACTTCAGCACTGTTGTGGTGCTTTGCCGTTCAAACCCACCTACTCAATGTAGACTGGCCTTCGGAAATTCTCAATTCGGTTTCCTGCCAAGAGACGTACGACAAGGACAACAACCTCATCTTCAGGGGTCTATCGGTCAGAATGGGGATCCATTTTGGCGAGCCGGTAGCCGAGATCGATCCCGTTACGCGCCGTATGGACTATTTCGGTCCGATGGTAAATAAGGCGTCCCGTATATCTTCCGTGGCCGACGGGGGTCAAATCACCGTGTCAGCAGATTTCATATCGGAAATTCAGCGTTGCCTTGAGACCTATCAGGAAAATGACCGGACTGGATCAACAGGTTCCGACGATACTTTCGATGACGACGTAACTTCATCAGCAATCAGGAGAGAATTGAAATCGCTTAGCTCACAAGGATTTGAAGTCAAGGAGATGGGTGAGCGGAAGCTCAAAGGCCTCGAAAACCCCGAGTACATCTACTCACTATATCCACACGTTCTTGCCGGCCGTATCGAACATCATAATAACACTGCTGCGGCCTCCGACGCTACCGAAAAGCCCGCTACACTTCAGCCCGGAAGTGAAATCGGGTTTGATCCGGATATTATTTGGTCTCTGTGGAAAGTTAGTCTACGCCTAGAGATGCTTTGCAGTTCTCTGGAAGAGATGTCCGGCAGGGGTTTGCAACCTCCTGAGACTGAGCTATTGGAGCGCATGAAGCAGCGTGGTGGTGAGGTTACAGAACGGTTCCTATTTAACTTCATGGAGCACCAAGTGAGCCGTATAGAGGTATGTATCTCCAATCCTTGGGGAAAGTTTTTAGTTTGGACTTGCTAACTCGATATTGCAGACCTGCGTATCCACACTTACAATGCGACACATCGCGATAGGCGGTGGCAAGATAACCTCTTTAGATGATCTCCGAACGCCGATGAATGTCATTCTCGATAACCTTGCTATCCAGTTGGCCGAACTAGAGAGATACAAGGCCAAATATGGCGAACTTAGTTCCGACAGCGAAGACGAAGAAAGCGGCTACGGCGAGGAGTGAACCTGATCCGCTACGCCTTCAATGGTCTTCATATTTCATGCTCTGCTTCCCGTATAGTATATCGAACCAGCACCATTAGATTCGCATTTTTTAATCATCATCGATCGCACTCTCATTCCACGCATTCAATCAGGGCTGGGACCGGCCTTTCTATATACAATATCGACTTTGTAATGTGCTACGACAAAAGATATCGCTACGAATACTACTAAAGAGGGAGCAGAACTGTTTGTTTTCTTTCTCAAATCATGGGGTGGGCGGTTGGTTTGACTGAGAAGTGGGCGACGGCACCCAATAGGGAAGCCCCTCGCAAAAACCAAGGCGTCCACGATTTGTGTTCCATTTGGATTATCCAGAAAAGTGTGCTTTTGGACATGAACCTCGTTACCATTATTATTACAATTAGGCATGTGGCATTGGGTTGTACAGGCAGGCATGAATAATACCTAGCCACGCTGTGGTTGTCGTTGTTGTCATCATTGTCGCTGTTTTCATCGCGCAGACTCTGCTACTACTGCTGCTGCGAGTTGGCGTTGTATTTCTCTGGGCGAAAAAAGGGAGAGTGGAATTTGGTTTACGGGGGAAAGAAATGGGAGGATGGATTGATTCCCTCTTTTACTACCATCCGTGTGTGTTTTTTTTCTTGTACTAGGAGTGCTCTCCATGAGGTGTAGTAGGTGTTGGTGTTGGTTGGTGTGATGTGTCTCAAACATACATACATACGAACCTGACGTGGGTTACGGCTGCTGGCTGGCACACGCATTTGTCTCTCTGTCTCTGGATAAGATTCATCTACCGACGCATATATCAATTAGGTTACCGACACCGAGAGTAGGTAGCAGACAGGCAAACCCCACACTGGATTACTCTACCCCTTTATTTGGGGTGGGCCGTTGGGAGTTGTCGACTCAAATGACCTGTATTTGATCTTGCTGATGATTCTTGTGTCTTCTGGGATGTGATGTGATTTCAAGGCTACTAGCTACTATCTGCTGCATGTATTTCTTGGCATGTGGCGTCTATGCTAGGTACCTACGAAGACCTACTTCCCACGTGGGGAGCCCGGAAAAGAAAGGTCATACCCTCTGAGTAAGATAGATGGCTCCTAGATTTATTAAGCAGGTGTCCGATTTAGATGGACAAGACGTGATGATATTTATGAATCTATGAAGGCATATATGTATATATACCTAATATATATATACCTATATATACACTTACGTACCCTTGGGAGGGGATAAGAGAGGTACTGATCTTTACTTCTGCGCCCATCACAGAGTTGGTTTTAGGTAGGCGAGTTGAGGAATATTAATTAGTATTTTAGAAATACATCACTCCTACCTAGACTTTACGAAACTATCTCTTTACCAAGAACTTGGAATACAGGTAGGTACACATGATCTGAATAATCGTACTGACATAATGTAATGACATTGGCACTTTATATAGGTAAAAAGACCGGTCGTTCTAATACTACTTCTTCTGCATCTTACTGATTCGCTCACTACATTTGTTAATGAATTCATAGAGCGAAACATACCTACCTGTCAAAGAAAAAAAATTAAAAAAAAAAAATTAAAAAAGAATGGCCTTGATTGAGTCCGGCGTGAACCCAAGACCTCGCCGTTCCAAAAAAGAATATGATTGCATCCACCGGGATTTGCACCCGGGTCTCTCCCTTGCCCGGTAGATGGGAGGGGAGTGAGCTAAACTACTGCTCCATGGATGCTTTTGCACCGCCTATTTGTTGTATGGGACATTGTTAATTAGATATATAAGGTCTTTGCTGGTTGCTGGGTGTTAGGTGGAAGGTATTGGTATGGGAAGGGGTGGACACACGCGTGGGAGCCTGTGAGAGACGCGTCTTGGAAGCTGAACCATGGTAGCTGTTAGGCCGCGTACCTCACTAGTTGAACCATGCAAACGCGAAGTCAGCTGAGGTCTAGCAACTACTTGGTAAAGGGCTTTATAAAGTCTATCATCACTCGTATCTAATATATATTTTCTATTACCCTTATTACGTATGATTCATCCAAAAGTTCAATAGCCAATATTCTTCTCTCCCAATTTCGTAAATAAGAATAACTAGGACGATGCTATCTACCAGCAAACAAGCCACACCTGCACAGCATGCCGTAGCTCAGGGGCTAACGAACGGGTACCTACATAAGGGCCAGCAACACCTGCATTTCAACATCTCACACACCTATCTCGGTGTCCATATAACTAGGCACAAGCACAAACGAATACCTAAGCATAGTCTCCTAAACCCTCTTTCCTTATTCATTAGTCCATATTTCATAATTCATATTTCTCAAATTTCTAAACGAGCGGCGCTATGCTAAACTATGCTACTTATGCAGACTATATTACCCAACAACATACCTAATATTATAGCAGGGTGTTGAACGGTGGGGGTATATCGATTTATGAATCGCTCATATCGCTCACTACAGCCAAACAAAACAACAACAAAACAACAACAAAAAAACTCCTAACAATATGAATATGAATACCAAATAATATGTGATCTCCAACATTGGGTGTAGATGTACGTCATCTAAATCGTCCAATCGGAGAAGCGTCGGGCTGTCTGTCGTCTGGGGTAGATGGATCCAGTCCATCCAAACATCCAATCCCCCCTCCGTCATGCTTTGCTTTGCTTTGCCTTTTCTCCCCCAATCCCGCTCAGCCTTGCCACGTCACTTGTGCACACCGAGACGGACATACCACTATCCAAACACTATATCATGCTATGCCGTGCCGTACATTACAATCAAAAGCGTGTAAACTCGCGACCCTTAAATATAAGTGTACAACGAGGGTTATAACACCCGAAGCTGAAAGGCCAATGCCCAAAAAGTAGGTAATATATGAAGAAGATTATGCAAGCCAATCCAAAGCGGGGAGAGATACTTAAACAAGGCGTTGAGGTTGAGGGGAATCAAATCGCGCAGAAGAATATCCAAGAAATTACGCCAATGACCAATCAGTAGGCCTCACTTCGTAACCAATCTTTTAAAGAGTCAGTTGCCGGTGAGCTTCCTCCACCAGCTGCTTCGTGGTGTTGTGTCAGTGAAGAAAGACTCGCGCGGCCCCTCTCTGCCATTACCACTGCCGTCCGAACCACCCAAACGACGATCTTTTCGGTCTCTTCGATCGCGCTCATCTCTTCGGTCTCGTTCGTCACGACGCTCTCGTTCCTCGCGATGGGCCCGACGTCGTCTTCGGTCATCCTCCATCTCAGCATCGACGTCGCCGTATTTCGCACGACGACGAGCAGCTCGACGGGCGGCACGGCGAGCCTCCTCATCGTCCTCCGGAGGCGGCTCATGAACAGGGCCACCGTCTTCAGGGGGCGGGCCGGCGTCTGAATGCTCCTTCACCCAGGAGTCCGTGCCCGAATGCGGCCAGGCTGCTGGCTTGCTTCGCCTACGATCATCGACCACATATTTTGAGGTCCTCTCCTGAGGATAGACATAGTCATCAGCCGGCATCGTACGCCTTCGACTAGCCCTTTCCTCGGCGCGTCTAGCCTCGTGCCTCCTTCGTCTCCGCTCTTCGTCGTCCTCAGAAGCCTCAGCATACCGCTGCCGTCGTCGTTCGGCCCGGGCAGCACGTCGAGCTTCAGCCTCCGCCTCTTCGGCAGCGGCTGCTTCCCTTTCCCTTCGAAGTCGACGTCGTTCGGCTCTCTCGGCTTCCTTGGCTTCAGCAGCAAGGCGCTCCGCTTCGCGTTCTCGAGCAGCTCTACGTTCGGCCCGTCGGGCTTCGCGCTCAGCCTGTCTACGAGCTTCAGTATCCTCCTCGTGCCTCCTACGTCTTTCCCGTCTCTCTTCTTCCTTCGCAATACGCGCTTCTTCGGCAGCCTTCTCTTCGGCCCTTCGAGCACGGCGGGCGGCGCGACGAGCTTCCCTTTCCTCATCCATGGCATCGGGATCGATACCGCGATAATCTCGTGACGAGCGCTTAGCCCTCTTGTCAGGCCTAATCTCGTCATCCGTAGTATAATATGTGCTGCGACGACGAGGTGGCTCGGGACGCATTTCAGTGCGCGGAGTGGATTTAAGTCCTCCAAAGAGACCGGCAAGCCCCTTCTTGGCACTCGAATTTGACCGTTGGAGGGGCGTCGCATCAGTGGGAAATCCTCCATCAGTCATGAACATTTCGTCTTCGGCCTTGGTCTGGTCTAAGTTAGCGACATCGCGTTTTGTATGCAGGCGCGTCCTTACCTTTGATCGCTTGCGAGCTGTTCTCTCGGGGTTCGGTGGGGCATCAGTGGTCATGACAATGTCCTCATCGTCTAGGAAGCGTGCGTTTGAGGTCTTGCGACTATGACTCTTTTGACTCTTATCAACACCGAAGACTTTCGCAGCTTTAGAGGACATAACAGGTATGTCTTCAGGCGGCGGTGACACTAGACCACTTGTCATTTCAAACGAATGACGATGGGAACTGGATCTAGTTGCGCCAGGACGTTTCTCGCGGGTCGACATGGAACGTGAAATCGGAGGGGTGCTCTGGAATATACTGTTTATGCGCTGCTTAGGAATTGACGCTGATTTCTTCTCGTGGCGTTCCTCAGTTCTTGCATCTCTATCCGACGACGAACCCTTCGAAGACGATGATTTCTCTTTCTCCCTCTCTTTCCTGGGCCGCTTCTCTTCGGGCTTTGGCTTAGACCTCCTCTCCTCTTTGCGAGGTGACGCCGACCACATTCCCCATGATGCACCGGCATCGCGGTTAATCTTTGCCCGCTCTTTCTTGGAGGACTTGGTCTCGGGAGGCGGTGTCGGAGGCGCGTCGGGCGCTTCGGGTGCATCAGGAGCAGCCGGAGGAGGAATGGGCACTTCGGGAGGAGGAGGTGGAATAGCTATCACAGGGGGTGGAGGAGCTACTTCCACAGCCTTAGATTTACTCTTCTTGCTTTTCTTTTTCTTCTCTACGGGCGCCATGTCAACAATTTCGATGATTTCGTTCTCGTCTTGTTCATCTGGGAAAGCTCCGGGAAGTAGGTCTCTCGAAGATCTTTCCTCAGTGGGTGGTGCCGCAGGAACACGTGGTGGCGGCGGCGGCGCAGCCAACGCATCAATCAGATCGTCGTCATCCTCTTCTTTGGCTGGTTCAAATTTCCTTAGCTTTTCGGAGAGTTTACTGCTCTTAACCTTAGTCTTTTTAGGCCTCATCCAATCATCGTCAGTGGTAATAGCCTTGAAGGATGACGGTGCATCATCTATGGCGGCATCTTCGAGAACCTGTGATGACTCAGCATGTCTAATCTCGGTTGTACCCGAACTTTTGAAGCTACTTACCCGTTCGGGCGACGAGCTCTTAGGCTTGGCACCCCAGAATGAAAACGCGTCGGCTTTGCTTGTGATTGGTGGCGGTTTAGGAACGGGGGATGAGAAGCCCGATAAGAGCTCGTCCACTTGTTCAGGAGCCAAGTCGAGATTATCGAGATCGAGGTCGTCGTCGTCGTCGTCGTACCTATTATTCTCCTTTTTCTCTTCCTCTTCTCTTTGTCTCTCCTCCCTTTCTTCTCGCTCTCTCTCTTCTCTCTCTAGTCTCTCTCTCTCCTTTTCTTTCTCCCTCTCCTCCTTCTCTTTCTCCTTCTTCGACTTGCTGCTAGATTTGGACTTCTTCTCCTCGGCCCTGGAGCTCTTTTTCGACTTCTTCTTGGTCGCAGCTTCGGCCTCCTCGCGTTCGCGCTTAGCTTGTTCTTCAGCTTCACGAGCGGCCTCTTCTTCCGCTTCTCTAGCAGCTTGCTCATCAGCTTCACACGCAGCTAACTCTTCGGCCTCTCGAGCCTCCTCCTCCTCTGCCTCTCGTGCTGCTTGCTCTTCTGCTTCTTTCTCCTCGGCTTCTCGAGCTGCCTGCTCCTCGGCTTCAGCATCCTTGTCCGCATCAAGTGCAGCCTTCTCTTCGGCACGAGCGTTGGCTCTTTCGATAAGTTCGTCGAGTCTCTTCTGGTCGGTTTTAGTGAATTTCTTCCTCTTCTTACTTTTGGCTGTCAGTGCAGCAATCTCAGCTTCCTCAGCAGCGATTTCCGCTTCAAGCTCTTCTGCGGCGGCTTTCTCTTCAGCCTCACGGGCTTCAGCAGCAGCCTTTTCTTCGGCCTCCAAGGCTTCGGCGGCAGCTTTCTGCTCTGCTTCTAAAGCCTCGGCGGCCGCCTTTTCTTCGGCTTCTCGTTGCGCTGCCTCTTCGGCTTCCTTAGCAGCCTTCACTTCGGCGCGGCGGGAGGCGTTTTCAAGGAGCTCGTCAAGTCTCTCTTGATCAACCCTGCTGAGCTTCTTCTTTTTCTTGCTCTTAGCCGTGAGCTTCTTGATTTCTTCCTCTTCAGCAGCAATTTCGGCTGCTAATTCCGCTTCGGCTTCTGCTGCGGCTCTCTCGTCTTCTTCAGCCTTCGCTGCGTCATCCCAAACGTTCCCTTCCAGTTCTTGGCCGGACAGGCTCATGTTTAACGAAGGAGGCGTAGGTGCTGGAGGCGGAGAATCCTTGTGGCCTTTCAAATTTCCCCAACCCCAATCGTCGTAGTCATGTTTGCCGCCTCTGCTCTCTTCAACTGAGTCGGGTTTCATACCATTGAGATGAGAACCATTTTCAATCTCGATGGCGATGTTCTTACTCCCCTTCTTCTTTTTGTCTTTCTTCGAGGTAGCCAAACCCCAGGGGTCGTCGTTCTTGGGCTCCTCAATCGAGTCTGGCATAAGACTGCTTCCAGTCTTATCTTTACTGAAACTACCCCAGAAATCGTCACCATCCGTAGCACCAGGAGCCTCGGGCACCGCCGGTGGCGGGTCTCGGTGATCTTGATGGTCCGATTCCTTTTCGAGTTCAACAAGGGCAGTTTCCACGGAAGCCTTGAGCTTCTTCTTGCCCCAATTCAGCCAACCGTCGTTTTCTTCAGCTGCTGGTGGTGGTGGTGGTGGTGGTGGAGACTCTTCCTTCGGCTTCTTGGTGGGTTTCTTAGTAGCGCCCCAGAAGCTCCAAGCACTGGAACCAGACTCTTGGGAGCCGTATTTAGAAACCGGCACCGCATCCCGTTCCCTTTCCTTGAAGTTCTCTTCAATAGTGATGGCGTTCTTGCTCTTTTTCTTCTCCTTAGAAGTGCTTAAACTCCATGGATCATCATCGCTATGAGCTAGTGGATCTGTATTTAGTTCCTTTGAAGCGAGATCATCCAATATGCCCTTTTTCTTCTTCTTATCCTTGCTAGAAGTTCCCCAAGCACTCCCCCAGTCGTCCAGGACTGTTTCTCCGTGCTGTATCGCCTCGGGTTCTGGTTCTGGCTCAGGCACTGGCTCCGGCTCCTTTGCGGGTTCTTCTATAGCACCTTTCTTCTTCTTTTTCTTGTCTTTCTTTGCGGCGGGGCCTAATGCTGCCCAGAACTCGTCATCTGCGTTCTTCTCGGGTTCGGGTTCTGGTTCAGGTTCCGGCGTGGGTTCTCGTATAGGCTCTGGTGCTGGCGGCTCCGGTTCCGGTTCAGGCTCAGGGACACCCTTCTTCTTTTTCTTCTTCTTATCCTTTGTGGTGGTTCCGAAGTTCCAAATGTCTTCTACTTCCTTTTTAGGGGGTTCCGGTGCAGCGACAGGTTCAGGTTCAGGCTCGGGCTCGGGCTCGGGTTCGGGCTCTGGGGGAATATCCTCAATTGCGCCTTTCTTATTTTTCTTATCTTTCTTAGAAGTAGTCACACCCCAACCTCCCCAAGTGTCTTCCTTTTTCTCGGGCTCTGGTTCGGGTTCTGGCACGGGCTCCGGCTCCTTGACTTCTTCAGCAACTTTACCTTTCTTACCTTTCTTCTTAGTAGTCACGCCCCAAGCAGCGCCCAAGTCCTCTTCCTTCTCAGGCTCGGCTGGTGGTGGGTCAGGTACCGGATCCGGTATTGCAGCTGGCTCTGGTTCTGGTTCTCGCCGTTTAACCTCCTCGACGACTTTACTCTTCTTTCCCTTCTTCTTACTGGTGGTCGTAGTAGATATGCCCCAACCACCCCAGGCGTCATCTGCCTTCTTCTCCGGTTCGGGTTCGACGATTGGTTCCGGTTCCGGTTCCGGTTCTGGGATGGCTGCGGGTTCAGGCTCAGGCTCGACAACAGCTATCTTGTTTTTCTTTTTCTTGTCCTTCTTTGATGTAGCGACGGTGCCCCAGAAGTCTTCTTCTTCCTTCTTATTCGCAACCTCGGGCACCGGATCCGATTCCTTTGCAGACTTACCTACAGTTTTATCCTTCTTTGTTGCGCCCCAGCTCCAGCCTTCATCTGCAGCAGGTTCGGGCTCAGGTTCAGGTGCTGGAGGAGGATCGGGTTCCTTGATCTCCTCAACGATCCCGTTCTTTTTCTTCTTGCTCTTCTTAGAGCTGGGAGAAATCAAGTCATTCGTAGGCGGAGGAGTCTCGACCACTGGCTCGATTTTCTCAGGCTCGGGGGCCGCCGTCGTGGTTCCTTTCTTCGCTTTCCTGGGGACTGCACCAAAAGCTGCCCAAGGATCATTGGCTGCGGTGGAACCCAAACCCTGCTTATCGGCAAGTGGTTCGTCCTTCTTTCCAGTCTCTGGTTCAGGATCCCAGATGCTCGTCTTTTTCTTCTTGCTATCCTTCTTGCTAGTCGAACCGAAGCCGAAATCAAAAGAGTCTTCCTTCTTATCTTCAGCCTTGGCCTCCTCGACTTCATTGAAGCCGCCGAAACTGGGACCTGTTTTGTCCTTCTTGCCAGGCCTAGGCCTGTCGAGGCCGCCCCACGGGCTTGTGGCGGTCTCTTCTTTCTTTTCAGGTTCTTTAGGTTTGTCAGTTTCTGCTTTGGCTCCAGTCCAGGCGCTGAAAAAAGAGCCAGCACCCCAACGACTGCCCAACGTACTAAGAAGGTTGGACTTTGAAGTTTCTGAAGTACTGCCGCCAAAATTCATATCCAGTGACGGTCCAGTGTCATCTAGCTTAATTTCGTGGAATGCGTCAGGCTTAGTAGACGCTTCCAGAGAATCGGTCTTCTCCTCGACCTGATTTTTTCCCTTCTTCTTTTTCTTTCCGACAGCAGGCTCGAAAGTGGCCCCGACATCGTCTGTCTTGGCCTCAGCTGCATCATCCTTCTTTTCTTTCTCCTTCTCTTCAATTTTAGCCTCCCCTTTGTCCTTGTCTTTATCCTTATCCTTATCGTCGCCGTTGCCATTACCGTCACCGCCTGCGTTTCCGCCAGACTTTCCCGCATCACCGTTTTGATCACCACCGGCTCCATCGCCACCTCCGTCTCCGCCTCCGCCTGTGTTCTTTATCTCACTATGCCAGTCAAAAGACTGCGTTGGCGCCTTCTTCTTTTTCTTGGCGTGTTGAATAAAGCCCTCATCAGACGAGAGATCTAGGTAGGACTCAGCCGTGGGATCGCTAATAAGCGAGTCTTTTCGCTGTTCACGACGACGCTGCGAATTGTCCGGCGGTGGGGGGGAGTAGCTGTTGACCGAGTGAGACGGATCTCGCTGGCGAGCGGCCTCATTTGTACGAGTTGGATCGATTAAAACATAAGGGGGGAGGGAATCGCTATCGCAGGGTTTCGACAGTCGTCGCGATCGTTTCGGGGTTGAGTCAGGTAACACCAGTGGCTTGGAGATGTGATGATAATCAACACTTGGACCGGGTTTGCGGTTCTGTGCCTGTTTCGGACCGCGACGGTCAGTTAAAGTTTCGACTGGTTCCGTAGCTGGTTCAAAACCGAGCACTTTCAAAGTTTACGCCAACAGCACGATGAGCTAAAGGTCGACTAGCTCGCCAGCGCATCCATAAAGCCGGTATAACTACAATACTAGAAAACCGAAGATATCAAGAGTATCAAGAGCACGTACCGACAAAGTTGGGGCCGTTAGAATCCATGCTCTCGCAATAAGCTCTAGTCGGGTCTCCAAATCCAATTCATCCCATTGCAAAGTCGCTGTCGTCGTCGAAGACTGGGTCTCTGGCCAGCCAAAAACGCTTCTTGTCACGGTTGCGCAGAATTCCGTAACCGCGACCGCAGCCATTTTGAGATTGGAAGCTCGACTGATCGCGATGGAATAGAACAACCATGGACGCTGAGATGTCGCCTTTGACAGACTGAATAAGGGGCAAAGATTGATTTTAAGCTGCGTGATTAGTTCAGCAATTGAAAATGTTTTTAAGGTGGAAGGGCAAAGTTTAGAACCTGTTCTATTCCTACAGCCTTGGGGTTAGGAGTTTATTAATATCTAACCAGAAGAAGGTGGTGGTGATATCGAGTTGAATTGGGGGCTTCGAGTACGTTGCAGTCGTTAAAATCGTCGCCGGTTGACAAGGAGCAATTAGACGGTTATACAGGGTGGAAGTCCCGAACTTCCAATCTGGTGCAAAACGTTGTAATCTCAAATTATTCTCGTCTCCTACCCGGTTCAGCCCTCTTTGACCCGGAGAAAGAAGAAAATAATTGTTCCTGTACAACGCAATGGATAGATATAAAAAAAAAGCAAGGGGTAAGTACAGTAGGTAGTACAAGAGGCAGGGAGATTGAGTCCCGATAAGCACCAATGAGGTTGTGGTGCGGCACTGCAAATGCTAAGGTGTGTAAGAAATGAAGCCGTTAATTGATTGGTGTGTTTCGCGGTGAATCTGTCACAGACACGCACACATACGCCCGACCAATTCGAGACCCCTCTCTCGTTTGTTAATATGACAGCTCAGTATTAAGAAGAGAGATGTGGTTAATTGATTATAGTAAGAATCGAATACTCGAATTGCAGACGCCGGAGAGCAAGCATCTCGCTCGACAAGGCAAAGAAGCAATGTCAAAGTCCCTCTCCTCTCTGCTTGTAGCAAAAAGTACAAAAGGAGCAAAAGGACAAAAACGGACAAATGGATTGGATGCCCTGTGGCTATTATGTATGCATGCACGGATGTGACCTAAAGATGAATGAATAATAAAGCAGTCTCATGCATCTTAGTGGGCGAAGGAGGAAAAAAAAAGGTTGCATAAGGTAGGTAGGTATTCTGCATATTCCGGAGGAGGGTGTGGATTACAAGATGATAGAGGGGGAAGCTGCTGTTTGTGGGATGGCTGGTTATCGATATCATTGGACAGCCACTGATGTGATGTGTCCACTTTTATTTACCGCACACCTCGTCGACCCCTGCCAGCCTTTAACAAAATAACACCCCATCATCCTTTTCTATACCACATTGATACAATATCCTCACTCCGGGACTTATACGTATCCCTGTACACTACCGTGGTACACACTCCCTTCAATGTCCAATGTTTCCATTTACTACTCCAATGTGTCACTTGATGACCTACCCAGCTTCCTTGCTTTTAATTCTTATCCACTTTAGGCCTTCATACCGCGAATAATCCCCAGGTGACATTCTCCATCTTTTGGCGCTTGTCGTTAAAGGTTACCGGTCTCGTACTCGAGCGGAGTTATAGTCGAATACCGTAATTAATTCTAGGTATGTAGCTACATGATCTACATAGCAAACGAAAGAGTACAATATGGAAGGAGATAAAATCCGATCAGTCAACTTTTGATTGCATCAACATGCCGTCCCGGTCCCTGCGTTCGGGACGTTGAACCTGCGCGAACGGCCACCACCCTTCGTGTCTTCGATGAAACCCCGCCACATGAATTCTTCCTTCCGTCTCATTTTTCACTTTTCATCTTCAAGCCCCCTCTCCCCTCCCCCTTTTCTGTTTGGACCCCTCATTATTTTTTTTATTCAGCCTTTCGCTTGCTCTACCAATCCCGAATTTTCTGCTGTGTATCCAGCCCCTGCAGCTTGAATATGTATGTCCTGATCTGGCCTCGAATTGGATGGCTTCCAGAAGCAGCTGAGCATCCATCAATGCTGAGGACGCGTACGGCAAGGTCGATCATATGCCAGGAGACAAATGGCATCTCCAATCTGAGAAAATTCTCACCTCATTTACTTGCATGATGGGATTCCCGCTCTTTTTGTGTTACAGTTGCAATGAGTAATTATATCAGCTTGTTTGGAGATAAATGCGTATATATCCATCCATACGTATAATTTGGACAATACAAATGTCCAATTATCGAAGCATTCGCTCACGCGCAGCAAAAGCGGAACGATTAATGCCATGGAGATTCTAGGAGTCTCCGAGTTTGGCTCCTTTCGGCTGCAATGGGAAAAGTCAAGGTATCGATACATGGTCGATGGGCAGCCATGCGCCTATTAGCTTGTATCCTACTCCTCATCAGACACGATACTATTCTTCCACGTCGTCGGGACCCATTCAGAAGTGGACTCTACTAAGGCATGCCAGATGCATCGACTGCATCTTGCAACCATGCTTACAGTACCTACAGTACCTACCTACCTTGTCCGTGTCCGTTGCTATAGAAATGTGAACGCGAGTTGCCTACTGTAAAGTATCATGCCGCCCAACCCTGGCTTCCCGCAGCACCCGCTGTTGCTTGTTCGCCCAGTTGCATCGGCCGCTAATGTAGGGTCTATCGACACTCCCAACTCCTTTTTTGGGGTTGCTGCACGTTTTTAACGCGACGCTGACCCCATCAAAATGGGTAGTGGTTGTTCGATTTCCAGTCCGAGGCGGATTCCTCCCCATGCACCATCCCACAGGCTATCCACCGAAAGCGGCATCGCGACCTCTTCACCGCTTCGAGCTCATATCGACGACTTTATGCCAAACGGGGCTTTGCGGGCGCTAAAAGTGGACGCGATGTGCACAGAATAACGGGGACTCGACTTGACTGGCTCTCCAGAGAGAAAAATTTCGCCCCAATTGACCAACGGATTGTCGCATGAATCACTTGGCTCCCCGAGTCTCCTCTTTCGAGGACATTCCATCGACGACGATAATTGGGCATACGCAGGCAAAGCAAGGCAAGCAACCATAGATCGCATCGATGACTCCCGCGGTACGAGCCCAGCATCCGCACTTCCAATGCCCCGTTTGTTGGGGAGACAGGATTAAAGCCCATACGGAGCGTTTTATTCCTCGCTGCGTTTGCATCCAGATCAGATGGCTTCACCACGCCGTCAAACCCACATAATAACACACAAGGCGTGCGTGTTCGCGTTTTCGTGTCGCGCTCTTGTTATTATCTTTCCCAGAGCCAGTCTTTTTGCCACTTTTCACCGTATATTCCAGCGGATATGCAACACGCCTTTTCCCTTTAACCAGGCCGATTCAGACTGAGGTTCACTATAGAAGCACGTGATCTCGTACACGGAACGTCTATGCATGTCACATACATTAATACCACAGTTCAGAATTTATGGCTTGAGCCTTATGGTGCTAATGACTACCGTAGAAGTGGATGATATTCACCTTTAATGGTAGATAGGTTCCCACGGATCCTATAAACTAGATAATGAGGTTCGATCCACCACGCCACTCGCCGAGGCCCGTCGGAAGCTCCGACTCCTCCTCATACACATGATTTATAGATATCTCACCTGATAAGTAGGTGGTTTATGATACGAGTATCATGTCGAAGAGTTGGCAATTTTGTATGAATCGAAATATGTAGGTATTCCCTAACCACTTTCTCCCAGACGTCACGTAGCAGGTGAGTTGTTGTACAGCTCACAATAAAACTTACGAATATCGCTGGGCTGTCTGGGTTTTCTTGCTTATACGACTGTATGACTTCATCATTCTCCATTCATGGCATAAACGGCTACTTACCTAACCTAGGTAGTTATTCCCTATTCTCAAATAAGCGAGAGATTTCATAATAAAATTAATATTTCCAAGTTGAGCAGTAGTCACCATAGCCCATCTCGTTTACTAAGAGTCTTCATCCCTGTACAAAGCCACCACGTACATGTTACACCACCACCTGTACAGTCACGTTTCATAGGGGTATACGGAATAACGCGGCTCATGAAACTTTTCTTTTTCCAATATATAGATACCTGCCTACATAACCTAATATACCCAGATTAACCCAGCTTTCAGCTCATATGCAGGCTACCGCCCATAATGATTCAAAACAGGCTCGAAAAAGATAGTCTGGCAGCACCTAATGTATGACCAGAGCCTCGCCGCTCTGCGACTTAGCCTTTCTTCAATATATGCACGAGATAATTTATCGGAAACACAACATAGAGATGATGAGTCAAAGGAGCGTGTGCCTCAGTAATAATTCAACGCCTTTTCATTGTGCGCGTACGAGGAAGGGCGCAACGTCTAATAATTCACGAATACCCAATATAACCATACTACCTAACGTCACTACACCAAGCTCCTCCTCCGGCATCCCCTTCCACAGCCTCGACCTCGACCTCAACCTCAATCTCAGGCACCAACCCACCTCCCACCCTAACCCCCAACCCTTCTCCTCTCCTCCTCTCCTCAAGAATCCACACTCCCCCACAGACCCAACCTTCACCCCCCAAGCCCAATCCCTTCAGTTCCCCATGCCGTCGTTCCCCCGTCCCCTGCCCATACTATCCATCCAGGGTTGTATGACGTACTGGTTGAGGATCGGGTACAGGAAGCCGAGGAAGCCGAGGGTGACGGCGTAGAACTCGGGACGCTGCCAGAAGGGCCCGCGGAACAGCTCTTTGTTGCGTGCTGCGTCGCGGCGGCGGGCGCGGGCTCGCGCTTCGTCTGAGAAGATGGCTCGTTCGTGGGAGGCGCTATATTAGGTGCACGTAGAGTTTGAGTTTTAGTCTGGTTGGTCGGTTGGGTAGGTTGGTGTGGACGTGAGAGAGGCAGGGCCCGTGGTGGGTTATGTATGTAGGTACCTAATTAGATAGGTTGGGATGAATATAAAGAGATATAGGAGTGGGAGAGAGCATCCAATGCCCTCATATGTAGAAAGTAGAAAGTACCTAGTGTGTATTTTATTGTAGCGTAGGGTATCGGGATATAATCTTAAGAAACTCAACTCAACCCAGACTTACAACGTCGCCTTGTACGCCTTATCTGCCGCCATCCTCTGCTGATGTCCATGTTCCTGCTGATAGTCCTCAAGATGGTGTGTCTTCGGGGTCGGGAAAGCCGAAGACGACGCAGCACCGAGCTGGAAGGATGAACGGCGTGTCATCGGCGGGCGTACGTGTGACGCAGCTGAGAAGAAGTAGTTATACGATTGGCCGTAATCCATGACGTCGATGAACTATCTGTATATTAAGTATGCTTGATAGTCTAAACTTGGTATGGTTTTTTCTTTCTTTTGAAAACGTTGTAAAAAGAATGATGGTCTAATTCAACTAGTGAACGTGGTTCCGGAATAGATATAGTTGGTATAGTGAAGCCTCTGCTACATGACTTGGAATGGGAAGTTTTGGTTTTAGCAAAGGTCCTCATAGTATATGTGAAGCTAACTTTACCTCGATGGCAGTTTCCTCCCATCTACGTAATGTGTCTTACGTCGCACCTGTTTCATTTTCAACGCTCCAGCTTTCTGCTCTGATATTCTTTTACGCTTATATAGATACCTAGGTATGTATTGCTAGGTAGCTGCCGAATAATTACCAATATGGATATCCTCTTAGGTATATAGCCGCCGTATGACGACATAAGGCATACAATCGCCCATCATATAACGCCGACCAGTGCGCCCAATATCATACATTATAGAACGAGTTCATGCGAAACCATCATGTATGATATGAATGTTCTCGGAACCCAAAACTCCTTCAGCACGTTCGTATATCTCCGTCAATCGAGTCATCGTCAAACCAGTCATCTTCAAACCAAGCATCAACATTCGCACCATTCTCAATCTCATCGGCCTCCATGCTAGTGAGCATGTGGTCGCGTTCTTCCATAACAACATCCACCCAACGGAGCTCAGCTGCTTTGCGCAACAAGAAGGCATTCTGATTTTCTCGCGTGCTATCAACCAGCCTGCGCTCTACTTCCTGCATGAGCTCCTCCTGAATCCCCAGTTTCTCCTGGATATTGAAGCGGTATTTCTCTAGTTCGTTGTCCCTCCATTTCTCCCACTCCTTAAAACTATTGTCCATTCTGCGCTTCAGGTCTTTCATCGCAGCTTCAATCCTGGCTGCTCCATCTTTCCTACCAGACCAATATGCCTCCAGTTCGAATTGATACTGGTTCTCGACGCGACGCTCTTCCGCTACGCGTGCCACGTATTCTCGCTGGAACTCGTTTTCCCGCATGCCCATCTTAACCATAGCAGCTGTTTTAGACTCATTCCACTCAATTTTCTGCTTCTCCTTGAGTCCTGCTAAGGCTGCGGTACCTTGGCTCTCGATGTCGGCCTCTTCCTTGCTGTGATTTCTCTGCACGATGATCCGTTGAAGCTCGTGTATATTCGAGAATATTTCTCGGAGTTCTAGGAACTTTACTTCCACAGCTTGTCGTCTCTCACCTTCCTGTCTGATCCGCTCTTCGATTAATTTTGCCCTGCGCTCCTCGGCTAATCGTTTCTGCTCCTGCCGTAGTAGCTCGGCTTTGCGAGCCTCTTCGCGCTCGAACTCTGCGACCTGCCTCAGAGCTTCTTGGACCTCAGCTTCTTCCAAAGCTTCTCTGTCTCGGCGAGCCTGACGCCGTTCTTCCACAGCTGCCTTGATCGCAACGAGTTGTTCCATAGTACAAGCGCAAGTTCGCCAGCGCGCCCCGCAAACATAGCAGAACTCGGCGCCGCATCGACATGTCATATGTTGACACGCTTCTCTATGTTCAACGTATGCATGGCAACCGTAACAACGCTTCCACGCCTCTTCTTCCGCAAGCTCGTCGGTTCTCACCATGTCTCTATCCTGCGGACAGCTGTCTCCTTCGTGTTGACGACCCCGACATATAATGCATGTCCAGTGACCACGAGAGCACCGTGCTACATTTCGGGCGCGATTGACCTCGTATGGTTTAATCCAGATACTGCAGCTTGAGTGACTACAGTATATGCGTTCACTAATTGGTAGGTTCCATTCGGCTGCCCGGTCGCGATAAATCTTTTTCAGCTCGTCGCTAACGTTGAGTACGATGGTGTTAACGGATATGGGGTTTAAACAACATTTAGGTGGCCATTGCTGCTCATTCTCACAGGTTGCGTATATGAGACGTTGGAAGCAGGGCCTACAATAGCTATGACATGACACCTTAATCATTTCCTTGGGGCTGAAGTCATCAAGGCAGGAGACACACTCGCTACGTCCGTATTAGTGCTTCCTGTATTAAATGGCTTACTGAAAGTCATAAAACTCACATTTCTGCACTGTGGACGGAAAGGTGGACGGAAGAGGTCGGGCTGTTATTTCTGTTCGTTGAAATTTTCCTCCAAGCTTCGGGTATGAATCGTCTCTTCGTGGCTTGCGTGGTCGAATCGAGACCGCCCAAAGTAATGTCAAGCTTATGTTGAGTTGCTCCAGCTATGCTTGACTCGCCCCCTGCGGTAATCTTATTAAGCCGTCGGAGCATATCAAACAGTGGGCGCTTTTTTGATTTCGAGGGCACTTCGGGCACGTGAGACTCATTCCTATCCGTACTTACCATAACCAAATACGGGGTATCGAGCTGTATGTCGTTTTCGCATGGCTTCCCGTCTAAGGGCGTATGTGACGTGTCTGCGTTTTCAGGATTCTCGTTCTCCTGTCTGGTCTTTTCCTTCTGTCTTCGTTCTTTAGCTTCCTCCTCCGCTTTTCGTCTCTCGTCCTCCTCGATTATCCGGGCTTTGACCCTGTCAATGGATTCTTGGATGATTTGGACTACTACGTCTGAACTGGAGCCCGCTAATTCTTTTAGGCCTTCTGGAGGGTCATATTGGGTCCAGTCAACGGTGACTTCCTTGGTGGGCGAGTCGGTTAACCCCGAGCCAGCGCCACTGGTTGCTACAACCACTTTCCCTTTACCCTTCCATTTCCGAGGTTGTTCTTCACCTTCCTTGGGTTGGTGGACGACAAAGTCTGGCGCGCCAGAAGTTTCCTCCCTATCGGAGGATGTCGACTCGGCGAGCAGCATGCGAGAATGAATGCCAACCCGGCGAGTTAGTAAAATTAATAAAAGAATAGAGATTATTAGGATCTCAGACAGCACAAGAAGCTCTCCAAAAGCTTGCTTCAGCCGCAGGATTCCCCACGTTTGGTAGATTTCTGAAGCTTGATTGGCAGCTGCCATGCAGCCAATGTGACACAACCTTATGTGTGCATTAAAAAGGGGGAATATACACTTATCTTGCAGGAGAGAAGTGCAATAGGCACGTATATAAAGAGGGAAACATGGTAAGAGAATGCCTCAAGCCATAATAGATGCCTAGGCATTCAGATTGCCAGTTACAAGGATCCATCACCTACCTCAGGATTTAGGTAGGGCTGAAATAGGCCCTTCGAGCTTAGCTACTTCAGCCCTGACGACCGCATGCAGGCCGGGATTCCGCACCCGACAGCTTTGTGATGATTTTGCCAGGACTCGAACGACATATGTATCTTGGTTATCTGCAGCGAGAAACCAACTAGGTGACCCGAGTGTGACACCCCCAGCATTTGATTGGCAGATTTCAGGGAAGAGCTCTTGAGCTTGACGAGCTGATTGGGGGTGGAGTAGATCGAGAAGCCAATGACGTGAGAGGCTAGGTATGTTTGAATACTAATGCGCTCGCTTAAGCATTGCACCTAATGCCAGTGTAGAATGCCTTGTGCTATTGTAGCTCGAGGCATTTCGGTGTGTTTGAGAATTGTGATTGTGATTGTCATTTTAGTTGGTAGAAGACGCTACTGAAAGTTGTTTGAAGTTGGCAAACATTACCTATGGATGTAGTAGATTTGCTAAGTCAAAGGTGAAACTGAACTACCAGAGAACGTTTGCAACTGGTTTACCTACCTCATACCTCGGGAAGTTGCACTTCGAAGAGCTTGCTGATTTAGCCTAGGAGGACAAAGTTTAAGGCATACTAGATAACAGGTAAGATTTAATCTAAAGCGGATTTATCAAGTGTAAAATGACGTAATCTTGGAAGTTGCAAACGACGTATGGTGGAGAGAAGCATTTCCAACTACTACACCGAGGTGCTACATAAGCATTTTGGGAGCAGGCGAATTCTAACAGATCAAGCAACTTTACGCGGGAAGGATTTAATTGCTGCTACTATAGCGGGCCTTAATTGATATTCATTCCTGCAGAAATAAACCCCTTAATCCCGCCGGAGGAACAACGCTTCCTCATAATCTATCCGATCTCCTCCTGCAAGACTCAATTTATCCCCACCAGAGCCGGGCGTCGGCATCGGTCCGAGCGCAGCATTTAGCAACTAAACTCCGCAGACTCGGTACCGAGTTATGGGGAATCCTACAGGGTTATATATATTTAGTCGTATTAATGCCGGTTTATGTGGTATTCGTATTCGCAGGTCGGAGCGGAAACATCGGCCAGCTTGTACAGGTCGAACATGCGAGGGTCCATCCAAGAACACCCGGCGATCTCATTTGATTATGTACTAACCCCTCAAAAACAGCACTTTCGGTAAGCTTTCAACAGTCCCTTGCTTAGATAGAATAGCTTTAGGTAAAAATCCGAGACGATTAATAGATTAGATCTCTCTCTATGTAAATAATCGCCACGTCAGTCACAAGACTGGAGCTGTTCGAAAGGGGCCAAACCTGCTTGACAATTGGCATGACGTCATCGCCGTCTTGCAGCGACTAATTAGACGACAGTATACTCGGTACGTGTCTCATTCAAAGGAGCAGCTTAGATGAGAGGGGTGCTTTGAGTCCCTTTAAGATAAACTGGCTGGCCTCGACCGAGTAATGTCGCATCAACTTCTACAAGACATCATCTCTGCCAGCTAATTTCTCGAAGCCTTGAATCTCAATTCAACGATACTGTAAACACTTGAATCGCATCATATTGTCCTATTTTCCCATTCAATTGCACTTGGGACTATTGAAATCGTCTAGCGGCCATACACAACCTAGGAATGCCTTCTACACGTTCCTCAACGGGGCACTCCAAGCCGCGCGTCCACCTCACCGTGTCCACAGAGCCAGAGCGCAAGCGGAACCACCATACCACCACCGCTAAGAAGCGCACCGCCACATCCCGCACCAGCCGCACCGGCGCCGGCATCAGGAAACAGCCAGCCACCCATCACAAGCGCAAGCCACACCTAAGCGACAAGATCGAGGGCGCCGCCGAGAAGCTGGTGGGGAAGGTGACGCGTAGGCCGGGGAAGAAGGCCGCGGGCACAAGGAAGATGCGTGGGACTGATGGGAAAGGAAGCCATAAGAAGGTATACTAAGGTTCGAATTTGTTGATTTAGGGTCTATGGAAGATTAGATTTCGTCGTTTGTGTTTTGAGGACGAATTTGCTGGTTTCGGGAATATCGAGTGTGCTTGGAAAGTAATTTGAGGGCGTACAACGATATCTGCTGGTACGACGTTGTTCTCCTAAGCAGTATAATCGGGTAGATTACGAAGAAATACTATGGAGTATCTTGATCATGATTGCGCTGGGTTAGTTTGCTACATTTTGACTTATAGTATATTTTACCTTCAATGCTATTAAACTTCCTGCGCGATTTGGGGCCATCATTGTCGCGGCCATGAGTAACAATCTACTACCTCTCTTTCTTACGACCCCTGAGATTGGAGAGTTCACTTGTATTTCAACTCAACCTCTGGCATTTTCATTCTGTCAGAAGGAGCCGTCGTAAATGTGCATTTCCCAACCCCGTCCTTGATTTCCACAACGCCCCATTGGATTGGTAAAAGATGACCATCTTCACGGTCCTCCTGAAGGATGTGGCAAGCGGCGCTGATGGCCATGCTATTGGTGGAGACCATGCTCATGGTCCCATCGTATTTGCGAAGTCCCATGGCTATTATAGTCAGGATGATGAACCCCGCGGCAAGTAATGTAATGAAAACAGCAATTGGGCTATAACCGCAAGTTGAGAAGGAGTTATCAAGGTCGACTTGGCCGCCGGGGCAGGATTCCGGATCACCGTCTGCACAGATGGCTGTGATCCGGGCCAGGAATAGACTTTGGGAGATCAGCCAGTGCATTAAGCCGGAAATCGTGAAAAGGGGGATGCCGTAGCGGAGCGGGAGAGATATATAGAAGCTAGATCGCTGGATGCCTATGGGCTCAGAGACACGAAGCGGTTTTCGTTGCTTTAGATACATGCGACTGAATTCCAGCTGGACGAGGAACGTGCTCAGCATGGCGTTGTAGAATGTGTAAAGGATAGACAAAATCAGCTGAGGTAGGTTGGCCAAAAGCACATTCGAGATCAGGCCCTCTGGATCTTTTCGCGGCAATCCGATGAAAAGATAGGTGTATGGAGTAAGATTGCCGAATCCAAGCTGCCAGAGTGCTGGTATACTTATAGAGAATTTCCGATGGCGTAGACTTACGAAACCCATCCCTAGTATGATTGCTACTATCAAGATTGTAAGACAGAATCTAAGTGCATGTGAGTTTCTTTAGTAACATCGACTCAGGATATAGCTTTCATGCTTACAAGAATAATAGCACAAACCACTGCCGAATACTAGCGGCTTTAAACCAGAAATTTCGTCGTTCCTTCCAATCCCGAGGCTCCCTGTTTAATGTAAGCGGAAGTTTCACGAGACGATTCTTCCATGGTCGTCGGCGTATAAAGTCTTCTTTGGTGGCAAGACCCATATCAGCGGTCGTTGCGTCTGGTCTCCGCATAAAAGATGCGATCGCATCTCCAAGCGTGCACAAAACCGCTTTATCTGCATCGGTACGCTCCGCGTCCTGCCATTTTCTTGTAGCCCAAATGCAAAGCATGACGATCGCCTTGATGCCATTCAGCGCGCAGATAGTAATCATAATGGGGGGCGAGTACTCGAATCTGCACTGATTCGTGATCGTACCGGGATCTTGTACCCTGCAATGTGATACTTCATATAGTTTCGGTCCTAGGAACCATCTCGTTACTGGAGGGTCAGGGGCTCTAGCTACGAAGTCTTTTGATCCGTTCATAGCTGCCCACATATTTTTCGCCCAGTCGTCGGACCGTGGTATGATCGAGACGTACATTAATAGACTGTCGTTTTCTGCTCCGGTATCGTTCTTCACGAATATGACTCCGTTGCCCTGGGGAGCGAAATAATCATTGTATAATGCGAAGCAAGTAGAGATATTCATATCTTCCCACCCGGCGCTCATGACGTTCTGTTGCATGTCGTGAATAATCTCCGTGTAGTTACGATTCGGTGGATTCACCCGAGAATCTTCCCACCCATAGTCTCCTCGTCGGTTGTTTTCTGCTGTGGTAAGGCTCCAAGAGCTACCATTGACAAATGAGTCCTTAACTACCGCAATTGTATAATCGTTTGATGCGAGAGACTGGAAAACAGCCGAGTTATACCTGCCATTTCTGGGATCAGTTTACACAGACACGATTTAACTCACTTAAGACAATGGACAGAATGACTCGAGGCAAAGACTAAGATTTGACTTACATGAGATGAATGGGCATGGAGCTAAAAGCCAACAGAGCCCAAGCGAACCGTCTCCAATTGCTAATGTACCGGAGGTTCCGCAAACTAGGTACACCAATCTCCAACCATTGTCCCTCTCTATGTGCTCGATTATGCTCGTGGGCCTGGGCTTGATGGGCACGATCGATGTCAGCTCGCGTGGGGGCGACTTGGAGTTGCATGCAATAATTCGATGCTGACAACATGCCGGTCCCAAGGAAGTTAATCAAGAGGTGAATCCATTGGTTAAGGGTTTTGACTTTATTGCAGTCGCCCTTGTAAATAGTCCCCACTCCATTTTGACTGTCATGTAAAACGGTTGTAGATATAGTCAAGCCAAGATTGGTAGTGAGAATGAGACTGATGAGCAGGATTTGCAACAAGAGGGCGCGGCTCCTGCGTGAGAAGTATATGCGCTTGCTATTCTTCTCGTCGTCTTCAATTTGTGGGAACCATTGAGCAAGACGACTCCTCTTTGCAAATCGACTGGCACGAAAATCCCGCACTTCTGCTAGCTGCTCATTACTTCCGCTATGAGCATCAGATTCTACTTGGTCAGGTAAAGAACTATCGTCGGTGGTCTCTGTAGACGCTCCTGCCGATCTAGTCTCGAATTGGGGCCCTTCATCCAAAACACTATTAATGTCAGTATTTTGATCTAAGTGAGTGGAAATCACATACCGAAGCTCTACTAGAGTTGTTTCCGTCATTATATATAGCCGCAGTAAGTTGTTAATGATCTAACCTCGAAAATAAGGGCTCACGCAACTCGACAGCATACTACACGATTCGCATAATCTGACATGGTGAAGAGAAAATGGAATAGAGAACAGCTGTACATTTTGAAGGGTCTTTATGTCGGTGAGGCTCTAATAAAGGACTAAAGAGCTGAAATACCCTGTCTCAAACATAGCCAACCAGAGGCTCTTCAACACATCTTAATCAGCGCGGAGCGAATGGTGGCATGCCCCTATTTACCTTGGCATTAGCCACAGTGTTTCATAGGATACAGCCCACCATTGGGGTCTGTCGGTTTGATAAAAGATGACATATTACGGTATATTAAGTTGTAGTCCATCTAAGTCTTTTCGTTACGTAAGAGGTAGGTAGGTAGTTAGACCCAGGGGCTCTCGGCACTCAGTGCTCTTCGGTTAGGTAGAAAATACGTTACCCTTGGACTGGAATACATTCGTATGCATGAAATGCGGCTCTGGAATAGGTCAAGCTGAAAGAGTGTAATACAGTTTGCAATACCTATGTATCGTCTAGCCACTAATAGGGGCTTCCGGATTATCCTCTAGGGAAAGTTCTCGAACGGCGTCAAAAAGAGTCATTTGGGCGCTAACCATGAGTTGTTAGTAAGATTAAGCTGAGTATAAAGCTAGAGAATTCCATACCAGAGTTCTTGACACTACACAAAGGCGACGTTTATTCGCCTCCTTTTCTGCGAAGTAGATTGCTTACTCCAATAGGAGGCCAAGAAATGATAGCTCTGCCTACCTAAATTAGGTGCCTTGGGTACTTATACACATTTCGGGAGGTTGAAGGTATGAGGACATATTGACTACCTAGGTACCTGGGAATGCTTTATTAATAGCTTCTGGCTCTTATAACTCAGTGGAACGTCGATTACTCCCAAGATCACATCACCATGAAAGAGATTTCGTACTAGATGAGATTAGAGGTGTTTCTTTTAGCATATATGACCTCTCTGTTTGCTTGATTTGGGGAGAGTTCTGCAGATTGAAAAGAGAATATGGGAGAATGTGGCGGGATATAGGACGAAGGTTCAAAAACACCATAAGACATAAATAGAACAGGATATCGTTCAATACAAACCGGAGACGTCGACTAGAGGCTACGACGAGAATGCGTCTTATGCTGTGAGTTCTTTCCTAGAGGTCCAGAACTGCTTAGCAAGTAACTTGTGCCGGCGTATAAAGTTTCTGGGGACACGATGCGATATTAGCTTCAATATTCTCATTGTTTGTTAATGTGAAGTATGGGAAGTAATGAGAACGACCTCATGTACGCATCCCACGACCACATCTTTCAACCCATTGATTGCTCTTTTCCTAGGCAGTCCTTCCACATTTAATTCCTTGTTGAGAACTTGACCAATATTGATTCACACAAAGTCTCTGTCTACCTTCTAGAATACCTCGTATCCATATTATTCCAAGTTAATTGTCCTTCTCCATTAGTAAGCCCGTTCCCTCCGTAATATATAATGGCGAGCCCAAGTCTGTGCATATTCTAGCAATAATAATCAAGCACATTCCGTAGAAATCCAGCCTATATGGCCAAATCATATTTAGAATAATCTATATCGCAATACTACATCAAGGGTACGTGTTATATCTCCTTTCTCACGTCTGGAACCGAATAGACAGCTAAAGGAACTCCTCCTACCCGCTGTAGGGCTGAAGGTGTCTTGTAAGATCCCATCCAATAGAAATACAAACTCAATCCCAGCCGTTAACTCCCAAACACCACCCCTAAGGGAAGGCAAACCTTATTATGTGAACAAGCAACCGTCTTCGGATGTCTTCTTTACACACACACCCTGAAGATGATTCATCATACAACCCTTCTGGGCTAATCTGCACTCCCATCATCGAAAACCGATTTCATATTCACACAAGTACTGCTTCATAGGTAGGTATCCCAAACCTCATTTCCCTCCACACCATCCCCAGGTATCTTTGAACCATCAACCGTCAACGCATCACTTGAGCGCATAAATGCCCGATTATACTTCCACAGCCCCAAGTAACTGTGTATCTGTGTGAGACATAAACGTCCCCTTCTCCGCCATTTACGCGCGCCTCATAACTTTGTAACTGGTACCAGCACCCCACCCCTTTTGAGATTGAAGACTCAAACAGCCAATAGGCGTTTTCCTTATTAATGTACTAGGAAGCCCCTGGGATGTATCTAAAGATGTTTATTGTACCTTGACTGGCCTTGACTGGCCTTGATTCATCTACGCCTGTAATGACTACCTACCTAGGTACCTATGCTTGTTCTCAGATACAGTGAGAAGGTCGGTCAGTCGCTAGCATGTAAAAGCACCACTCAAGGTGCCAGCATACGGTCTCAGCTCACTGGCACCGCGGATAGAGGCTATAGGGTGGGCCATATTCTATCAGATCTATGTAGCAATCCGCTACCTGTGAGGTACGAATCTGGTGGATACTTCAAAATCGTTTGCTTTCTAGCGAATCCGGTGTGAATCACCAATCCTTATCCTTGTCTAATCTAAGGATTGCGGCTCCTACTTACTTCCGTCATAGTCTAATCCCGTATGTTGGTGCATTCAGTCCTTATTTTGGGCCTGGAATCGGAGAACAGAAAACCCGTCTGGCCATATCCTTCTCTTTAGATTGGGTGGTAGCCAATCATAGATGCCCACCAGGTGTGCTTCCATCTGATCTGACATATTCCCTCACTGTCCCGGGTACGGAGACTACCTAGGAACTCTGAACCTCTCGGCCGACCTGATCCCCTGAGAGGCATCAAGCTGCATTCCAAGTTAGTAGATACACCCTTACAAGTAGATACAAGTCGAGTAGAGAAATACACCTAGGTGTGCATGCTGTACGTAGCTACTAGAGAACAAGCCGCTGCCATTGCCTGAACTCGGCAGCCATAAGTCCTTGCAGACTTGTAACTCCTCTAGATACTTTTGCACCTTCTTCTTTTCCGACTTCTTACTCCGCACGTCAGGTAAGGATAGTCATGATTCCTCTATCCACACTTTCCTGTATGCCTTTTTGATACATATGGAATACAATACAGGCTCTTTCCTGCGGCGGCGAAGATGTATCAGATGCCTTCCTGATTTACAGAAGCTGACCTTTGCGCTTGAGACACAGATCTATCGGGGATTTCATATTTAATATCACACTTCCGACTGAGACTCAACCTTCACCTCTTCACCAACCTACCTCTTCGTCAACCTACCTCTACATCAACATCTCATACATCAACCTAACTCACCCATCCTACCTATCCTACCTATCCCACCTGTGACCTACTTCTACCATTAGGTCCTATCCCAACCATACTGCCCTGCTACATCTAACCTAGAGCCGAGCCGAGCCAAACCCTACCCTACAGACCACATCTTACCTCGACTCACAAACATAGCAAGGCAGTATACATATCGCGCACCATCCAGCAGCAACTTACAGACAGTTCATATAGGCCAAGTTCCCAACTGTCCATCACCATCCTAGTCCATACCTACCACCTACCTACCTACGCATCTACCCAACTTACCCTACATCACCAAACCCAAGGTCAACCTAGACCTAGCCAAGATGTGCTTCATCGAGTACATGGGCTACACCTGTGGCCATACTAGCATGCCGGTCAAGCGTCCCTGCCCTCTGACCACCCAGCAGCACAGCAACCCGTGCTGCCCCGTCCCGGCAGCTCGTCCCATCCTCTCTCAGAGCATGTGTCCCGCCTGCGCCCGCATCCTGCACGGTCGCTATGTTAACATCATAGAGCATGAGCATCGCTTCATGCACGAGCGCGGCGCCTGCCACTGCGCGGTGCAGTTCCCGTTCATGCAGCGGCCGCGCGTGATCCAGCATGAGCACCCGGAGCCCGAGGTGACGTCTACCTACGTCTACGAGTCGGGTCTGGAAGGTGTAACCGCGGGAGCGGCGAAGAAGGATGAGAATGAGAACGGCGAGAAGAATGTGAAGGTGGAGACGGACGTGGCCGGCTCCTCGCCTTCGGGCTCACCTACTGAGCTGACTCCTGAGTCGGCTCGATCACCCACCGGAAAGTTTAACTTTTCACCTTCGGCCTCGGTCTTTACTCCGGGTCAGATTCAGGTCCACGGCCAGGGCGAGACCCAGGGCACAGAGGTGGTCCCGTACGAGCAGATGCCTACGTCTAGCATTATTGCCTATGGCAGTAGCAACGCCACTTCCTCCTTCAACACTGACCGCCGCGCCAGCTTTAGTTCCGACAACAGCAAGGGCAAGGGCAAAGGCAAAGGCAAGCAGCGCAACGCCAAGAAGTCGTCCCCGCCTAAGCAGTACCGCAAGTACAACGAAGGCTACCCTCGATATCAACAGCAGCATCCATACCAGCAGCAGCAGCGCCCCCGCCGCACCTCCCCATCCGCAGCAGCCCACGGCGCGCCTAAGTTAGCCCCGCTCTTCGAAGAGCGCGTGGTCAGCGGCCAGAAGCTGGAAGTCTCGGTGCGCATGAAGAGCATCTACGGCGCGGAGTGGATCCAAGACCACGCGGGCCTGCACCACTCCGGCCGCTGCAAGTGCGAGATCAAGTTCGAGAAGTACCCGGCGAAGTACATGCCGCTGTTGGAGGAAGCAGCTAGCGACCCCGATTACGGTACCAACCCCGTTCCCGACGGCGTCGTCGCCGCGGATGATGATGGTCTGCACCACGACGGCAACGGCAACAGCAACGCTACTACTTACACCCCCACCACCAGTCTCTCTCCCAAGAACAAAGACTCATCCACCCCCTACACGAGCGCTGCTGCATCCGGCTACACTACTGCCCAGACGACCGTCGAACCATCGACCGAACCGCACATCCCCGGCCCCGCGTATCCGAACCAGTTCTACTCTCAAGGCCAGTCAGGCTCCGCCACATCCCCCTCCTCCCCCAACTTCAGCGCGCAGCCAGGCCGTCCAGCACGCTGGTCATGCAGCCCGTACGACACAGCCTTACCCAGCGGCGCGACGCCGGCCCCACGACCGGTGGACATGCAGACGATCTGGTACGACATGCGGGAGACGCCGATCGCTGGCTTGCCCGTTGGCGCCGGCCCCGAGGGCGACTCGCACATGCCTGCGTTTGAGAAGTGCGACCTGGGCAGCTGGTTCTACCAGCACCAGCGCGCGGCATCCTTCTAAGGAGGATGCCCGGGCACCATGGATGGATCTGATCCCGTAGGTGGATCAGTTACACTTGTAAGATAGGTGGCGTCTCATCTAACCCTCCCACTACCATTTGCTTGAGAAATAAGGCAGGTAACGGACACCTATGCTTTGCTCTTATTTCGTGCTTCTCCGCATAACTCACCTAGCAGTATTCACTATCTACATTTTTAAAACGGGAGAAGGGAGGGGAAATGCGATCAGGAGACAGAGAGAGAGAAGAAAAAAAAGAAAGGAAGAAACTCAGAGTCTTACGACATAAACCTGACGTGTCCATATTGACTAGGGCACCGCGGCGCCTCTCGATGCTAAATGCATTGCCTCTAGGCGCGAATGCTCCCGATGACTATCATACACACATATGAAAGTGAATTCTAAGGTTCGCACACTGGGACGTCCTCCCCCCTTTTGGAGCTTAGCCTACCGCGAAAGGGCTATTACCTATCCACCTCACCTATATTATTATTTTCGTTAGTATTTATCCATCTCTGCTTGACTTTCTGGAGGCATTGTTACTTACCAAACACCAGATCCATTGTACCGATTACCGCCACCGCATCTGCTAGTAGATGTCCCCTCGAGACATGGTCAAAGCCGCCCAGGTGCGCAAAACCTGGAGCTCGGATGTGGCATCGGTACGGTCTTTCGCTACCATCGCTCACGACATAAACACCCATTTCCCCTTTTGGAGCCTCAATGGCGGAATACGTCTCACCGGGAGGAACGGAGTACCCCTTGGTGTACAGGAGGAAGTGGTGGATAAGGGCCTCCATATTCTCCTTCATCGCTGCTCGCGGAGGCGGCGATACCTTATAGTCCTCAACACGAACCGGGCCGGCTGGCATCTTGTTCAGGCACTGGTGGATGATTCGGAGGGATTGGCGGAACTCTTCCATTCGGCATAGATATCGGTCATAGCAGTCGCCCCTGACTCCGACGGGTACATCAAACTCGACTTGGTCATATGCGTCGTACGGCTGGCTCTTGCGGACATCCCACGGAACACCAGATCCTCGCAACATGACACCGGTGAAAGAAAGGTTGAGGGCGTCTTCAGCCGACACAACCCCAACATTCTGCAATCTTTGGATCCAGATACGGTTATCTGTGAGCATCTCCTCGGTCTCGTCGATTCGGTCGCCGAACTGTGTAGCCCATTGGTAGATATCGTCAAGGAGACCAACTGGGATATCCTGGTGGACACCACCGGGTCGGACATAGGCGGCATGGAGACGGGCTCCGGAGACGCGTTCATAAAATTCCTACCAATAAGGTGGGTTATTAGCTTTATCTGGTTCCCGCACGGATTGCGTTGTATTTCATAGATAGTCTTCTCGATGAATTTAAACATACCATCAACTTCTCTCGTTCTTCAAAACCCCATAAGAAAGGTGTTAGGGCGCCAACGTCCATGGCGTGCGATAGAACGGACATGAGGTGATTTAGAATTCTCGTAATCTCGCCAAACATCGTGCGAATCCATTTAGCTCTCTCCGGAATCTCTATGTTTAGAAGCTTCTCCACGGCGAGGGAGTAGCACTGCTCGTTGGTCATCATGGAGACGTAGTCTAATCGGTCGAAGTAAGGTAAGGCTTGTAGGTATGTCTTGTACTCGATCAACTTCTCCGTTCCTCGATGTAGTAATCCGACGTGAGGATCGGCTCGAATGATCTCCTCTCCGCTTAGCTCTAGAATTAACCGCAACACACCGTGGGCGGCGGGATGCTGGGGACCGAAGTTGACGGTATAGTGGCGGACCTTTCGGTCGCTTATGCTACCCTCGCGCGAGGCCTCAACATTTTCAGGTTGGTTCTGGAGGCGCTGGACGCCATAGGGATCGGAGGGGTGACCGAAGTCAGGATCGACGGGCTGTAGGGTGGTGCGCTGATTCGGAACCTCGGTGGCCTTGCGCATGACGGACTGGGAAAAGGCGCGTATGGCTGGCTTTGCGAGCTGCAGACGCCTGGCGCCGCAGCCGGCAATCCGATAGAGCGACGCCATTGCCGTTGTGTGAAGGCCAATTGAGGAATTGGTGATTTGAAAGATTTCGGGAAATCGACTTTATTAGTGGCAATCGTCCAAGGTTGAGGTCAATACTTTCGTAGATGTACCTTGCCTTACATTTAATGTCCCCGTCATTGGATCACTAGATCGGCTCTATCAATTATCCGCCCCACTAGCCCACGCCGAGGTATCCCTGCACGCCGCATTTCAAGCTCAAAGTGGGGGTCCGTGCGCTGTCCGTTAAACGACCCATTGATCCGTTCTAATGGCAAGTACAAAAGGGGTTTTCACTTCTATATTATCACTTCTATATTCACATTCTGTTTGACTCCTTTTTCACGATACTTGCTGACTTATGGTACAATTGCAGGATTTCACTCATAATAATACTGACAAGACGAATATACGACATCAATATGAGATTTAAAGCCACACCTATAATGGCTATTGCGTGACCGTGACACTTGCCAGAGCTTGACCCACTGCCGGTATCAGTCCAGGTGTGGACGGTGGATGAGAGCGAGCTACTTGACGGAGATGCCAATAGACGGCAATATGGAAAGATTTATTAATGAAAACATAAAACATAGTTCTATTGTCCAATTTTTAATATTACGACAAGCTGGATTGCGTCATTTTCAGCTTGAATATATTCCTTCAACTGGTATCTCAAGCCAACTATTGTTCAAGACATCGAGATCATAGAGCAAGTATGGAGCAATACCTCCAAGCATAATTATCATAGCTTTAGCATTTTACTTAGAGATAGACGCCTCGTATGAGATGTCAGCTCCACCACTACAGCCTGCCACCATTTCCTTCTTCCACGATCAAGCATATCTAGGTACCTACCGTACCTAGGTAATTACGGTCTTCCCCAAAGTGCCACAATCAGCCACCATCCAGACATCCATTCAAGCACAAGCAAGCACCCTTACATCTCTCTCGGCAGACCATCATAATACACTTTCTTAGCCGCCTCAACAATCTCCCTAACCTCCGTAGCCGGAATCTTCTCCCTCCGATCAAACGAGTACAAGCCATTAACCTCCTGCTCGATATCCGAGAGCTGCGTGTACACGAACCCACAGACATGCCCCCCCTGCACCACAGCACGCAGCAGCGCCTCAAATCTCTTCAGCAAATCCTTCGGATCGCTCGCAGTTGTATAGCCCCAGTCCCTCTCACCTTTCAGCGCGTCCTCCGCCGGCGCGATATTCACGCCTCCGAACTCGCTGCAGATCACGGGCGCGCCATCCCTGTGCCTCGTCCCGTCGTCCGTTCGGCGGCCGTCTTCGAGCGACACGGGCCCCACGAAGAAGTCGCGGCCACCGAGTTTCTTGCCCAGGATGCCTTCGAGCGAGGCGCATGTCTTGGAGAGGTCCGGCGCGTCCGAGTAGTCGTGGAATGTGCTCAGGTCCGTGATGACGTGCTCCCAGCCGCAGTTGTCGTTGATGGGCCGTGTGGGGTCGAGGGTTCTGCGGGTTGATTGTTAGAATGTGCCGCTTAATGGGGTTGACCTAGCTTTGATTAGTGAGTGAGTGCTTCTTACTTGGTGATGTAGTAGAGCGAGCGGATGTGGTTCCGCTGGTCCACGTTATTTTTCAGGTCTGGATAGGCCCAGCTTTCCTGCTATGTGTTAGCATTCCCAGCGAAATATATCAAAAGGGGTTTGGAACGGGGCCGGGTAAGTAAGTGAGGGTAGATTGGAATAGCAGATTTTGCGACATACTGCGAACATGTTAGCATCTATACACACAGCAAGCACTAACAACCTATCAAAACTCGGATATCTGGTTAATAAGGGGCCTAACACGTACCATTAACAGGCGTCCAGGTGACAACGGAGGGGTGATTGATATCTCTCTTCACAGCCTCCAACCATTCCTGACCGAACCTCTCAGCATAGTCCTCATTGAATTCATACGCATTCGCCATCTCGCCCCAGACAAGGAAACCCAACTTGTCAGCCCAGTACAAGAAGATGGGGTCCTCGACTTTCTGATGCTTGCGACAACCATTAAATCCCATCTTCTTCGTCAGCTCGATGTCTATTTTGAGACTCTCGGGAGAAGGAGGCGTCAGGCCGGTTTCGGGCCAGTACCCTTGGTCGAGAACTAGGGCTTGGAACAGCGGCTTGCCGTTTAGTCGGAAAGTCCGGTCGCCCCTATTCCAGTCCAGGTGCCGGAATCCGGTGCATGTCTTGACTTCGTCGACCAGCTTCCCCTCGGAGTCGTATAGCCGGATGGCTAGATCGTAGAGAGTAGGGTGGTCCGGGGACCACAACGCCAAGTTACCACGCCAGCATCCAGCTTTCTCAAAAGGAGCTGCTTCAGCCAGGGTCGCTGGGGCTTTTAATTTCTGCTCGTCACTAAGCAATAGGCCAAGGTTGATGGAGACGTAATCCTTGTCGCCGGACAGGTTTTCCTTCCTGCTAGCAATGTTGATTCCATGAAGACTACCCTCAATTTCGACGCTGTATGCATGACCCGCTCTTCGACCTAGAACAGCGACTCTGGTTTCTAGCACACCGTTGGTGATGTTATTTGACCTCAACACAGTGCCCGCGCTGCTATCGCCGATTCGAGCCGACGGAACGACTTCCAACCAGACAGGTTGCCAGATCCCGCTCGACGGGGTATAGAAGATACTTTCCGGCTGGGGCGCCCAGTACTGCTTTCCACGGGGCTGGGACAAATCATGAGGGGAGTCTCGAATACGCAAGACGAGATTAAGTTCCCCCTTTCCGGTACTCTGCCAGGCATTTGCCAGGGCATCGGTAATGTCTACGTCAAAAGGAACGTGTCCACCTCGGTGCCTGCCCACGGGATATCCCGAAGCCCAGATAGTCACCTCGTAGTCCACAGCGCCAAAGCGGGCTAGAACTCTATCCCCAGCTTCGATTTCTGCCTTCGCGCGAGGATCAACGACCTTTCTTTCGTACCATAAGACCTCGTGCGCATCTTTATCAAAGACGCCTGAGGCCGGTGTCTGGAAGACGAAGGGGACGTTGATGGGCTTCTTGACATGCTCCCGGCTTTGACTCTTGGGGGCTTGGAATCCCTTCTCCTTGAGCTCTGGGAAGGCAGCTAATTTCTGAGCTAAGGCCTCTGCGCTACTACTTGCGTCGGCAGAGGAGGCGACGGAGACTTTATCCGGCACCCCATGAATGTACCATGCCTCGTTGAGTCCAACATCCTCGTCATCAAACAGTATCGACCAGGCCTCGTTTAGAGGCGTCCACCTGTGATTGCTGTGGACGAAGTCAGGTCGCGGATACGAGTCTTTCGAATTGTAAGCCATTTTTTTCTTGCTGATTGCTCTTCGGTCGCCTTAAGGGGGTAAAAGAGAGTGTATCTAGCTGCTAGGGTATGATAAAGAGGAGACAATTATCTACCTGTGAAGATGATCACCGGGTCCTAAACCAACCATCTAAGTCGTCCACCTTCGATATCGGTGCGTCGTGGTCCATTTCTATGAAACGTGAGGAGAAGGATTGACGTCACGTTGCACCAATGACAGGTTGTGCAAGTTGAGAAAACTGGACTGCGCCCGCATATTGCGCAGATTATAATGTATAATGTTGGAGAGCATTTTTTGAATATTTCGGACAGATTTCTCATATGAATGGTATGTGTATGAAAATAGGTGATTTCCTACGTTATAAGACTTTAGGTTGAAAAGAAGTTGAGAAAAGTTACGACTAGGGAAGTTTACTAGCTAGGAGGTAGGTTTTCGGGAGGATTCAACTCATGATTAAGGTGAATAGGTACTAACGTAAACTCAATGAGATAACATTAAACATGCTCGGATGATCACCAAATAGGTGTTTTCATGGGACATTTTACTCTTTATTTATCTGCTCCATCATTAACTCATTTGCTAGCCCATATCTCATGTCCGATTCTTAGAGCATTAATCATGTCCAACGCCGACCGATATAAGCGGAGTGCGGACTAAACGAACTACCACCTAAGCATTAAACCGGGAACCGCCCCCCTAATGTCTTCCTTTCTAACTTAAAGATCATGGATCTAGTTCATGCCACACCGGTGACACGTCTTACACTCTTTCTCGCACCCTCGCCACTGATCATAATAGATCCCTCTAGTTCAAGCGCCCTCATCGCCTCAGCAAAATCAGCTGGTTCAACATGAATGCTTGCTCCTTCGTTCAATCGCCTGCTAACTTCGCTGAACCGGACATTCTGTCCGCCGCTAGTCAGCTCATCCAGCAGACGTAGAACAGCTTCCTTCAACTCAGCCTTGCGCTTCCGCTCTGCGGCGCTGGTGCCTTCTGTGAGTAGGCTCATGTCAATGCGACCTTGAGCATCGGTAGCTGCAGTCTTAAGCGCTGACTGGATAAGTCGCTCAGCTTCGAGGACATCGGCCTTAGTGACTACTTGCGAAAGCCGCATTTTGGCGTGGGCTTCAGCGAGTCGGATCATCGACTCAAGCTGACGGGTTGTGGCGGTGATACGCTTCTCGGCTGCGCGAACATCCTGTCCCAATTTGCGCATCTTCACGTACGCCTCAACAAGGGCTTGCGAGGCATCTTGAGATAGAGTCGGGTGGATGTGAGTACGGGCGTATGATATATATGAAGTTAGGAACTCCACAGGCTAAAGAATCCGTTAGTAATGCACACTGCAATAGAATCTGAATAATAATCTTACCAGTATTTCGTTGCTCGAGGGGGCGGATTGGGGTGTATCTTCCAGATACATAGAAAGTAGATGGCGAGCCAATTTGCGGTCAGTCGACTCGTTAACGCGATCGAGGATTAAGTAAACCAGATCAAAACGTGATAATAATGTAGGGGGCAGATCAATATTCTGTGGGACTGGCAAATCGGGGTTGTATCGAGACCCAATTGGATTGGCTGATGCTAGAATGCTGGTTCTGGCGTTCAGCGTCGTGATGATACCGGCTTTGGCCACTGAAACTGTTTGCTGTTCCATAACTTCGTGAAGAACGGAACGGGTGGCATCGGACATCTTGTCGAACTCGTCAATGCAACATACGCCACAGTCAGACAAGACCAAAGCACCAGATTCGAGCACTAGTTGACGAGTCTCAGGGTCACGGCTGACATACGCGGTGAGACCGACTGCAGAAGATCCCTTGCCGCTAGTGTATACACCGCGAGGGGCAATCTTGTGGACATATTTGAGCAGCTGAGACTTCGATGTTGACGGGTCACCACATAGAAGGACGTTGATATCGCCTCGATATTTTGGACTACCGCCTTTCTCGAAGGTCTTGTTCGTTCCCCCGAACATTTGCAAGAGAATACCCTTTTTCACGTCTTCCATCTCGTAGATAGATGGAGCTAGAGATCGTGAGAGAAGCTCGTAGATATCTGGGCGAGCAGCAGTAGCCTTGATTTTCTCTTCATCCTCAGGGCTGATCTTTCGGGTCTCTTCGATATTGTTGTCAGGGTCGATAGTTTCTTGGTCGATGGTGGAAGGATCCGTGTCCATTCGCTTATTATCAACCTTGGCAACGTGAACGACATCGACGAAAGTTTTGAATACGCTCTTGACCGAGCGCTGACGGGGGTTGACCCTGACTGGACTAACACGGTAGATACCCGTAATCTTGATACGGTCACCGGCCTTACAGAAATCTACCAACTCGTTATAAACACAAACTGACACCGAATGTGGTGTTTGTCCAGCAGGTACGGCATCGGGCGTTTCTTGTAATTTGATGACCTGTTTATCCTCAAATTCGCATCTATTGTGAACGATTTGCATAGAGTTCTTAGAGTCGCATAGGGGTCTTGGGCATTCCGTAGGCTCGCGAATCTTGCCCCGATCTAGGCCAATTAGAAGTGAGTGATGGCAGACGCTGCATCGGAAAAAGGCCTGTTTCATGTCTGGTATGACGGGTGTTGTCCGGATCACAAGACCCTTAATGCAAATGAGCTTGTCCATATCGGAAGGATTAAGGTCACGCAGATTGATGACCTCATCTAGACCGTAGGGACGAGTCATGTAAGTCTGATCCATGACCTTTTCTTCTAAAGAAGGGCCTTGCGGAGGTCGTTGCGATGGTTGAGGTTCGTCGCCTCGCTCCGAGCTCGGGAATTGCATGTCAGAACTTGGCGCACTGCTGCGTTGTGTCGCCGATGCTCCATTGCTTTGGCTCCTCTGTCTAGCCGTCTCGGCCTGTGCGAGCTCAATCATAATGTCATGAACCGACTGATCCATTAGTGGCACAATTTCCTGAGGATAGTGCTGAATTTGATGCCACATCTTCCTAGTAGGCGGATATAACTTGAAGTCCTGGATGTTCACGTAAAGAATTCGCTGACCAAGTATGAGCATGTTCTGAAGCTCTTCCCAGTACGGTTTGGAAGCAGCTTCAGGGTCAGCATCTGTCTGTTCCGTCGTCATTCCTTCACCCCACATGCGGTACTTCTTGGTGAAATTCCGCAAGAAGTCCTTGAATGCGGCATATGTATCGTCAATGGATACCGTAGTACCCCAGATAGTGGCATTATCTCGACCGCCGAGGGCATCGGCATCCGATGTGTTGGGGTTCAGATTGGAGAAGGTTGCCGCATCGGAATGGATTTCTCGAACTACACGCCCAGCATCATCCAATATGACACGACTACTACCTCGAGGACCGCTGCTAAAGATCTCCGAGTTGATATCACCTCTGCGGCTTACTCTGTTGGCTCGTGGGGTATCTGATGAGCCGACAAACAGGTTACTGCTCTCACTTCGAAGATCGGTTTGCGGGTGTAGATTACGACCAGGACTTGAGCTAGGTTCGTATCGAATGGGTGACGATTCTGTGGCACTGGTTAAGATATGTATGTGTTGTTAAAAATTATTTTGTACTTACCACCCATAAGCGACCTAGCCCTTGGTGTGCGATCGCCATCGCTTTGGCGCAGAGGCGAACTAGGCGCAGCGCCGGAGCGTGCATTGGTACTCTGGCTGTCGGTGTTGTGGCGTATGGCAGGAGAACTCCTATCATTCCCATTCACCGGAGATGATTGATAAAACAGAGGGCTTGACGCCAATTGGGACGGACGATGAGGAGTGTTTACATTCAGGGCTCCATTCTGAGAGGAGCCTCCGTTGGCTGGAGCAGGACTACTGCGAGGTGCCTGAGAACTTCGTGTGTTCCGGGTTGGGGTGCCAGACTGTGAAGCCCGCGTGCGACGGGTAGATGGCGAAGACATGTTGACCTCAATATGACCGTATTTTAGCTGTTGGAAAGGGAGTTGACTTGGTAAGAAAGTGGATGGTAGAGAAGATTGAGCCAAGTGGGATATACCGCCCTAGGTGAAATCACGTAAAACGGGGCATGAACGCGTTAAAAAGGGGTCCACGCGACTTTTCGCGTAAAGTGGAAGTTATGCAAGCACTTAATTACTTTATTTACTATTCCATAGTATTATGCATAATTATGCAGGCTTTGGTGCGGGGGACCCTGGTCCTCGGTTCCGCTAAAACAGTTTCTCCATATGACCCTGATCCAAGCCAAATGCCACATGCACCATGCGATCTTGTACCTCGAACTTGTATAGTGCTGGCATAGGAGATAGGGAACATTGCTATTATATGAGACTGGAATTAGCAATTGCTCGGAACGTTCTCAATATCTGCATTCCTACAGCAATTCTCTACCCCAAAATTACTATTTATCTCTCAAAATGGCGCCTGGGATGTCACTATCCTCGGTGAATGCCATTATCATTCTCAATATCGACGATGGCTCTAGGATATTCGCGAAATACTATAGCGCTCCCCACCATGCGCCCACAGCCTGTAGGTCCAACCCGGTCTTGAGCTTGAAGCATTACTGTTGCTGACGAGAAGCTCGTGTAGCGTCGAACCCCCACCACCAACCTAGCGGACCGTTCGCAGACGTGAAGTCGCAGAAGGCGTTTGAGAAGGGACTGCTGGAGAAGACGGCGAAACAGACCGGCGACATCATCCTCTACGACAACCGGATCGTGCTGTATAAGATGGAGTCCGACGTGATGATGTATGTCGTGGGCGGCGTGGATGAGAATGAGGTCCTCCTATACAACGTCATCCTAGCGCTAAGAGATTCGCTACACCTATTATTCAAGTATGTTTATTGGTTAGGAGATTCGATGTGGGATATGACTAATCCGGGAACAGGCAATCGGTCGATAAGAGAACAATAATCGAGAACTACGACTTAGTCTCACTGGCTATCGACGAGATCGTGGACGATGGCATCATCCTAGAAACCGACCCGACCATCATTGTACAAAGAGTCAGCAAAGCGCCAACGCAAGACGTCAACCTGAGCCGTATCGACCTCAGTGAGCAAGGAGTTAACAACTTGGCGCAATTAGGAAAGGCTAAGTTGACAGACTGGCTGAGACAAGGCTTGTGAAAGACAGCGGCTCTCAAGTGTAGAGAAATATTATGAGATGGCAGTGGCCTTACACGTAGACTCCGGCATGGCGTTGGTAAAAAGTCGATTTTTTATATTCTCAACGGGATGTTATTAAGCTGAGCGGTGTGGTCGCGCCGGGTATGTTCTACGACCTAATCTGAGAGGCTGCCTTGCGCAGCCTGTTCATAACCGCCGCGCCGATGTCTTCATCATCTACGGTACCCTCGACAAATATGATATCTGCGCCTCGTCTATCTAGCTCTCGTAGCGCCGAGAACAATCCATGCGCAATGCTCTTGGCATCCTCTCCTATGCTTATATCTAGAAGCTTTCCAATTGAAGCTCCGCTCGTGGTATCATAAAGTTCTGCCTCTTCAACTTCTAGTTCAGATGTCTCCTGACTTTCGCTGCTAGCCCCTGTTTTTACTGTCTCACGCTTCATAAACTTGCCGCGCCGCAGTCCAGCACCAGGCTTCCAATGCCGAGTTCGTATTATACCGATTTGCAATATTTGACTTTTACTTCCCGGTTCTTGTTGAGATTGTCGGCCCTGGATGAATGTTTCCAAGTCTTCGGCTTGTACGCCTTCTCTAGCCGCCGCGAAGGTCGATTCGTAGAGGAGCACCTTCGCTTTAGGACTATAATGCTTATATTTCATTCCTGGGGCTCTTGGCGCGGCCTTGCCCGTCTCGCTCTGGTCCTTGTACCCCTTTTCAACCTTTTCCCAACCAGTACAGCTCCGCAATTCGTCTATGCTCACTCCGCCCGGTCTTAGAATTAAGGGAGGGTCACATAGGCCGTCGACCACGGTGCTTTCAACTCCAACGTGACACGGTCCCCCGTCGAGTATTAGCTCAATGCGGCCATCTAGATCCTCCAAAACATGCTCAGCAGTAGTTGGTGAAGGCTTAGTAGAAGCGTTTGCGGACGGCGCTGCTAGGGGTGCGCCTGTCAATTTAATGAGTGAAAGAGCAAGAGAAGATTTTGGCATTCGAGCACCAAAAGTCTTCAGTCCCGCTGTCACTTCGGGTGCTAGTTTGGAGGGAGTCGGATTGGGAAGCAGTATCGTCAGGGGTCCTGGCCAGAATCGCTCTATGAGAGGCTTGTATATCCTAGGTATCTGATCATGAACAGCATTCGTTACGTCGTTCGTTGTGCCATTGGTCGTATTCTCAGGGGCTAAAACACTTTGAAGCATGTCCAAATCTGAGACGTGAATAATCAAAGGATTATCAGCTGGTCTCCTCTTTGCAGCATAGATGCCCCTGACTGCAGCGCTTCTCGTTGCATCCGCTCCAAGTCCATAGACAGTCTCAGTTGGAAAAGCAACAGGGATGTCTTTCGTTTTGAGATATTCTGCAGCCTCGCGAAGAATATCGATGCTTGGCGACCGGCTTTGAGAAACTTCCCATCTTCTCAGTTTTTCTTGACCCTCATCTCCTCTAAAGTTCCCCAAGTCCTTCTCGGGTACTCTGAGCACGCGTGTGCTCATTCTAGGGAGATCTTGAGACATTGTGCTGTAGGAGTTGAGAGCAGCCCGAACAGTTTTATATCTAAGACCTAAGACCCTGGACGCCAACTTGTTTAATATGAGAATTTTCGATGACGTCAAAATTTTTTGGTTGATGGGCTCGTCAGGAATTGCTCAAGGAATAAAACACATAAGATTTATGAGTAGATCTAGTAAACTGTATTCATAAAATTCATTTCTTGGAAAAGTGACTCATAAAAGATATGAGCAACAACAATGACGATATGGGGGAGCTAAAGATTTACAGTAAGCTTATCGATTAAAAGGCAGATACCTAAATTTTGTCTTAGAAATTGAATAGACGCTACCTAGAAGCATGCTCTAATTTAGGGGTCTCAAAGCCTGAATAATCTCGTTATTAGTGGTTAAAACTCATTCGCAGCGTCGCTAAGCCCTATCAATTAGGCGGGGTGCAAATTCGTCTAAACAGCTGAGGCAGCTACGACGCTACAACGCAACAACGCCACAACGCAACAACGCCAGTTGGTTGGGCCACCTTGACTTCCAACAATCCATATCGACAAGAGCTGTTCGAAGATCCAACCGTCAGGCTCGACATCTCACTTCGCTATGCGCCTCCCACAATCAATGCCCCAATGTCCGCCAACACGATCCCCAATGGCAACTCCTCGGGGCCAACAACACAGAAGCCTTCTAATAAGCTGAACGCCAGCTCCTCGTCGAGTCCCTCCATTCAAGATGCCTCGAATCTCTCCGACGTCCGCGCCGCATTGGCTGCCCTACACGTCCGCGAGACAAGTATAAAAAATCGCCTCAATGCGCTCTTGTCCTCCCAGGCAGACTTATCCCGTGAGCTAGGCCGTCTCGATCTACTTCGTGCGAATCTCGGTTCCCAAGTCATCGCAACGCGATCCATAAGCAATGGCATGCTCTCCTCAGCCGCCGACACCGCGGGGCGGCTTTCCAGCCGAGTTAAGGATCTTGATTTGGAGAAAGACAGAGTGCAGCAAACACTGAAGGTTGTCGAGCAGGTTGCGGAGCTCAAAGCCTGCGTCCATGGAGTCGTGGGCAGTATGGGTGCGCCGCAGGATTGGGAGGCCGCGGCTGGCTATATATCCCGCGCAAGCAAAGTGCCTGAGCCGATTATACGTGGTGCCTTCGCGGCCTCCATGGTTCCCAGCGTCGAAGTACCCGATGCGCCTTGGGTGACGCTTGAGAATGCGAAGGAGAGTCTATGCGGTCTTTTCCTCCGCGAATTCGAAAAGGCAGCCAAAGAGGGCGATGGTGCCAAGGTTACGAGATTTTTTAAGCTCTTTCCTTTGATAGGAAGAGGTGATGTTGGATTAGATGTATATGGCCGATACGTATGTCAGGGCGTTGCCGGTACGGCTAGGGCAACTCTCAGAGCAGAGCCGGGAAATGGAGGGAAGAAAGATGGGTTCTTTTATGCCAACGCTCTTACGAAACTATTTGAACATATCGCCCAAATTGTCGAGAACCACGGTGGCCTGGTAGAGAGGCACTACGGTGAGGGCAAGATGGTGAAGGTCATAGAGAGACTCCAGATGGAAGCTGACGTGCAAGGCGGTATCATTCTGGACTCATGGAGTGATGAGAGGGGCGTTGATAGGAAACTCACGGATGCGAAGAGTTATCCATTCTCTTTCCTGGTACAAAGCTTCCTACCGCCGCAGAGGACTCTTACGGGTACACCACGTATGAATTCACCAGCTGTGGGTGGTAGCAATAACGTGCGGAATAGCGAAGATGAAGGCGTAGACATGAAAGAAGTGGACGCTCTACTTAGCGAGATATCCGTTATGCTTGGTCGATGGTCATTATACTCGAGATTTCTTGCTGGAAAATGCAAGGTATGTGCCTCTGGATAAATATTGAATTCCCAATAGCTAACTTGTATTAGAATCCTAATACCCCTGAAGACGCCCCTCTTTCAATACCGGAGGTTGTCACTAAGTCTAATCTCAACCGAAAAATCTCGGCAAAACTTACATCACCTTACAACTCCTTGGCCATGTTCTTTTTCAGGCGGTCTGTCGAAAAGGCGTTTCAACTAGACGAATCTCCCATTGGGCTCTCGCTGAGTCTCAACAAACCTATCGATGCAAATGCACCTTTCATCATCTCGGCCGTGGACGATATCATGTATATCGTCAGCGCAATCATCCAGAAAGCCATATCGACGCAACAACGTGACGTGGCAGCCTCCGTCATTCCAGATGTCGGAAGAGTATTGGGATCTGACTTTATTGGAATGGTCCAGCGTAGGATGCGAGATGAATCCTATCCACAGCCAGCAGTACAAGGAGGGCTCCCACCCGAGAATAAAATCATTTCTTTTATCGTGCTCATCAACAGCTTAGATGTCGCAAAAGATTACTTGGCTCGCATCATTACAACACAACTGGGCACGTCTCCTGATCAACCTAATGGGGCATCTCATCCCAATCCTCTTGCCACATCTTTCCCGTTCGAACACGACGTCACATTCGTAACTTCAGCGCTCAACACATTGAATACCACGTTCTCTCTTAAGACTAGTGAACTGATATCCGACGCTTTGAAGGTGCTGTTCACTTTTGTTGTCAAGCAAAGATTAAAACCGGTCTTCGTCGAAGCCTTCCGGGATGTGGACTATTGGCGTTCCGAAGATGAACTGGCGGAGATTGCCCGTCAGAATGACGAGGACGAAGATGAGGTGATAGATCGTGTCCAGCGAAGATTCGAACATGGGTGGGATCAACTGATGAAGCCTATCGCACGATTGATGACTCCCAAGACGTTTGCCGCTCTCGTAGACCTCACGGCAACCGACCTATCTAAGACGCTTGAGAAACGAGTTTGGAGTTACAGTGGAAAGGCGAGCGCGTATGGTGTAATACGGATGGAACGAGATTTCTCGGGTATCATCAGCACTGTTTCGAGAGGCAACTACTCTGTAAGAGAGATGTTTGCGAGAGTAACACAAATACTTATGGTTGCCGATATGGAAGACGAAGAGTGGGAAGAAATAAGTAGTGGGGATGGCGAAGATGGCATCCAGTGGGTAATAAGTGAAGATGAAAGACGGAGAGCCAGAAATCTGGTGAAGGCTACCATATGACAGATGGATAGATAGGTATATACCGATGTAACAAGTATGGGGTGCATCTGGCTTGTGGAAGTCATGATAGAGAAATAAATAAATGGTTCGTAAAAGTCCTGGTTACTTTCAAAAGCAACAATCTACAAACCTATCAGCGTCCTTTGCACCAGAAAGTGAGTTGGAAAACCGTATTTAATAAGAGATCCCTATTAATCAAGGGCATCAATATGGTATCATCCTATTCCAAAGGGCCTTATAGTTACTATAGAGGGAATGGCAAAGATTTGTTAGTGGCATATCAAACTATGCTACAGTGGGGAGAAAATAAAAACGTCCAATCTAATCCACAACCCCAACCACCCATATAACCTCTCACATACATTATATCTTTAAAAATAGCTCCCACACCGCCATTAAGTCCTAAAACTCTTAAAAAGCACTATTTTCCTCATAAAAGGATAAAAATTATAACCATGTTTTTATTTAAAAAAACTATTAAAAAAATAATTAAGTTAAAAGGTATTTTTTAATAAAATATATATAAAATTAATATTAAGTATAAAATTTAAAAGTTAAGTTAATTATACCTTAGTTAAAAACGCTTTAAATTATTTAATAATCGTAATAAAAAATATATAATAAAGCTTATAAGTTAAAATTCTTTTATTTTTATTAATAAAATCGTTTTAAAAATTAATTTATAAGTATATAAAAAGATTATTATTAATTAGCTTAAAAAATAAAACATTATATATTAAAAAACTTTTAAAAAACTTAAATTAATTATATAATATATTATAAAGCATTTAAAATTTATTAAATTATATATTTAAAAGCTTTTTTTTTATTAAAAATAATAAATTTATTTAAATAAGTTAATAATAACTTATAATAATAATAAATATTAAGTATAAGTTTTTTATTATAAAGTTTATTATTATTTAATTTATACTTTTAACTTTACTTATATATATTTTAATAAATATAATTTTTTAAAATAAAAAATTATTATTAAAACATATATAATTAAAGGAAAAGTTAATTAAACATTTATAAATATTTTAAGTAATATTTAAATAAAAAAAACATATTTTTTTAATAAACTTTTATAATAACTTTAACATAAAATATAAAGAAATTATTTTCGTAATTATTTTAAAAGTTTTATAAAAAATATTACTTTAAATTTACATTAAAAAATTTATATTTATTATAAATAATATTTTTATATATAAAACTTAATTAATTATAAATTAATTAATTAAATAAGTTATAAATAATAAGGTTACATTAATAAATTAACCTTTATATTCGCTTAATTTTAATTTTATTAAAAATTTTTAAAAATTATTTTAAAAAAAATTTATAAAAAAAACTTAAGCTAATAAATATATTTAAAACTATTACATTTTTAAAATTACTAATATTAACCGCTAATAAAGTATAAAAGAAATTTTAAAAAAAAGTTTTTAATAGCTTAACTTTTATAATAACTAATTAATTAAAAACGATTATTATTATAAATAAATAATATATAAAATATTAAACTATTAAATATTTATATTATATAAAAGCTTATTTATTACTATATACATTATTAAATTATTAAACAAAAATACGTTAAATTAAATTTATTATAACTTATTAAAAATCAAGGATAATATTATAATATAGGTGTGGTGGTGGGGTTAAATTTGGATTGGACGTTTTTTTTTTCGGGTCACTGTACATGTATGCAACAGGTCGAATTTATACATATACAGAAAAGACAAAGGTAACGGCCAGCAATTATCGATAGTACGTATCGATAAGCCAATTGCATTCAACACCCAAACCCGGCTTCTCAACCTCAACAGCTTCACTTCAAGCAGCATACCTCAATCTTCACCTTCACCAACATAACTAGGTACCTCAACTGTTCAGTAGACCATCATGGCGACCTCAAATTTCGGCCTCCTCGACGAACGAGAAGAAAATGAGCTCCACAAATCCCGCCTCCTCAACGTCGAAGAGAAACCCTTCAAACGCCTAACCAAACGTCTCGTCGCTCCAGGCGCCTTCACCAGTCCCGGCAAGCTGCCCACACCACCTCCCGACAGCAGCGCCAACGACCAGGACGCAGCTCAGCTTTCATCATCAACACCTGACATCGCGGCGCTGAAAGAAGACATCGTCCTCGACTTCGAAGCCTTCGACGCGCAGATCCTGCGGCTGCAATTCCTCGGCACGGCCAACGCGCAGGAGCGCGAGCGCTACGCCGCGGACCGCGTGCGCATCCTGCAGACGATGGAGAGCGTGCGCGAGGGCAACGCCCGGCTCAAAGCGCAGCTCGAAGACGCCCGCGCGACGCTCGCCCAGCGTAGAAAGTTCGACGAGCTCGCCGATAAGATCACGAGCAACCGCATGCTGCGGCCGCGCGCCGAGCAGGTCGTCAACCTGGCCAAGCTGGCCGAGGAGTGCGAGGACTTGCAGAGGGAGAGCGAGACTTACGGCCACACGTGGCGCGAGCGGAGAGAGCAGTTTGAGAGGTTGGTTGAGGAGGGGAAGAGGCTGCGCGCGCTGATCCGTGATGAGAAGGAGGAGGTGGAACGCCGCGAGGGTATGGATTCGGATGCTGAGGATGGAGAGGCGGCTGCGACGCCTGGGAAGGGCGGGCTCGTCAGCGGGAATGCGACGCCGAGGCCTGAGAGCGGAGCTGTTTCTGCGCACTCTTCTAAGGGCGAGGCTGGGAATGCTACGCCCAGGCCGCACAGCCCTGGTGGAAGCGTAACTGCTAGTTTCGGTGCTGGTGGTGCTGGTGGACTAAAGCCGCGACCGGGTGATAGCGGAAACTTCTCACGAGCAGGAAGCCTGGCCCCGAGTCAGCGGGCAGGAAGCAGTCAGCCAAGAGAGGAGGAGCCGGAGGAGGGTGAGGATATCGAGATGGGAGAATCTTCAACGCAACAGCACACCCAGCAGGTTGATACCCCCATGGCAGAGGATGTATCACAGAATACGCCACAGATTACGGTTGATGCACCTGGTGGTGGCCATGGTGATAATATGGACACATCGTGAAGCGAATGATAAAGGGGAAGGAAGAATGGCAAGATAGTTGCGGTGAAGGGGTCCTAGTAGGAACATCCTACTAGAATTAATCACGACGAGTTGGCTTTTGTCTTAGGGAAGTTACCAATAGTACCCCTGATATTACCTGTGGTCCTCAGTCCACGATAGTGTACCACCAACTCACCCATAATAGGGGGGTGGAAAGTAATATACCCAGCACAGCAGAATGACACTTGGTAGACTAATAGAGAAGGTATCTCATTACTGACTTATACTAGAGTGAACACCCGTGAGATGTGCTCCAGCTTCCCCCGTTTTATAAATAAATGGTATCACTGTATTAATTCTTCGCTCTTCATAATCCTACACAATCGCCTCGTAACCCGCAAGTTCAATGTGAATATTGCCTCGCCGATCCAACTCATGCGGTGGGCGGCTCTTCCACAGCCTTGCCCAGCTCCAGAGCTTCCTTAGCCTTCTGTATCTCCTCCGCAGGGCCGTTCTCGCTTTCGGCCGTCGCGATCTGCTCCTCGAGTCGCTGAACGGCCTCAGCGATGCGTTCGTTCAAAGGCGCGAATACAGCCTTGGTCTCGTCCACAGCTTTTTGCTATACGTGGGAGTAGTCAGCAAGACAGTCTGTACAATCTGGGCCCCCAACTACATCATCTCCTGATGTTGAGAAGAGATGGCAAAAGGAGGAGCATGAAAAGCGAAGACAGAAGAGCGTACCTCTTGTTTCAACACGAACTCGGCATTACCGTCTGCGGCTTCACCTCCTGCTTTCAGGTCTGCCTCGAGCTTCTTGACACGCTCTGATTGCTGGGTGAGCTCTTTTCGGTAGTACTTTTCCTCTTTGACGAGGCGTTGGACGGATTGCGTCGCGATTGTGAGGGGTGATGGGGCAGGCATGGTTGCTGTATATTTTACGTTGATAGTGTTGGTAGGTTTAAAGTTAAAGATAGATAATTTAGGAACTATAAGGACTGTCCTTTGTGTATCTCTTTTATAGGGATCTTTATGTAGCTGCCTAGATGAATGCTACCAACGATTGATGGGATGAGGTATAGCAATCGTCCAAATCCAGGAATATGTTTTGGTGGGGGTTGGCGGGGTAGAACGGGAAACACTCTCGTTATGCGATTAAGCAAATCAGTAACATTCTTATAAGGAAGGAGTAACTGTCACTTTACCGATTTATTGTTCATTTTGCAGAATAAATAAAAGGTTTCTAGTTGGCGGTCTACCTGACATACTAACTACTTATAATAGTATATTTAGTATTAAGTAGTTTTAATAGTAAGAAATCTGGATATTATATCCATATAGCTATAACTTTACTAGTTGACGGCCTACCTATATTACTGCAAGTGTTGAAAGATGAAAACATCGACTTAGTTGCTGACGTAATGTCGATAGATCCTCAATAATGTATTGAAACGCCATATAAAGAATATAGTTGCCTGTTGCTGTTTACAACGAAATAGGGGTAGTCACTAACAAATGGTCCAAAGAAGTAACTAACAAAGAATCTACTCGTGAGCCGACAGGGTGTATATATGATGTCCTATGCCTGCCTAGGTAACTAGGTACCTATTATATACAGAAAACCCCATCTACCACAAGTTTGTCCCGGTGTCCGTCTCGTACTGTCTAAAGGCCGAGACCCAGAGTCCAGAGATATGGGACGCATCGAGCCTGTCATACCGCCTAGAATGGCATTTTCCTCGTGGCATATACCATTCTTCAACTTCCGTAGATGGCTTTGCTAATCTCGAGATGAACATTCAGTTCCTAATGGTGGATACGCCGCATCATGCATGCTCAAAGGAGCGAGCGCGCACCTCTCCTCGCGCGACCAGCCCGACATGCTCAGCGCACACTTCGAGTACCCAGGACAAGCAGGCGCCGGGATAGCGATCATGATAATTGAGGATGTAAAGCTGAGCCGGCGATTATCTACACTCCATCTAACCCTTTGGCAAGGTGGATTGCTCCCCCAAGCCCCATGGATCAACCCTTCAGTCTCGCGCCGCGTTGTACTGGCCTACGTAACCTACACGAATCTGCGAACGCTCACAGGCTTGTCGATGCCAACACGTTATGAAGTAACCCCGACGTCCAAGCCCCCCCCCTTACCCTACCCGACCCGAAGCGCTCAAGACAGAGCAAGCTGATAGCAAGTGGGAATTGTCGAGGCTGCCTAAGGGTTCTGAGTCATGGCGCTCTCTGCGCAACTGGAACTTCTACTTACCTCGAGGTGAACCACCATTTCCTGGAGTGGTAGACATTTGGGTGCGAATGGCGAGCGGAGAGCGCGTGACGCAGGACACTCTTGCATATGTGGTGGATTCGTTTCCATGGAACCTGCACAATTACTTCGCGGCTCCGGAAACACCTACGATATCAACGGACGGATCACGGGAGCGAAAGTCAGAAACTCAATCAGGCCAAGCGCAACGTGAGGAGCAGCGTACTGGCTTGTGGTTCCCGACCGTGGTAATGAACATAGAGACAAAGGCATTGCTGCTAGATGAGGGCGTAGAATGGTTGGCTGTGCGGTTAATGACGAAGCAGATCAAGGATGGCAGATTCGATATCGACATTCTGGTGAGGACCGTGGAGGGCGAAATCGTGGCGCTGAGTCAGCAGCTTGCGATGATCGTGAGCATTGAGAGGAATACGAAGAAAGGGAGTCCTCTAACTAAAGCGGCCTTATAAAGAGGATGGAATCGCGTACATAAGTGATCTTAGGGGTAGGCGATGGGATTTATATAATTTTTATTGCTAGCAATCGCAGTATATAAGGTATAAGGATCATATTCGTATAGGTTCTGGACCAATTCAGCTTTTTCATGCGTGTCAATGTAATCGAGTGGCTTCATTTTCCAATGACTCTATATAAAATCATTATTTCTGTTTAAGGACATATCGACATATTTAATCTACCCTATCTACCGTATTCCCTAGGAATCCTGTTCACCGTATTGAGACTCCAATTCCCTCAATCGTCGGTGTCCTTTAGAGATAAGCCTCAAGTGGCTTTTTAGCTCTTCTAGAGCACACAATATACAATACATCTTGACGAGATCTATACCGTTTGAATTAGCTTAATTTTAGCTTTTAAAGTAGACTGGCATTAAATGAATGTATCCGGTATGTTGAATGTTATCTAGAAGGAGTAGAAAATCGCATACGATTGGCCTTCCACGGCCATCGCTTTCCGATTCGGGCAATATAGGGCTTTGGAAATCTTCGTGATGACCCCGTACTGGAGGAGCAAGCATATACATACGAAAAAACAAGGATATAATGCAACAGAATTACTTTCTCAAGAGAACAGGCCTTTACCCTTTCTTAAGGCCTATTCCATTCGGATGCCCCTTTCGGTATGCAGCCCTCGATCTGTATCTTGATCTTTCTCGTCTAGACCAAACTCCGTGTCAAGGGTTTTACGAAGTTCTATCTCTTTATCAAAGAGACTCAAGATAAACGCGATTCCGGCAAAAGCAATCGCGACTTGGAAGATACGGTGTGTTGCTTCTCTATAAACAGCCCTTACTTCGGTTTGTACGGCGGGCGGGAACTGCTGGACAAATGCAGCTGAAGCAGATTGATAGGCGCCTCCTGCGGAGATAATCCGGGCTACTTCGGGGTCTGAGATGAATCCTTCGGCTAGCAACACATCAACACGGTCATTAAAGACGGCCCCTGGTATTGCTACGCCCCATACATGGCCGAATAAACGGATAAAATACCAAGCTGCTGTACATGCAGCCAGATCACGCTCGTGGATGAATGCCTGGAAAGCCGGCAGCATTGTTGAGAAAACCATACCCAAACCCAGTGAGACAATGCATTGGAACACCGCCCATTGTGCTACTGTGGTTTCTTCATTCTGTAATGTAAATAGGCCTAAACCGAGAGTCTGAAGAGCAAAGGCGAGTATATGGACGGGCTTATACCTGCCCCAGCGGGTGAGTGCAACAGCGCCCAACATGGAGCCCGGGATACCAAGGAGAGAAATGGGGAGCAGGGCAACACCGGCTCGGCGCGGAGAATAGAGCTTAACACCGTGGAAGTAAACAGGAAGGAAGAATATGCACCAATAAAGGAGCGCCGCAAACAGAAAGGTGTTGATAGCCAGGATTATCGAGGTGGGAGTCCGAAAGAATCGCGGCGGCATCAGGGGCTCGGCTGAAAATCCAGTTCTCTGGAACCATCCAAAAATTAATAAACCCAGAAATCCCATAAGAAGAGGGACGAGAGTGTGCCACGATCGCCATGGATATCGTGTACCTGCGTAGCTCAAAGAATAGAGAATAGATACCGTGCTAGCCACGAGGATGCCGTTACTAACAAAATCGATGCTCTTTATCTTCTCCCAGAGGGACATCCCTTTACTGTATCTGACACGCAAAACGGCAAATAGCACGCAGAAAGAGACCCCTCCGATTGGCAGGTTCAGGTAGAATATCCAACGCCATGTCGTCGAAGATACAATTGCGCCTCCGATGAAAGGGCCAAGGGCCGAACCAATCCCAAATATACACATGAGAATGGCGGAGACATTGCCCCGTTGGCGCAGAGGTATGAGGTCACTTAAAATAATGCTCGTTACCATGATGATCCCGCCCGAGCCGACACCTTGAACGGCACGTCCAGCGATTAGCATGCCGCTGGTAGAGGCACCGCCGCAGATACCGCTTCCAAGCACAAAAATGCCAATTACAGCAAGCATAACATGTCTCCGACCGAACATATTACATAATTGGCCGAATAGGGGAAGAATCGCCGTGCTAATTTGGTGGCGGATTAGACGTTGTCGATTGGGAAAAGACTAGGTAGCGACCAGCCAAAGTACACATACCTGGAAAGGAACAGGGCATTCGTAATCCAAATGTAGTTATCGCCAAGCTGTAGGTCAGTCAGCAGCACTGGCGCCGCGACTGAGACTACCGTATTCTCCAGTGCCGCGAGTAGATTTGTAATACCCAACCCGACGATGATAGCGTACAGTCGCACACTCGGCTTAAACGGGTGAGGAACTGCCTCCCGGTGTACCTCAGCCACATCCGACTGCAAGTTTTCACTCTCATTTTGAGGCGCCTCTGATGTGATTGCGTCTAGCTCAATACGACTGCCTGTCATTGCGGGCTTAGAGAAACGACGATTTTGATATTGATCAGTAAACAGGTATGTAGTGGAAATCAAGATATCAGAATATACAGCTGGGAGTTCTACCCATAAGCTCAAAGAATGCTACACACCTACCTCATCCGAGGTAAGGTACGCTACATCAATCTTCAACTCTTGAGTCCTCAAGGGCCAACGAGCCCTTTCAATACATAATGAATAAGCCATAGATCTTTGTCTCCTAGCCTGACCTTTTATCCCTAGATACATACCAGTGTAAGTTCATGTGCTTCTACTACTTTGGAGAGGCGTTGGTGTAGGAGGATCAATTTTGTACTCGTTGGTTCAAAACTTGGCGGTCCTCATGGCTTCGATAATAGGTGTTGCAGTGATCATTTCTAGAACGCTTGTAGCTTGACTACGCCCCTATCTAGGCTTCCTTGATGCCAAGTGGGTAGACATTTCGGTATGAGCCATAATAGTATTAAATAATTCTCTCTCTCTATCCAACTTCATGAATTAATACAGTACAAGACAGCTAATTCCGTCGGAAGTGCGAATCTATCAAATAACAAAGCCTCCTATTGGTCCCAAGAATCCTTGTTTGCTTAATGCTCTGTCAAAATAAAGCACACGGCGACCATTTATATGACGTCAATTTCTAAGATCACACGAACGATACTTCATCTTATAATTCTCAGCGAATGCCATCCTTAAGAGATCTCCTAATGATGGTATATTCGTCACAGGACCCTCGTAGCTTGACCTGTCACTCTTAGCTATGGATTTTCAGTCAGCAATCTCTCTGTGTGGTCAGTGGGTAGTTCAGCACCCCCTTGCCTTCATTCTTGGAAATGTACGTCTCCAGCTGCTTAGAGTCCCTATTTGGACATGACTCCTCAGTCTCTATTGGTGTAGGTTATAGTCTACCTAACCGTTCGATCGATCCGGCGTTTATATTTCCACCCATTGTCCAAGTTTCCAGGCCCAAAGATGGCAGCCATCTCAGACGTGTGGTATGCGTACCATTCGTAAGTGTCCTAGTATGAGCCAGGTATACCAGGCCGACGGTGGCTTACTGAAACTGTAAAATATCGGGACGATGGCCTTGGGCTGTTGAGGAAGTCCTCAGAAAATATGGTATTTACGAAGAGTTTATACCAATGCAGCATCTCCCTCCAGCGTTAACTGGTGTTCCCAGGTGACATAGTTCGAATTGCCCCTAACGAGTTGGTTTTTGTTACCCCACAGGCGTTAACAGGCAAGTAGCGAAGCAGTCGACTTCCAGTGTACAGAAATCCAGGGCTAAGGATAGATACTATAGACATCTATAGCTCTCACATCAAGAATTTGGAGCTTTTCCCGAAGACGCAGATCAACAATCACGGGAACGATGAGCATGGAGGGATTATCTGGGAGTGGGATCCCGCACGGCATCGACAAGTGGCTAAGAAGTTGTCCCCAGCCTTTAGCGGAAGGGCTCTTAAAGCCAAAGAGCCGACTTTACATAAATACATTGACCTTTTTGTCGAGCGTATGAAAGCTGTAGGTGGCGCAACTCAGGGTGTGAGCTTGCCTACATGGGTCAATTGGTTGTGCGTCGACATCTCGGCTGATATGGCATACAATCGAGAAATGAACGCCCTGAAAGAAAGCAAGCCACCTCATACAACACTATTGAATGAGAAATTGCTTACCACGAAACAGTGAAGGAACCTCCGTATCTTTCCCTTCTGAAAGGATTCAGCAAAGCCGTCACAGTCATCCAAGTATCGTGGCGCTTCCCATTCCTCGCTCCGCTCAAGTACATCTTTCTGCTTCTCACCGCGATGCGACCGCATTCCCACATCAGGGATCACAGTCGCCAGCAACTAGAACGACGCATTAGACGTAGAGGCGCGGTCCAGCACCTCGATTTCTTCGAGCAGCTTATTCCGGAAGATGGCGAGCCTCCTAAAGACAGGAAGGAGATGCGCCACTTAGAACAAGTTGCAGGCCAGCTTCTAGCTGCGGGGTTCGAGCCTCCGTCGCTGTGGCTGTATTTCACACTGTACTATCTCGCGGTGGAACCCGGTGTGCGAGAAGCATTGATTGAGGAGGTTAGGAATTCGTTCCAAAGCTACGACGAGATCACTGCAGGTACCGCTGCATCGTTGCCTTACTTGACTGCTTGCTTGAAAGAGTCTATTCGCATGATGCCGAACCTTCCCAGTGGGTTACCGGTCGTTAGTCCTGGAGCCATGGTTGACGGAACTTTCATTCCAAAGGGGGTGCGTAGCTGAAATAATCCGCTTTGGCTATTAGTTTTCGCAGTCACTAATACTACCCACGCAATTTCCACGAGCCCCTGTGCTTTCGGCCAGAGCGGTGGCTCCCAGAAGACCACCCACTCTACGATCGGCGATTTGAGGGCGACAATCGGAAAGGCTTCCATCCGTTCAGCCAGGGCCCTCGAATATGCACAGGGAGGGAGATTGCCTGGTGGCAAAGCAGACTATTCATAGCAAAGGTCTTATGGACTTTCGACTTAGAAATGGTCCGCGGACAACAGGTCAACATAGATAGGGATTTGCGGGGATGGGGTATATACCAAAAGCCCGAAGTCTACGTCCGATTTGTGTTGGGGGCGCACAATGCGGAGAAAAGGGCGTGAATATGTGTTGGATAAGGCGTGCATCGTGTAACTGTGATAGCGTGGGGGCCCGGGGCGAGATATTGGGCGATCCTGTGTCTCATGAAGGAGATTGTGTGTGGCTTTCTTTTGCTTCTTCCTCCAAGTATTGATGTACTTACCTAGGTATCTAAAATAAGTGTCCTCCCATCTGTATCTTGAGAGCTAGTCGGTAGCGTACCTACCTAGGTAGGTAGTTAATCAGCTTCAATGCCTCTTGAGATCTCATGATACGATCGATATAAAGATTTGATGGACTGTGGTTAAGCATACTTAATTCTCTTGGAGTAATATAAACACCGCGCCAACAAGATCATCGGTTACTCATAAATCATACATAATTACTTATTATACTACTCTGTTATGTAGGTATGCATTGATGCATGTCGTCTATGTACACGCTACTCTCATAATATGTGCAAAGCAAAATTGGTTTAGTACTAATTCCTTCTTTTATAAATTCCGAATCAAGAACCCGTTGTTTTGTAGTTTCTGGAACACATTCCCTGGGTCATACTTGGCTGCTACTGTCTTTATGAAGGCAACACTCTCGTCTCCAAAGCTGCCCAACACATTCTGCTTCATGCCTGCTGTGTTCATGAAAAGGTACGGTAGGGATAGGTTCTTTGCCTTGGCAGCATCGGTGCATCGCTGAGTGATGCGTTGAGAGATATCCCATACAGATTGATCCTGTGTTGAGTCCGTCCAGGTAATGAACCACTCATACCCTGTGAAGATATTGTGAGTACGGAGAACAGAAAACTAAAGGGATGGCGAACGCACATTGTTGGGGAACTTCTTGTAGACCCAGCAAGTTCCCACCGTTTTGTTTTCCTATCGTGGCCACGCTGGCGGCAATTGGGTTTGGTACCCAGACTCCTGTAGCTCCGCTAGGAAGGTTGGCGGTTTCCTCGGTGAAGATATCGTACAACTCAACCATCAAGTCGGCATCCGCTTTATGGGTGAATGTCTCGCCGTACGTGCGAACGTTGCCAGTCGAAAATCGCGATCCGGTTAGAGTCATGATATCTAGGAGCGAGCCATTAAAGGCTGGTAAGATTGGTTGATATGATCCGAGATTGTAGAAGGAATCGAATGCCTTGGCCTGCTGTACTGGTTCATTATAGAGCAGGAGAATGGTTGGGCCCGTTGGTAGCAATTGGATCTGTTTTGCGTTAACATATTATGTACAAAGTTAGAGTATAACCATATTATTCCTCATAACATTTCATCTAAAGGCAAAGGAAAAGAGGACGGTACGCGAGAGAAATTGTTGTGACATACTATAATTGCATTAGCTTCCACAATAAACAGCAACATACAAAGAGTATTTGAACAATTATAACATAGGGCCAAGGTTCGAGGCTGATCTATACATACCACTAACGCTTGATAAGGGGTCCAACTGTCCCTCATTCTGGTATTCAGCAACAGCGTGTAGGAAATCAGTAGTTTGGTTAGGGCTATATGATCGGGCATCGACGTAGAAATTCGCAACGGGGTATGTGTAGAGTTCGTAATTGGTTACGATACCAAAATTGGTAGCGCCACCTCGTAACCCCTTATATAGGTCCGAATACTGATTGTCGGCTGAAGCAGTGACGATGGAGCCATCGGCGAGGACCACCTCGTATGATTTGACATTGTCAAATGCAAGACCACGCTGGCTTGCAAAGTAGCTTAGTCCGCCTAGAAGGGATTAATGTCTGGTCTAGTTGGGACATGTACGCTGTGAACAGCCCGATTAGCCTACCTCCAAGCACCAAACCACCAACTCCGACAGGGCCAACACGTCCGCCAACTACGGTCAACCCTTGGGGCACGAGAGCCTCGTAAACGTCCTGCCATCTGTTTCCAGGGCCGATATTGGCGGTTTTCTTGTCATCTGATAGGACCGTTGAGTTTAAATTTGAGAGTGATATCAAAACTCCGCTCTCATTGACGCTTGCGAAACCTGGGATGTAGTTATGACCACCACTCCTTACAGCAAATTTTGTTTCTGTTTCAGAGAGTATCTTTATTGCGGTCGAAACCTCCTGGGCATCCTTTGGGTTAACGATACACGCAGCTGGTAGCCTGCATGCAGCAGAGCTGTAAGTAGCATAAAATTAATTTCCGGGTCATCCGCTTCGACGCATATAACGGACAACTCACTAGTTCTCGTCCTCGAAATCTTGGTATGTTGCTCCATCTGAAGGCAGGAGAGTTGTGTTTATGCCCGTAAACGTATCCTGGAGCACTTTGCAGGTACATACCGGGTCACCGGCGCAATTTGGCTCGGCGCGTAAGACGGGAGCTGCTGTTCCATCGACTCTTATAGGAATGTGTGCGAGAGATCGAGCCGTTGGTAAGGCGGCGAGAGCGGCAAGGACCGCACTACGAAGGCTTCTGGTCATATTCGATTCCACGTACAAGTACTCTCGTGTGGAGAGGCTTCGGTGACGAAATAATGAAGGTGGGCCCAGTTTCACGACACAAACATAGAGTTGGCTGCAGTAGGAACCTAGAAGCTATCTTGCTACTACGTGAGCAGCTTCGAGAGTTTATATGAACATGACACGTAATGTAAGGGGGAACAGCAGCAAACTTCTAGAAGGCTAGAAGGAATGGTCTTTTGAAGGAGAACAGACGGTAGTGTGAAATAGGATGCAATGTTCTTTTCGATTTGGCTATCATAGCTCTGCCCTGTCTTCGTACCCACAACGGTCTTGTGGAGTCTGACTATGTCAGTACTAGCCATTGAGGCTGATTCAGCTATAACAGCTAGCACGTGGTTGAGATTCTAGTCGAGGACGCTAGAAAGGGGCCAATGTTGATGTGTCCCATATAAATAAAGGTCCGTTAAAGCCACCAGCAAGGAACTCGCTTGCGTTTTGCTTATTTCTCTAGGTATCAGAGATGCTAGCTAAAGCTATCAAACATATTGAAAAACAATAACATAGACTTCTATGTAAGCGTCAGCTTAAGCCTAAAAGACAGTGAAGATAATTCTCGGACCGAGTAAAGTATAGGAGGATGAAACTGGAATTTGGGAAACAATCCCACATATATGAAATAGCAAAGTCTGAAACAACACCGAGTAGGCGGTACAGATGCTTGGCCTTTCGGTAATGAGATCTAGTTGAAGCATAGCGGATAATATGGCCAAGCGGTGGTTTGGCCATCTAGGGCTTGGGAAGATCTTGATTTCCGTTTCTGTTTATGTCCAAAATAGGAATCTTTGAACTTTTGGTAGTCGTCCGTGGATGGAGCTTAAAATGGGTACCTTATGTAAGCCGTTAAACGATTAGGTAACCCAGCACAGACGCGACGTAGGTACATGTACCTAAGAAAGTACATGTATCTTTAGATTTCGATGGGGCGCCACAGTCATCGGACTTTAGATAATGAGTGTGGCAGTGCGATAAGCGTACTTATGTAAGACGGCATCTTATCGTTAACCTAGGTAAGCAAAATCCATCAATGTCAATTACAAATCGCGTCATAACCATCCCATCTTTTTTCCTATGACAAATTGTGCCGGCGAACAATTTCCGACCAAAAGTTCACAATAACATCCACACACATTTGCACCCTTTCACATACCTCAGTGCTATCGCAATGGCTTCCCAAGGTCTGCAAAGCATCTCAATTTGTAAGATACCTTCTGAACTGTTCGTTAGCTTGCTTTTGTTACTAATTCTCTTCAGCTTCTGCTTCCTCGAAAGCCGAGGCTAAGCCTGTCGTGAGCCCCGGATCCGAAGCATGCGCCGTCTCTAAGCCCAAGGTTCGACTCCAAAAATTACTCTTAGTTCCTGAGTATGTTACCGCTAACCTACCGATTGAACAGCCTTGCTGCGTTTGCAAGGACGAGAAATCCAAGCGCGACGAATGCATGCTATTCTCGAAGTCCGCCGATCCCGCTCGCGATTGCAAGACTACCATCGATCAGTATCGAACCTGCATGGCCGGATTCGGGTTCCAGGTTTAAGGGGAGGCGACAAAAGAGGAAGAGATGGGAGTGAGAGCATGATTTCTCTCGGTGAAATCTAATCTCTGTATATTAAGGGACCGATTGAATTACGGTACACAGGCGTTCCGGAGAGGATAGATAAGAGGAACTGTACCTCTGGATGCATGATGCATTGAATGGTGTTACGCGTTGATATTAAAATAAGAATCCACTCTTCGGTATAATTTCTCGTTCGATTTGATATTTGCAGTCCTGCGGGCCACGAGGGAATTATGGTTAACTCCGGTTAAGAGGTTCCAAGCTTCTCCCTTCTAATGCCACCGCGTACGGTGGGAGGTGGGCTCGGCGGATATTGGCTGGTCAGGCTGAATGCGGTTCACCTCATAACCGAGGAACTTACGCGGCTCGATCGATGCAATATACGAAATAGCCTCAACAAGGACTTGGAAGCAAGACACTGCATACGCTGCATATACTGCTTTGCAAGGCGGCCAATCAACCCTAGCGTCAAGTTCAGCTTTGTCTGGCTTCGATTGTCTAAATATCCGCCTGCAGCTGAGAGGGTTGAATTAGACTGATATGTTAATTCCGGCGTTTCCAGAGCCTCTTGGATTACGGCCGAGGTGTCTGGCCGGCTGTCCAGGTTTCCGGATCACTCATAATAAAACCTCCGGCGCTAGGAAATGATGGTATACGTAGCGATCCCTTCTCTAGGAAATATTCGGAATGCTTTCGAAGGGTGAGATCTCTGTAGATTTGCAGTAATGGCCTGGAGATGATATTCCTGCAGGATTACCTTCATTTTACGGCTCGACGCATATGTTAGCCTGAGACTCGGGATGGTAGCGAACTAGTCTATTAAAAACTAAAAACCAAGTTGAGGCTCGCTAATAACCAGCTAACTGTTTCTACGGCTTTTCTATCCGTGGGACTTTTGACCATGCTCGACAACCTCATTGAGTTGGTTTTGCGAGGCTACTATGTAGTTAACAACATTAGAAGCAGTTTTGAGAGCTACATCTATGTACACAATTCCACAAATCCTAGCAAAGCTTGTACCACCTCGGAAGCTTCCGCCAGTTGTATTCACCCCTGGCCGCATTGCATGGGACCCCGGCAAATTACCGACACTGCATTTTTGCCGCATTTAGGCTAAATGGATTCATCCCCAACTATCCCACGCAAATCCATGGGTCTAGATTCCACACCTGGCAGCTGAGGACCTACGATTTCAAGAATATACCTACTATTTGGCCAGTAGTAACGTATCAGATCGAGCGATCAGTCTTCTAAAATACGATTGCGGCGTGAGTGAGGCCTAAATCCGGCGTCTTGCCAACTGTCTACCACGCTTGCTTGAAATGTTTACATGTTAAGCTGTAAGCGAGCGCCGCTAACAATTCCTTCTGAGGCTCTCGAGCCAGTCGTTGTGGGATGACTTTCTTGTGAGTCGTTATGGCGGTCCGAGAAGCCCAATCCTTTGAGAATCTGGGGATCCCACGAGGCCGTTTTCTTAGGGAGCTAGCGCCCTAATTCCCCAGATCTGGGACAAGCTAAAATCGTTTTACTGCACTTAGTAACAACTCATGCGGATCTGCAGCTGCAGCTCGTTGGGGACTTGTATCTAAGCTGGTTTCTGATCTCGCCGGTATCAGTTACACCGAGGCACCCATATTATAGATGCGGTCAATATGATACTATGGCGGCGGCAGTAAGGGCATAACGGTTAGCTAGAGCAAGCCTCTCGGTTAGAGCGTGTGACTAAGCCCTCACGTTATCCCAAGTAGGATAATAAGCCGCCATGGAAGCACCATATGGCTTACTAGAATGTTTGGCCACTACAGCTGTATCTTACTGAAGCTCATTAAATATCGTGAATTGTTTTGTTTAACTCGACCTCCTCCAATTGTCCGGCTTCGCGGGACGTCATTCCGGGACAAGACACTGCTAGCTGAAAGCTGTGCGCCGGGCCATGCATCAAGCTGATTCACGATCTAGGAACCCCTGCTACGTGCTTGGTTCTTCTTGAATCCCTTCATTAAAACTCATCTGGGTCCGTTAGGTATCATGTTTTACGCACTTGGGGGGTATTGAGAAATAACTTACAGCAGTTGGCGCAAATCGCTGCCAAACACTGTATGATTAACATATTCAACATTAATCTGCCCGATAGGGCATGTCGTAAGCGCTCGACGTCCTTTGGAGATCGAAGAAGGCCAACGCCAAGTCTTGTTAATTTAATTCTACTACGACCGCCGCGTTGTAGTTCGGATCAGATATAGCACCACCCCAACAATAGGATATTATTCTCTGTAAATGACCTGAAGCTCTGAATAATAGATTCTTCTTATGATGAAGAGTTTTTAACTATCACCGATCTCAGTGGTCAGAACCGTTAACCACATGAACATGTCTGAGAATGGTAATAGAGGCGTTCTTCAACAGCCAGTCTAGCGATACTTTGCTGCGCTGCAACGTTTATTTCCAATATACCTAGCGATAGGTCAATCTGTTCTGGCCAAGGTGTACCCGAAGGGTTCCATTCCTAGTAACACCAAAAATCGACAACTAGATTTCTGTGTGTTGCACTTTAACATTGTACTAGCCCACGTACATAGCCCAGCGATTCTGACGTGCATGAATGATATTCTAATTATTCTGCCTAATACAAGAGTCAAGGTATCCTATTCTAGGCCGTCTCCGACGCCATGGAACCATTTAGTCTAGGCTGGAATCAGAATAGACACTCATATAGTCGTACGGAGTTCGGAACAGGTGTCGTTAATGAATTTTTGTAGGGAACATCTTCAGAAGGCATGGATGATCGATCATCTTGAAACAACGTCGCCGTGCTATGCGATATTGTTGCTAGAATAGTACAACACCACTAGTATACCACGTTATACCACCAATAGGAAGGGCGGCATTACTTGGGATAGGCAACTTACACAACCCAAGCATATAAAGTCCTCTTTCATGTCCCGCGGTGGGATCAGGTCTAGGATATCGGTGTTACTGGACGAGTATTTCCCCGCAAATCAATTATATCCAACCAAGGACAATGCACACCCTGCTTTTCGCTGAACGACTTGTCACACACGGCATCTACTATTATGGTACTATAGTACTATGTATAGTTGGAGTGAATTTTCATGCGTTCTGGAAGACTTCCAATGCTTCTGGGTCCTAGTCAATCTCCCTGTCTATCATATCAAATCGTGACATGGTCGGCCGGTCGATAGTCCGGCGTAGTTACCCTGCTGCAGAATTACCCCCGGCACGGTAGAAGATCTACTGCTACCACGACGGTACGTAGAATGGGAGTCTATGACAAAGACATATCCATTCTGAATATGAGTGTACTACCGAGCAATATCGACAAGAGTAACCTGTAAGGCATCTCGATACCAAACGAGTTGTTGATAGGGCAGTTGGCGTTGCTACTCGGCCGGACCTTAAGCCAGATCGCTCATGCTCGGCGCATTTAGAATATGGGTCATTAACCGAAATGTGTTTTTCTTTTTTTTTTCTTTCTCGGATCCTAAATTCCCTATACTAACGGGATCCCCTACCAATTCCCTTGCCCCCCATCGCCCCCCTTGACACTTACCTACTCCGTCAATTCCCCATGGCACCACGGGGACTAGGGAATGGGGCAATGGGGTAAGGCGGACCCGCAACCCACTCACACATGTGAGCATCTTACCACGAGAAAGGTCCCCATTTCAGATCTCGCGTCCAGGATGTGAGATGGCTACGGGCTAGGTACAATTCGTTCAAGCGAACTCCTCTCCCGGTCCGCTCGCCCGCCGGCGGTACCCTTGCTATGGTCCCTGGCCATCTCATATATCTGGACCTGTGTTCCCTTTGAGCAACTCCGTTTTGAGCTCTCGCTGTGTATGTAGATCTTACACGTCTCTACCCTTTCAACTCCCAGAGACCACGCTTCTCAGCGCGTCTTACCAGAGGACCAACAAGTCTCTCGTAGGCTCACCATCTCGCAAGCCATTCCCGTGTAGTGCGAAAGTCAGTCGCGATTAACAATTCACAATGGCGATCGGCGCCATCGCAGCGAAGGCGCCTGCTCGCAAGGAGGAGATCGTGCACGCGCAGGAGGAAGCCCCCTCTTTCGAAAAGGTCGACTGGAAGAGGGATCCGGGCCTGAGGAAGCTATACTTCTACTGCTTCGTGCTCTGTGTCGCCTCGGCGACTACTGGCTACGATGGGTACGCTACTATATATTAAACCCGCTCATTCATATTGGGGGCAATATGCTGACGAGGTGACACAGCATGTTCTTCAATTCGGTCCAGGTTTTCGATACGTGGAAGGCCTACTTCCATGATCCCCAGGGATCTCAGCTCGGTCTGCTCGCGGCGTTATACCAGATTGGTAGCTTGGGTTCAATTCCGCTTGTGTAAGTCATATTTTCTTCTAGGCTGCAACAACACTTGAGTACACGGTCTGACGCATCACAGGCCCATTTTGGCCGATAACTTTGGCCGGAAGACGCCTATCATTATCGGTTGTGTGATTATGATTGTGGGCGCAATCCTCCAAGGAGTTGCCCAAAGTATCAATATGTTCATGGGCGGTCGTGTCATGATGGGATTCGGGAACAGCTTGGCTCAAATCGCCTCCCCTATGTTGCTGACCGAGATCGCCCACCCTCAGCACCGTGGTCGTCTCACGGCTGTCTACAACTGTCTTTGGAACGCCGGCGCTATTGGTACGTCTCGTCTGCCGAAGCGGGGACCAAGATCAGAATCACTGACTCTTCAATAGTTGTTACATGGCTTTCTTTCGGAACCAACTATATCCAGAGCGATTGGTCATGGCGTATCCCGGCCATTATCCAGGCTCTGCCTTCCGTCATCCAGATTGTCTTCATCTGGTGGGTCCCCGAGTCGCCTCGATATCTAATAGCCAAGGACAAGCACGACCAAGCCCTCAACATCCTCGCCCATTACCACGCCAACGGCAATAGCCACCACCCAACCGTCCAATTCGAGTACCGTGAGATCAAAGAGACTATCAGACTCGAGATGGAGAGCAAGGCAAACAGCAGCTACGTCGACTTCTTCAAGACCAAGGGAAACCGATACCGTCTGGCTGTCCTCCTATCTCTGGGTCTCTTCTCCCAATGGTCTGGTAACGCTATCATTTCCAACTTTGCTAGCAAGCTATATGATCAAGCTGGTGTTACTGATTCGAATTCCAAATTCGGTGTAAGTTTCCCCACCCTAGAACTTTTAAGCCCAGGGAGGCGGTTTTCTAACACGGCACCAAACAGCTTTCCGGAGGCCAAACTATCCTAGCCCTTATCGTATCAGTCACCATGGCCACGCTAGTTGACCGATGGGGTCGCCGACCGATGTTCCTTACCTCGACGGCGGGCATGTTCGTCGTGTTCATCTTCTGGACGCTCTGCGCGGGTCTCTACGGGGAGCACAACTCCCCGGGCTCCAACTACGCCATGATATTCTTCATCTGGCTCTTCGGCTTCTTCTACTCGATCGCGTGGTCGGGTCTGCTGGTCGGCTACGCCATCGAGATCCTGCCGTACAAGCTGCGCGCCAAGGGCCTCATGATCCTGAACATCATGATACAGGCCGCGCTGTGCCTCAACTCCTACGCCAACCCCGTCGCCTTCGACGCTTTCGGCGAGAAGCACTCTTGGAAGCTGTACTTGATTTATACGTGCTGGATCTTCTGCGAGCTGGCTTTCGTTTACTTCATGTACGTCGAGACCAAGGGCCCCACCCTCGAGGAGCTGGCCAAGGTTATCGACGGTGATGAGGCGCCTGTTGCGCACTTGGATCTCGAGCAGGTCGAGAAGGAGGTCGCGATTGAGACCCACGATGTGCCGCACAAGGTATAACCAAGCGAGCGAGTTTAGAATGTGTTAATTGTTGTTAGTAGTTGTCATGATTTGGGGGGATATTTCTAGCGACGTCTTAGGATTTAATGATGTTGTTGTTGCATGAGCGAGATGCATGCTCGATACCCTCACTTAGCGAACTTTGCATGCATGTTGCTCCCCCCACCGTCACTGTGGACTGGTTTTGGGACGTTGGGATGGAATTTGGTAGGTATACATAGGTGTCTGCCCTTGGGGGCGTTCTCATCTGGTGAATGTATAGTTCAAAATAGGCTCGGTAGCTAAAATGTAATGATGCTGCTACCACCGAGTGTCACTCTTGAATTTGAGGTCATCTACGTCTTAGGCGGGGTTATATGGCGCATCGAAGGTGGCGGCCCTCGTTGAGCACCTTTTGCTTAGAGGCAAAGGACTTCTCACCCGAGCTCTCTTACTCGGAAAACAAATAACTATGAATCTAGGGTTACGGGTTCTTGATGCCATCCCATTCAATATGATTTTATCTAAAAGGAGTCGGTGAGTAATCTCGTCTTTTTAAATGATGTCGGGAGCTCTAAAGCGGATGAGGGAAATGGAACCCACAAAATTTCATAATTGCGCAGCTAACCAGAAACCCGAAATTTAGGTGCTCTCGGTCGAACAAACCTTCCACCTTCGCCGCATTCAACGCCCAAAAGAGCCAATCAACAGTCATCCATATTAAAAACACTACTTCATATATAGTATGCTCTCTATGATACTCCTTGGACCGCATTACGACGGATAGTTCAATATCGCCCTTGAAAATTTTCCGCGTCACAATCGTCCTAGACGCCTGAAATCAGTCGTACGACACAAACTGCGGCTTATCCAGGAAGAGAGTCGAAGGATAGGACGAAAAGACACAAGCAAACTAATGGAATCGTTTTCCCTCGCGGCACAGCACGGGGGTGCCATCAACCATGTGCATACGATCCGGCTTGACCCAACAACCGCGGCCGCCGTACGTGAGTTACGCATCCTAGTGACAGTCGTCGTTGCGGGCTGGGTCGCTATTCAAGGACTGAAGGCCTTGAACGTCGGTTCATATTTCCGGAGGAGATGAAATATGACTCTCTCCCCGTCTTCTGTTTGCTGGATTTAGAAAACCTCATTGCCATGGAGTTCAGCGCTTCCTAGAGAGAGCGGCGAAGATGTCTACCCAAATACAGTGGCTGCGATAAAAAGCACTCTTATTTGTGTTACGCCAACCTTAACTTGTCCTTCGTTGACGTTACACTGCCTCTCTGTACTATTATTGTACAAGTCACCACTCACCTTGGATTGAGATATAGACTACCATCAGTTTAGATCAAATGAAATAATATCACCGATTTTAGAATATATACTCTTCCCATTTTTCGGTGCTAACTGGCCCGGGGTGCTGGTATTTACTTAAATACCTTTATAAAAGATACATGTATGTAGATATGAAATTATGCCGTCATACGGAACAATAGGGGGGGCTAATACAGCGACCCACATGGTCGAAAATGAATTGACGTCGCCCCGAGGCTTCCCATGTCACTACCTCACTTTAAATTCACCATTAAGAGACTTATTATTATCTCTAGTGAATGCGATTTCCTTCTGCAATATATAAACAGTCCCTATATACAATAACTACTCAGAATGCGTTTATCAGGACTGCAAAGGGAAGTATTATCCCTTTACCGAAACTGTCTTCGCGAAAGCCGCAAGAAACCAGCTGTTTGTGGAATAACCCTTGCTCTCAATAGACTCGTCGACTAATGAATAATGACAGGCTACGCGGCCACATTTTGAATCCTTTGCGAGGTATTTCTTTCCTATTTTCTTTTTAATAAAGATATCATTTGCTGGGGCCTTTGTGTCGTTCATCTAAGGCTGATTTGTACTTTAGATCTGAATTTAATAAGCACATCAAGGTCGACAAGAGAGACTTTTCTGCCATCGAGTACCTATTGCGCAAGGGGCGACGACAGCTCGAGATGTATTCATCGCCTGGAATAAAAGATGTTAGGTAAAAATCCAATATCATGAAATTGGATGATCGCCGAACCTCTACTTCCATTCTATCGGATTATGATCAATGCAGTCACATCCTCGACTTTATAATTAGATTTGACGATAGGAACCTTGGAAGCAACAGCCTGCATTTGCATATGGGTCATCACTTTACCTACCTGTACCTCAGGTACTTCCACTCTTGATCGGCGAGCCCAATATTGCAAAGGCACTGGCTACCAGTCAACTTGCTGCAGCAACTTGAGATCAAAACTAGGAAAGAGCGCAATCGCCTTTCATCTTCAAATAGTACCTCTGTGTGGCATACGACCAGCAAATACAACATTTCCTCAACATAACTTTTTCTTTTGGGATTTTCGGGAAACCTGTTTGGAATACAGACGATGCCTAAACTCAGTTTACCTTAGAAGGGGAATCCAAATCGTCGACCGAAAATCACATACCCATCGTCGGCGCAGCCAAATGATAAGCTCTCACATCGAGCCGCCGAAGCAGTATTTCGTACCCCGTTACCACAGCAATTAGTGATAGAGCGACAGCGACAACGCAGAATTAGTCGGAAGAAAAATGGTGTCCGGGTCAGCAGGCGCTTCCCTTCACGAGGAACGGGAGAGTCAACGGGCCATGATAGACAGTGCTCGTTAGCGCAGGTTCCTGAGTTCACGGAGGACCATCCATACTGGGGTACCTTGCGACAATTCCAAATATACAATTTAAATCCTAAGACCCTTAATGCTGCCGAAGATAGATACCCACAAAATGACCACGTTCACATTCGAACCACCGATAATGGCAAACACCCATGTCAAAGCGCAAGGAATGCGGACCAAAAGGCGAGAGGTCGGCGGCAGAGAGGTATGAGCATTGCAGCTCGGAGTCGAGGAGCAGCTCGGGAGAAGCGATTTGGCCTTGCAGATCCCGTTGTCTGGGACGCAATCAACAGATCGCTTGACCAGCAACGGCGGCTGTCTACTCTAGTCATACCGGAAGGGGTGGTGATAGGGTCTATCCAACAGTCAGGAATACCATCTCGAACTTCAAGTCAGCGAAAAGCTCTAAATCGCTTTACGAGGCAGCTCGAAAAATATGCGGACGTCGCTGCAGCGGCTAGCAACCCTCTAATTATGACGCCTACTGAGTCTGAGTCAAAAGTATCGTACCATACTGTCCAGCCACTGTTACCGTATCGTAAAGAATTTCAAGCAGCCGGCCTTGCAGTCACATCTGCAGAACAGAGTCGAGGGTCTCCGCTTAAACCTAGAGGCAGTCGAGAGCTCATAAACCATCTACCAAGGAACGTGATGGTACCGGTGCAAATGACTGGAGAACTCGACGGACAAAGCAGTGCTCAAAGTGAACAGTTGAGTTCAAGCTCTGGATCATTTGTCGTGTTTACCCCAGTCGACCATCAAATCAGATCATTACCCAGTCCCAAGCTCAAACCTACGAAGTCAGAGCCGAAAGGGAAAAGAGGAATCTTACCTTGGCTAAAAAAGAAGCCAACAAGGGAAATTCGTGGCGAGCAATCTGGGCAACAGCAAATATGGCCCCCCGTTAGGGACGGCCGGATTCGAAGTCAAACCCAAGCCATATATTCCCAAAGTGTGTGGGACCGCCGTAAATCTCGCGCTCTTAAGGATCCATTAATCCGAGTACCTGATACTACACCTACGACGTCCCCCGGAAAGTCGACTCAGTTTTCTTTCGATGTTACCAAACCCCAAAAGCCTCCATCTAGGGCACTGCCATTCATCGAGGCCAAACAAGGTGGCCGTGGACTACGTCAGAGGCCAATGGATTCACGGGCTGGTCCAGAACTTGGGACGAGACAGTCGACGGTGCCTACCGGCCTACGCAAACGGGATACTACCTTAGCTCGTCCACCCCGTCCTGAGACCATCGAGGAAGAGAAGGAGAATTCACTATGTGAATCAGACCAGACAAAGGTTGAGATATATCCCCTACCAAAATCCAGAGTTGCGCCAGTTCCCGCTCCTACTACCGATCATGAGTCACAGGGTGTGTCACCACGAACAACTCCTTCCACGGTTCCTTCATTGCCATATCCAGCTCGATATGCGAGTGCCCGGCCTTCATCTCTAGAGAGAGCATTGGACGAAGTTTCTCAACAACTTGAACAGATGGAGCGGGAGGCCGATGAATCGGCACGGCTACGCAGTCGCGCTCAGACTTTGGTAGAGGTGACGAATGAAATTAAGCCACATTCTTCCTCGCGACATTTTGATCAACAGGCTCTGCTGGCTACACCTTCACGTTTCCCCCAGTTGAATGAGGAGGTTATATTTGTCAATCGGAAAATGCCTCTAGTCGAATCTTCGGAGCCTAAGGCGAAAAAACCATTGCCCTCTCCGCCAAAGCCCACCGAGGTCCCTCCAAGCCCACCCCGGAAACGGTCGTTATCTAGCCCTCCGAAAGAAAAAGAGTTGCCTACGACGCCTCAGACCGAGAACATTCTGAATGACTTAGATGTCTTCTTTGATTATGACGATGCAGATATCAACGATAGAGATGTTATAAAGGGCCTCCAGATCGCTATACACGCAGCAGCAGATAACGTATATGATGCATTCATACGGCAGAGAACAGGGTTGAGGATACGACGGTTCTTGGCAGATTTGATGGCGGTTGGCGAGGTGGAATTGGAGAATGCACAGCAAGCTCAGAAGACCCGAGCTGATACGAAGTTGTGAGACTGCAACGGTCCAGCTTCTGAGTGGCTTTCTAGAGCCGCTGAGATTTGAATCCTGTGCTTATGAGAGAGCGACTCAGTGTATGTACAGGTAGTTCTGATGGTCATTGCTCCAATAAATTCAGTCTCATTCAGAGGCATCGGTTTAAGTCAATATTAGATTCAGTGTCTCTGATTGTCTATCTTCTCTGCTCCACTCACTACTAATAAAGGATCCAGTGCTAGGTAATGTGATTAGGAGTTTAAGACGCTATTATATTTGAGCATAATCCAACAGTTAGTTAAGTGATACGTAACGTCATTGAATGATATTAGCACCAGCCACAATGCTTCTCCAATAATCCTTGGGCTTAGTTTGGCTGTACCTTTGATGCTAGATAAGGTACCTTGGCCATATGCTATATTACTAATAATTTTGAGTACATTGAGCTACTTTTGAGGTACCTTGCATGCAACCCACCTTGTCCACTTGGCTCATTGCGGATAAGCGACACAAACAGGCACGATTTGCGCTTACGAATCAGATCATTCAAATGTCAAGCATCTCGAGCCCTCAAGGTTACCTACAGTACATGCTAGCTGGCTAGATCTCAAATGCCTTACTATACAAGCCATATACTTGCCTTCTTCTCATCCTAATATTACGAATTGTCCCGACAAAGAATTACGAATCGGATTGGAGTGAAGAGTAGTGTTTGGAGATACGATGTCGACAACGACAACGACGAGGACTTTCGGCGAGACCGCCGGTCCGGCTCCGAAACACCGGGCATGCGATGAATGCCGTATGTTTGGCAGCTACTTGCTTATCTGTGTCGCGGATCAAGATTCCGACTTACAATGCCACAGGCACGCGTAAGCTCGCTTGCACAAAAGAACCCGACGGCTGCTCCCGCTGCAAACGTGAAGGCATCGCCTGCCACTACTCCCCACAGAAGCCCATGGGCCGCCCGCGGAAAAGACCCCGCGACGAGTCGAATAACGAAGGAAATGCAACGTCGGTGCAGGCGAGCAAGAACACGGTGACGGAAATACCGCCCTACACGGAGGATCCTAGTCTAGCGTTTATAAATCAGCTGCTGGGAGGAGAGGTCAATTACGATTCTCTCGGAGTCGGATCGCCGGAGAAGGGATATCCGTTCTCGTTCGGGTACGCGGGAGACAGCCTGGGGGACGTCGGCTTCGACCCGGTGCCGGAGCACACACCGTCCTTCTCGGCCTCCAACATCGACCCCTCCCTCTTCGTCTCCATTATCGACCCGCCCCCGAGCGCCGAGCAAGTCCCTAGCCTGTCACCCAACTCAGCCAGCACGCCCGAAAGCGTGAACAGCTCATGTAGCAACACCGCCGCTGCCGCCTCCTCGACGAATATAACGGGGACCTGCGCACACACGGCAGCGCTATACCTAGCCCTCGACGCGATGCAGAGAGTCCCCGACGGCGTTGAGCAGGCGCTGGCGCACGCGCGCAAGGCCACGCGCACCGCCTACGACGTCGTCTACTGCCCGATCTGCTCCTTCAAGATCGAACCCCCGGACCACGCCGCCGACGGCGACATCATGCGCAACTTCCAGAACCTCATGTTACTCGCGGCGCTCATCCCCAGCATCGTCCACGCGTACGAGCGCATCCTCGTTGCTGTTGACGAGGAGACGGCGCGCGCGACGGCGGAGCGGAGACGCTTGGTGTTCAAGTTGAAGGGGTTTGGGGGGATACTGTGGGGCGAGTCGACGGGGTCGGGAACGGGCGCGTGCTCGGGCGAGCATGAGTGCGTGGCGGACGGCGTGCTGAATCACCGCGAGATGGAGCCTGCGATGTGGCGGCTGACGGTAAGGGCGCTGCTGAAAGCGGATGTGTACGGGCTCTCGGGGCTGGACCGCGATGTGGTGGAGGGCACACCGCTGCATATCGGGCTCAAGGACATCGTGCTGCAGATGGAGCAGAAGAGCAAGGCTAGGCACGCGGTCATGGATCACCTTGTGCACTCGGGCGCGTGGAAGCCGCCGGCTTGCGGGTTGAAGATGCATGCTCCTGGTGAGACGCCTACGTGCCAGAAGGTCATCGCTATTGCGAAGGCGAGTATCGATGCGCTTGTTATCGCTTGATACCTAGGCGTGGACGGGGTTGGATTGCTATAGCGTGTGTTCTCGTTATGGTTCGTCTGTTTGACTCCTAGGTTTTGGCAATTGCTTGTCTTGCTACTACTTATGTAGTCTGGAGGCGTGGTATATACTGGGTTTGTTCTCCCAGTAATGCTCAATCTCGGATGGTACTAACTTGAGATTGTATCGTCGTAGATCTTCAGTATAGTCTTCTCGCTGCATGGGTGTAGACTCAGAAGGATCACTAGACAGCATTAACACGTGGGTATCTGAGTCCGGTCTAGCTACAATAAGTCGATCCGAGAAAGAGTAACGACAAAGTACTCAACGCTATAACTCCTTATTGCTCGCTACGATTCGAATGCTCGCGACCAACGAGGGCTATTTCAAGAGAAGGTCCTTCCTATTGGCGGCGTGCTTGCTCGTGTCGCATATGTACGTGTTCATCCAGTTGTGGTGCGGCAGGAACGACGACTAAATTTTGGATGACACAGGACAGGAGGTGCATGGATGAAGCAGTATTTCGCTGCATCTGGAGACTATCACTCTATAGATCTTGTGACTATGTAGACTACCGCCATTAGTGGCAAATAAGTCACTCAGCTCAATCATTGCCAATAAATTTTGTTAATGATATGTTGTTTGCGTTTACTGTATAAGTATATTAGTTATACCGGGCATGGATTCGAGCGAAGGCTACCATATCTTATACCTATGGTAAGGGATAGTCTCCATTAATAGATGTAGTTTAATAGGCTATCCAAGATTTATCTCGGTATTAGCAATTCAAGTCAAGGTTCATATACTCTTTGAGCTATTTGTAACTTGTAAGGATTTTGAACTTCCCTTTAGAATCGGAGGTACATGATATAGGTGGGTAATTAGGTATATGTACCCTATCTACATACATATGTATATAGGGAACTATGAACCGTATAGGAGTCTTTTTAGATATGTACTAAAGGCAATATAACAAACTTTGTTTTCCTAATCTTCTGATTGCTACCATGCAGAATGCAATATCCAATCAAAGCAATGCTAAATGTTTATGTCTTGGTCGCGTTAATAGGAGTACGAGTTGTGAATAATGTGGTTTACATGTCCAAAAATGTGATTTATTTTTGGCATCATGCGGCGAAGCGTCAAGTGGATTCCCGCTGTTAAACCCGCTTAAATGCAGGTGGCTAAGTGGAGACGGATATACCTCGCGCCGATACATTTTAAGCTTGAACAGAACCAAGCCGAAGCCTCATGTACCGTACCTTAAGTGGGGTTGAAAGATGAAATAGTACATCCACTTACTGCAATTTTATAGCTCGCAATTAAGTTCCTGACTAGCGTAGAAGGACTTTTATTTTAGACTCAGGGACCTAAGCTTTCCTTCGATGGTCAGTGCGTCAACCATGCCACAATGGCATTAGCTGAGTCAAGTCAGCGAACCAATCTGGCATGTCGGAAGTTTGGCCTTGCATCATTGTCAATTGAGGACACGGTTGTCTAGCACACATTAAAAGCTCACCACTAAGGTGAATTATAATCCGAGAAGCCTTTCGTCGTGGCATCGCAATTCTCCTCTCTTTATTACTTATCGACTTTTCGACTTTCTTCATACCTACGATTCCGGACTCGACATTCTATCTCGGCCCCTCCCCTCTCTTTTTCCTCTCGACCTTTCTGCCGTTGCCGATACAATCCCTACCTCCTCTCCCGTCTGACCATAATACACCATCACCCAACCTCTTTTCTTACATTCTTCGCGCAAACATAGTTTTCCATTCTTGCTGTCTCGCGCAAAACAGCTGGCCTGGGTGACATAGAACGCGATATTCCGAAATGGCCCAGATCAGAGGTACAGCAGGCTACCACCTTGGTGGCCCGAACCCTTTCGGCGGCCCCAAAGCAGAGGTTGCCGACCCGAGCCCATTGGACGCAATCAGGGAACAGACTAGTAAAATTGAGGATCTTTTGGATACTGTCAGCGAACCCATCAAGCCGTATGTCCAAACCTATTTCCCTCTGCCCACGTGCTTTAAGTTCTGTTCTTGTGTAGATAGCTAGCCACCCCAATCGAAAATATGAGGCTTGCTAATACGTAGTTCCGCTATAGATACCTACCGGCAATTGGGCGTTTCTTGATTGTTGTAACATTCCTCGAGGATGCCCTGAGAATCATAACACAATGGAACGACCAGCTAGTATACCTGAACTCCTATAGGCATAGTACGTTCTATGATCCTCAAAGCCCAATAGTGGCTTTCCTGAGCTAACTTTGACTCCTTTGCTAGTTCCCAACGGTCTAACGCATCTATTCCTCATCGTGAATGTCCTGACTATGTTCGCTTGCTCCACGATGGTTATTATCCGAAAGCACTCCGATTACGCCGTCGCCGGTCTCATGGGAGTCGTTGTCACGCAGGCTCTTGGCTATGGGTTGATCTTTGACCTCAATTTCTTCCTCCGAAATCTCTCCGTTATTGGCGGACTGATCATGGTGCTATCCGACTCTTGGGTTAGAAAGACCAAGGCGTTCGCTGGCCTGCCCCAGCTCGACGAGAAGGACCGAAAGATGTACTTCCAGCTTGCTGGCCGTATTCTCCTGATCTTCCTGTTCATCGGATTCGTCTTCAGTGGAGAGTGGTCTGTCTGGAGAATTGCCGTGTCTGTTATTGGTTTGGTCGCTTGTATCATGGTTGTTGTTGGATTCAAGGCTAAGTTCAGCGCTACTCTGTTGGTTGTCATCCTGAGCGTCTTTAATGTCTTGGTGAACAACTTCTGGACCGTGAGTTTCTACGTTTGAACATACTCTTCAGACTCCAGTAAACTAACATTGTACCTAGCTTCACGAGCACCACCCCCACAAGGACTTCGCCAAATACGATTTCTTCCAGATCCTATCTATCGTTGGCGGTCTTCTGCTGCTCGTTAACAGCGGCCCCGGCCAATTCAGTATTGACGAAAAGAAGAAGGTCTACTAAGGGGCCAGAGTTCATCACGGGGGCGACTCTACCAATTACACTTCGCATTGCGACTGCATGAGCCTTACCTGGGCGATCTTGCACCATGTGCGGATGCCGACTGGGGCAACGCATAATTGTGGCGTAACGGGCGTAAAGCGAAGTTTTTATATACAAAAGTTGTTTGTTTTCTTCAGCCGGATGGATCTGCTGAACTGGCGCGGCTTTCTGCTATCGCTCCACGAGAGATCTCGGTTGTGAAAGGGGAAAAAGGAAGTTTATACAAACAATTCAAGGGATGTGATATTCGTGTTGCTGATATACATGCATGCATTTGTAATGTGCACCTAGGTAGGCTTGAACTGCCACAATGGTAACTCTGCTTGACCTTGCGTACCTTGTGTTTTGTTAAGAGTCTACGGACGGAGGAGACCTTGTTCACGTTTTGGATAAATTTTCAAGTAGAATTAGCATGGTAAGCGTTCCGAGGCCTGTTTGGCAATGTTTCTTGCATAAAAAGACGAGTTTCATGGCATGGGTAAGTTTGCCATAACCCCCTTTCCCAGAGTTCTCGTTTTTCTATTGGATGAGAAAGCTGGGTCTATCTTCATTCCCCCTCATAACTGATTATTCTCGCTCACTTTGAAAGCCTTGTAAGTGAGCGTCTATATGATGGAATTGCCTCAGGTTTGTGAGATAGGTATAAGATAAGCTAGCAACGGAATAATCACAAAGTACATAGCCTAGGCGAGTTATATAATTACGATAGATGTCTTTAGTATACTAGTAGTTACTATAACTAGGGATGCTTCATCTACGACCCCCCGGCGATCATTACGACACCGATTGGGCATGAATTACCTCCACTAAGCTCTTCCCAGTGCGTCCCGTAAGGCGGTATGGCCTGTTGTACCCCGCTCCACGATCGGGCTTGCTCCGTGTCTAGGAGAACACTTAGGTATATATCCTTCCGTCTAGTTCGACCTCTCCCTAATATGTATAGATACTTCTTAGCGTTTTTTTTCTTGCTATACCTTTAAGAGATAAAAATGAGACCCTTTTTTCAACTTCCACAACAGCCAGGCGTCTACGCAGCTAATGAAGTTGCTTGTGAAGAGTCGATACGAACCCCACCATGTTCTTGCCACGATTGCCAGACGGGCTTCTACTTGGTTCGGGAGCAATATGAACCGGCACTATCATATCGTTTCAGGCTCTCGGACGTAGACGCGAGGCGTCTAGTTGAATCATATACGAAAGAGATACACGAAAGCCGGAAGTATTTAGGAGATTGTTTGAAAACTCATGCGGACCTTCTCATGAGCCGATGGCGAAAATTAAGTCAAGAGAAGCGGCAAGCCTTGTTGACAGAAGTAGCCCCGGATCTCGAGATGTCTCCTTGGATCAACATACGATATGGCTATATGGATGAGAGGAAGTTCATTCACTGTCGGAGTGAAAGGCGAAGGCGCCAGCTCTTGGTTCCATGGCTTAATGTAGATCTATTGAAGACTCATCCTGCCATTTTATATGCCCTCTTACATTATAGAACAGCATACCCACCCCAAGACTGGGCTGCCTTTGATTCTAGGCAGTTGACCTTAGGCTGGGCCTGTGGGTTCTTTGATGTTGATTTCTCTAAGAAATGTGTGGTTATGCATGGGCCGCGATATGGGGACTTGGTGGACTGGGATGAGATCGCGGCACATAGGGCTGATATTCTTGGGTTTCCTCGGGCTCGGCTCGTCCTCGAAGCACAGGCATTTATTTTAACGACCCTCCGTTCAATTGTCGACAAGATTCTGGATGGCGTTGACAATTCTCTTCCGGCCCGGACTCAGAAATGGCACGAACTGACAGTCAATGCAGCCTTCAAGCGCACTGGCGAGGTAGAGTTCTGGTCACCATATACGAATCAAGCCTTCTCCGCCCCTCCCCTCCTTGATATAGATTATTTGATCTCATTAGCGAAGACCCGCTTGGAAGCTACAGGTGATCACCTCTGGCACTTGCAATGTGACCCGGCATACATGCGTCGGCACATAAAGACACGATCCCGAACGTCGATCTTCAAAGCCGCCGGTAAGGATGATGCTGGAACGCGCCTTGCGTATGAGATATATACGGAAATCTTTGGCCATTATTGGTGGCATTGGGTCGAGACCGAATGCCGAAATGTCGCAGACTTTCATAGACGGTTTCGAGACAATATCCATCCTGGGAATCCGCTACCTCCTCGTTATGATAAAGCCCTGGGCGCCCTTGAGCTTGTCCTCGTGAATCAAGTCATCTACCGGGCACAGATACTCAATGAGATTGTACCTTATTGCCCGGGCTTCTCCCAGCATTGGGGAGTGAACCGTGATGACGACACGCCCGAGGGTTATTTCAAGTTGGAAAGAAAAACTTCGAACAACACCAAGGAAGCCTTCGAAGAAGACCCCCTCGATTGGTGCTTGATGCAATTGCTAGGAAAGCCGGACGAGCAGACTCATTACGACCACGCAATGCTTTTTGGCTTCTTGCAGAGCCATCTTTCTCAGTGTCCGTCGAAAGAAAAGGCAAGAATAGACGAGAGCTTGTACAAAAGCCTGTCAGATCTCTCAGCCTCCCACGAGATGCTGGTTGCGGTTCGCTTAAGCAGGCCTCAGAACAAATCGAGGGACGCCTTCAAGGTGTTCACGTCGGAGGCAGACCGAGACCGTCCTGCATGGAAGAAGATGCGTCATACTGACAAGGGGGCACCACTCCCACCAAAGGATGCCCTAGAAAGAAGTGGAAAGCGGTTGTTGGAAGACTTCTACGCGAACCCTCCCAGCGGTCAGAAGAATATGGAGTGGGTGAAAAAATCCCGAGCTAATCGCGCGGCTCTGGAGACTTTTTGGAATTTGATGAGAGGGATTGTAAAGAGATATTTCACGGGATCTCTTTTTAGTAACGAGGAAGTCGACGGCCTTCTTAAGATCATATCGGCGGGCAAAACGCCAGAATACATCGAAGCCGTCCGCAATGAAGAGGATAAGATTCTAGCGGAGATCAAGAATCACGAAATTGAGCCAGCACTTCAACACTTGTCCTTAGATGAATCCGGGTCGAAATTCAAACGAGAACTGCAAATTCCACGAGAGAAAATTAAAAGCCGCCCAGAGCCGAGTAGTGTCCAGCCGACCGTCACGTCTATTGCTCCTAATCCTAACTCGAGCCCTGAGTCTGGCTTCGAGGCCGACAATCCAATAGCCGTAAGTGGGCGATCGCTCAGTATATTTGGCTATATGTTCCCGAGGACAGCAGAAGAGTCAACCAAAACGGTCGGCTGGGATGATTTCGTGCATGCTATCTGCGAAGTGGGTTTCACGGCGAGGAACAACGGCGGCTCGGCTGTTCTGTTTGAAAATATAGACGGGGGAAAGATTGTCTTCCATAAGCCGCATCCCGTCGCTAAAATAGATCCGGTCATGCTGCGGTCAATGGGAAAGAGGATGACTAAATGGTTTGGGTGGGATCGAGAGCGGTTCGTATTGGAAGATAGTGGCGCAAAGTAGGTAGGCTAGGGTACGAACGTTACCTGGGTTACCTACGTAATCCCCGAGCATCAAGTTTTAAAGACGTGGAGATACCACCAAGGTGATATGAAGAATGCAAATCATGCTAGTAAGATCAAGTATCCTCTGGGTACATATACCTAGGTCGATACCTTAGGTACCTACCTCTCCAATAGCGACGCGAGGGGCACCTAGGTACCTAGGTATACACCATTAGCGACGACAATAGCAAGTGAATGCATTGTCCTAAATTTGTCCTGGGCAATCTACATTGTTCTTATTGGCCTGAGCTGTTGCTGATGTGACTGAGTCGCAGGTGAGCCTGCAGCATCGCCGACTCCCTTATGGTGGGCCATTCCACAAAAACCGCTAACCCGCCAAAACTTTAAAAATTAATAATATAATATATAATATATAATTATTATATATAAGATATATATATTATATTTTTAAATAAACTTAATAAAGGATATATTTTTAATATAAATATATATAATATTTTTAAAACTATAATAATTATATAATGTTAATATAATAATAATATAATAAACTTTAAAAGGCTAAATAAATTATATTTTTTTAAATATTTATTTATTAATATTAAAGCTATTTTAACTTTTACTAATAATATTATAACATTTTTATATTAATTTATTACTAACTAATATTATTTTATATAATTATAACACCTTTTTTAAATTTATTTTTAATTTTATTAATATATATTTTAAAACTTTTTTTAACTTTACTAATAATATATTTTCTTTTTTATTACCTAATTAAGGGATTATTTTATAACCTAATTAAATTATATATTTTTTTTACTATTAATTTAATAATAATTATAATATTTATTATTAATATATATATATTATTTAATATTTTTTTAATAACCTTTTATATTTAAATTTAAATTACTTTTTTAATCCTATAATTAAATTTAAGCCATATACTAATAATACTTTTTTTTAAAATAATTAAATTTAAGTAAAAATAATAATATACTTAAGGTAAAAAACTTAAATTTACTTTTATTAAAACATTAACAATAATTAAATATTTACCACATCTTTAACCACTAATAAATACTTAACCTATAATATAAAACTATTTTATACACCTATTTATTTATAATTTAAAATCTAATTAAATAACCATATAACGTAATAAAAATAAAATATTAAAAAGAATTTATAAATAATATTATTAAGGTTTAAATAAATTAAAAGATTTTTTTTAAAATTTATATAAATAATAATTACCTAATTATTTAACTAATAAAATTAATAATATTAATAAGGCTTAATAAAAATTAAAAATTAATAAATAAAAACTAAAAATTAAAGGAAATAAAAACTAAAAAAAGTAAAAACTAAAGGAAATAAAAATTAAAGGGAATAAAAGCCTTATTTAAAAGCCTTAATTACCTATATAACAATTAAAGCGGTTAAAAACAATTATACTTTTATTAATATATTTAAGCTAATTTAATATAAAATAATTTAATTAAATACTTATATATAATAAGTTTTATATAATAATATTATATTTAATAATTTTAATAATATTAGTAAAATATATTTATAAATATTTATTTAAGTATTTAATATACCTTAAATTTATATAATTATATGTTTATTAATTATTATAATATATTAAAATATTTAATTATTTATTATATTTATTTTTATTTTTTTTATTACTCCTTTTTATTTTTAATATATTAGGTAAATATTTTTATAATATTTATAATTATTAATAATATTATATTACCTCTTTATATAATAGTTTATTATAATTTAACTTAAGTTACCTCTTTTTATTTTAATATCTTTTTAAATATTTTTTTAACATTATATAAATGTTAAAATAAGGTTAATAGGCTTAATTTTTTATAGAATTTTTAAGTGGGTATATTATAAATTAATTATTATAAATTTGTTATATTTTTAGTGTTAAAAAATTATTAAAATTATAATAATAAATTAGATTTAAGAATTTATAAGCTTTAATAAATAAGCTTAAAATATTTAATATATTTATTCCCTAATTTTAAATATTAGTTTTATTATAATTTCTTTATAAAATTTTAATATGATTAAAAATTAAATAAAAGTTATTTAATTAATATTTAATTTTATAATTATTTTACTTTTTTATAAATTCTTTAATATTATATTATATAATTTTTTTATAAATAATATATAAAGTAATTTAATTAACTATATTTTCTTTATAAAATTATTTAAAAACCTTTAAATTTTTAAAATATACCTATTTAAAATTAATATTAATTTATTAACCCTAGTATATATATTAAATATATATAATCTAATAATTTATCACTCCCTTATATAACTATTACTATTATTACTTAATTTTCCTATTTCCCTTATTTACTTTTTAAATATAAAAATTTAAGATATAATTACCTTAACTTTATATTTGTTAAATATCATTTAAATATATTATTTTTATTACTAATTTAATAACTTTAACTAAATTATATTAAGCTTAAGCTATAAAAAATAATTTAACTTTATAATCCATTTAAATAAGTTATAACTAAAATTTTAATTTAATTATAATAATAAGGAATTATTTTAAAATATTTATTAATAAAAAGATAAATTGGTAAATTTTATATTATATAATATAACAAAAATATACATCAATTATACCATATATTTCAAATTTAATAAACTAAAATTTTTAATAACCATTTATAAACCATATATAATTTAACCTAAAAATGATAAATTTCTTTTCTTTTTATATAAAAAGCTTAATTTCCTTTTACTAGTTTATTATTTTTTAATAATGTTAACAATATACTTCCTAAATTATTATCTTTAATAAAAAAAACTTTATATTTTTATAAATAAATTTATAAATATATTCCTTCCCATAATTACTTAATACATTTAAATATTATTAATAATTATTAAGAAAGTTTTTTAATAATTTTATAAGTAAAGTTTAATCCTTATTAATTAAAATCCTTCTATTTATATTATTTTCTACCTAAATCTTAACTAAAAAAATATATAAAATATTAATTTAATGTTAATACTATAATTTAATTAATATTTTATTATCTTTTAAACCTTTTATAAAAAAATAATATTAAATAAACATTAAAACTTTAAAGTATATTCTATAAGGTTATAACAATATAATTTTTAAGTTATTATTTAACGCTTAATAAATTATAATTTAAGCTTAATTTTAAGTTATTCCCATTTAAAATGATAAATAATATTAGGTATATTTAATCCTATTTTAAAAAAAACGTAAAATTCTACTTTAATATTATTAATATGTTATTTATTTTTATATAAATACCAACTTTATATAGTTTGTTAAAAAAAGTATATTAAAGTTTAAAAACTATGCTTTTTTTAAAATCTATTAATGATTTAATATTAAAAAAACCTATTATCTTAATATTATTAAGCAATTTTTACTTTATAAGTATTTATGTTATTTTTTGGTTATAATATAATAACCTTAAGTTATAATATATTTAATTTTTAATTATAATATTTTTTAAAAATAAAATATATTATTTATTTAATATATTTATTAGGTAAAATATTTAAATAAATTTAATAATTTCTTTTTATAATATTTGTGTTAAAAATATTTACTCTTTTAGTGATATTTATAAATGTTTAATTTTTTTTATTTATAAAAATAAATAAAACCTTTATTATAAGGATTATTCTTCTTATATAAATAAATATAATTATATGGAAATATATATATAAATATTTAAGTAATTAATATTTAACTTAAGGCTATATATTTATTTACCTTATATTTAACTATAATTAATATTTATATCCTTTATTATAATGAAAATTTTATTTATTTTTGTTTAAGTGGTAATTAGCTTTTTATTTTAATTATATTAAAATTAAACCTTCCTTTTCTTTTAATTTAAATATTAAATTATTTTAAGTAAATAGTTATATATAAAATTTCCCCTTTCTTTTATTATTTATATATTTTATCCTAATTATTAAAATAGCTTTAATATTATTATAAATTTTATTATAATGGATTTTATATTAAACTTAACCCTTAGCCCTAAAATTGATTAATGGGTTTTTATATATACCATTTTAACTTAAAATTTTTTAAAAAATCTTCATAGTAAAATAAAGCTTTATGTTAAATATATAATCCGTTAATTAAAAAATATTTTTTATAAATGTAATGAGTTTTATAATTTATTCGGTAAAAAAATATACCAAATAAATAATATTACCATTAAAACTAAGCTTTAAACTTACTTAAGTAAGTTTAATTATAAAGCTAATAAAATTATAATAAAAATAATTAACTTTTTATAATATTATAAAAAATATATAAATATTAAACTTACTATAAAAGAATTTTTTAATATTTATTTATAATTATCATATAATTTTTAAAAAACTAAGGCTTAATTATTTTACTCCTAGGTTTTTTATAACAACTTTATTAATACATTACATAATATTATAACTTTAATATTTAAATTAAACAAGGAATTTATAAAGCATTTTTACCAATTATTATATTTAACAAAGGAAATATTTATTGCTTATTTTACGAAGGAAATTTATCAAATGAACGAGGTAGCTTAAAATTTAATAGCTTAAACCATATTTAATATAAAAGCCTTTAAAGATTTAAATAAATACAATTATTAATGCAAATTTAAATAAACAATAAATAAGGTAAATAACATAATATAATTAAAATTTTAAACATAATTGTATTAATTAAAAGGTTTAATTTAATAATAATTAATTTATTAAGCTACTTAAAAAAATCTAAGGCTAAGGGGGATTTTATTTTATAATCAACTATAAATATAATAATAAATAAAATTTAATTTCAATTATAAATTTAACTTAAAATTAAATTAATTATAAATTATGTTTAATATATATAAGTACTTAAATAAATAATTTAATAAATTAAATATATATATTAACCTTTAATTACCTTTAAATGATTATTTTATATATAATATATAATTTATTAAAATGAAAGTAGTTAAAAATATAATGTTATTTTAAGTTTTAAAAAGTAAAATAAAAGATAAAAAGGTGAAATTAAACTATAAGTTAATAATTAAAGATAAAGGTTAATATGACTTATTAAATTAATAAATGGTAAATATTAAATTTAAGGAAAAAGGGATTACCCATATTTTAAATGAAATGAAAAAGTTAATATTTATTTATTTAAGTAATTTAATATATATTATCTTCTTTTACTTCTTAATAATTTATTCAAACAAAATCTTATTCCATTATTATAAATAAATACTAAAAAAATATAATTTATACACTTTTAAAGGAATATAATAAGTATAATTTAATAATATCACATAAAAAAATTTATTTATATTTTAATAGTTATACTAAATAATATTTATTTTATTTAAAAATATTCTTTTAAACTATTATATTTAATTCTATATATTAAAATTAATAAAAAATAAATATATAGTAAAAAATATTAAACAAATAAATATAATAAATATAATAAATATAATAAAACTATAAAAGGTTTATTATATATATATTAAACCTTAATTTAAAATATCTTTAATACTTTTACTAACCTTTAATTAATTTTATAAATGATAAGTTAATTGTAAAATAATTAAATATAATTATATTAATTTAAAAAAAAAACTTCCTTAATCGGGAATAATGATAAATTAAATTTAAATTAGTTTAATATAAAATAAATAACTTATTAAAAAACCTAAATTTAATAAGTATAAAAATTTTAAAAATATTTAAATATATAAAATAAAAGAATTTTAAAAAGTTAATCTTAAATCTTTTATTATTTAAATAAATTAATAATATAATATCTTTTAATATTCACATTATTTTATATAATTTCTATATCATAAATAAAATAGGTAAAAAAATATATAAATTAATTAAAAAATAATTTAAATATATACATTATATACCTACCTAAATTTATCTTTATATTAAGTTAATTTAAATATATATAATAATTAAAATTTAAGTTAAAATCCTTTTAACCAATTCCCTTTTATATAATTAGCTTATAAATTATATAATTAAGAAATACTTATATAATATATAAAATACCTTTTAAAATATACAATCTTATAAATTTATTTAATATATTTAAAAAATTAAAAATAATATTAATATAACTAAGCTTAATTTATATGATTAATTAACAATTATTAATTTTTATAATAATAAAATATCTTAAAATTTAATAAAAAATATCATAATTTATAAAGTATATAAAATTTATATAATAATATATTAAATTAAAATTAATAATCCATTATAAATAAATTTATTAATATTATTAAAATCATTAATAATCTTACCTTTTTTAGCTTTTTTATTAGTAAAGAAAATTGGTTTATCCTTTTTAACCTTTTTATTAATAAAAATAATTAATTTATCCTCCTTAACCTTTTTATTAATAAAAATAATTAACTTATCCTCCCTAACCTTTTTACCAATAAAAACAATTAACTTATCCTTATTAACCTTTATATTAATAAAAAAGATTGGTTTATCTTTTTTATCCTTTTTATTAGTGAAAATAATTAGCTTATCCTTATTAACCTTTATACTAGTAAAAAAAATTAACTTATCTTTCCTTACCTTTATACCATAAATTAAAGCAAATTATTAACTTATAAATCTAAATAATAATGCCTAATTTTATAACTTATTATTACTTAAATCTTAAATAATATCACATATATTAATAATTTATTTAACTTTTATACCATAATATTAGAAAATCTTAATAAAATATTTTACACTAAAATTCTTATAAGAAAATTATGCTTTAAATAAAATATTAAAAAAGTAAATAAAAGTAGTATATTTATTTAATACTATTTTTTTTAATTATAATTTAATATTATATAAAAAAATAATATAATTACCTAATATTTTATTATATTAATATTAAAAAATATTAAAGTGAATTTTAATGATAATATTAACGTTAATAATAAATTCCCCTTTATTAATACTATACTTTTTTAAAAATTAATATAAATATCTTTAATAAATAAATAGTTAAAAATCTTAATATAATAGTAAAATTATAATATAAATAAAGAAATCCTATTTATACCTAATACCATTATATATGAATTTATTAAATTGTTATTATAAATTATTATAATATTTTCATTTAAAATTAAAGGATAAAATATAAATATAATAAATATTATTTTTGTTAATTTATTACTTCTAAATAATATGGCCTTATATAATCTTATATTATAAGGAATATAAAGCCAAAATTTAATTTATTTAAAATAATTATATACCTTATAAAATAACTTATTAGTAGCCTTTAAAAAGGATATATTATTAATTAAAGCACCAAATATTAATAATGAATGTTTATTATCACTTAAAAATTATACTTTTATTATAAATATTATTTCAAATCTTTAATTAAGATAAATATTTTATATTATTACTTAAAAACATAAAGCTAATTAAATGTTAAATAAACCTATTATTTCACTTAATAATAATGGTTTTATAATATAAAGTAAAATAAAGATTATTTATTTAAATTAATTTATATAAATATATTTAAATATTTATATAATTAATATTAAATTATTAAATATATTGGCTATATTATTTAAGATTATTTATAATAATATATATAAATTAATTAAAATATATTTTAATTAATAATTTAAATAAATAATTATTATTCCCTATATTATTTTAACATAATCTTCTAAATACCTTAATATAGGTAATTTAAAATTATTACTTTTTATATATAATCTTTAATAATATTAATTAAATAAATTCAAATATATAAATAAATTTATATAATTATTTATTATATATTATAATTTATTAATATTTGGTTAAATAATTAGGTATAATTATTACCTACTTTCCCCTCTTTCCTTTTCCCCCTTTTCCTTTTTATTAATTATCCTTAAAATATAAAATATAATAAAAAGTTAAGTTAAAAATTATAACTCTTTTTTATATAAAAATTTTTTAAAAAAATATTAACCTAAGTAATAATATATTTTAATTATATTAGGTTTTATTTTTATATTAAAATGGAATAACTTCCTATTAAATCTTTAAAACTATTTAATTATAAGTTATTATTATATAAATTTTAAAAGTATTAAGGTAATAATAATATATTATTTTATTATAATCTTTTATAATAATAAGATTAACCTTATACTAATATAGAATTATATTTTATTAATATTATTATATAAATTAAGATATATAATTGTATAAATTTTAAACCTTTAAAATAAAGATATTCTTATAATTTATAGTTTTGAAAAATATTTAATAATTATTCCTTTATTAATATATAAATAGTACTATATATTAAAATAATATTACTATTTCACCTATTTTAAATATTTAAAATTTATTAGATTATATTTAAATAATTTTATAAGGAATGAGAGTGTAAGGATAATATGATAAAATATTTTTATAAATTATTAAATATAAGAAAAAAAAGGTTTATATAATATCTTATCCATTTTTTATATAAATATTTAATTAAAACTTTAATATACCTTATTAAAGATATAAATTAATCATAAGCTTTTCATAGGATAGTAGGGTATAAAATAAATGGTTTTTTATAAATAATAATTTTAGGGAGGAGGTTTAATTATAAACTTTAAATAGTATTAATATTAGATTATATATAATTAATATATTTTAACTTTATATTCTTTGTTATATTTTTATTATTTGAATAATTTCTTGTGATTAATTATTAAATAAACTTATACCAATTATTATTCTTATAATTTTATTCTATTAACCTTTTAAAATTATATATTAATCTATTTTACTTAAAGCTATTATAAATAAATATTGGTAAATACTTTTTAAATCCATTATAAAATAAATAATATTTATGTTAATATTTATTAATAAATTCACTAGGGATATTAATAATAAGATTATTATGGTGGGAGAAAATTAAATAATTTACCTTAAATTAAGTATATATTTATAAATAATTCTTATATTTAAATAGTTAAAAAAATAAAATTAATATTATTAAAATTTTTGAATTTTTCTTATTTTATTAATATATATAACACCTAATTTTAACTTATATTTGTGATAAAATTATACTTAAATATAAAAGTCTTAAATAATAAGTTTTTTTTACTACTTTTTTAATACAAAAATATCTTTTATAATATTATTTATATTTAATTTTTTTATAATAAAGCTTAAGCCTTAAATATATATATTAAAATAAAGCTTATAATAAAATAAATTTTAATATTTATTTAATTTTTTAATATTAATTTTATTTAATTTATTATAAGTTAAAAGACTTTTTATTATTATCTTTTAGCCTTATTAACCTTATTAGCCTTACTAGCCTTATTAGCCTTATTAGCTTTATTATACTTAAACATATTTACTTATAAACCAAAAAATATTAATTTTTTCTTTTATTAAAAATACAAATCTTTTGGTATTTTTTATAATTAATTTTTTTATACTTTATATTTATTTTAAAAGATTAAACCCCTTTAATCTCTTATTTAATACTAATTTAATAAATAATTTAAAATTTATTTTATTTTCTTTATTTTTTAAAAATATTAATAATTATTAAATACCACCTTATTATTATTTAAATAATAGTATTTTTTTTAAATTTAATATTTTTAATTAACAATATACCACCTAATATACCTTATATAATTGATTTAATGTGACTAATTTTTATACCAACCTTTTTAGTTTTATTACCGCTTATATTTTAAATAATAACATTTAATTTAATTAATATTAACCTTAAAATCTTTTAATAATATTATAAAAACTATTTAATTATTAAAATTATGTAAGAAAAGTATTTCTAAACTTAGCAACATAATTTAAATATTAAAAATATTAGTATTAATAATAAAAAATAAGTTTATAAAATTTATATTAGGGAAAAGGGTTTAATTCCTATTATATATATTATTTAATATTAAGGATAATTAAATTAATAAGATAAATAACAAAGAATTATTAAACTAATTTAAAAAGTGGTTAAACACTATAAATAATATTAAATAAGTAATTTAGGTAAATATAAATAACTTTATTTTAAATCCTAAACCAATATTAATTAAATATTTATATAATTATATTACTAATCCTAATATATTATTTAATTTTACTTTATTATAAAGTATTATAAATTTTAATTAATGTTATTATATTAAAAGGCTTAATGAATTAAATAAGTTAATTACTTATTCTAGTATTAACCTTTTTATATTAAATATAAGTTTTTATAAATTACTTTAATTAATTTATAAAATGTATTAATTTAATTTATTTACTTTAAATACTTAGATTAACTATAATAAAGTTTTTATAAATCATTCTAATTATAATTATAATATACTTTTATTTGAATATATTAACCCATTTAAAAATTCTTTAATATTTATTTATAATATATTATAATTTAATTATTTTAAATATTAGTTATGATTAAACATACTATATATACCATATCTTAATTTAGTTATTTTACTTTAATTATAATATAAACTTTATTAACTTTTTCAATTATATTTATAACTTTAAATATGGTAATTATTTTATTAAATAAATTAAATTAATAATGTTTATAATATTTAACCTTATATAAGACTTAAATTATTACTTATATTTACCTATATTTTTATTAAAAAAGCTTAAAAGGGGTGATTAAATAAAGATTTATAAGCTAGGCTTTAAAGTGGGGTAATATAAGGTTAACATATTTTTTTAATATTATTAAAGGATATTAAAATAGTTTTATTATTAATAATTTCAAAAATAATATTAATATAAATAAAAGAATAAAAATTATTAATTAATTATATAAATATAAAAATAACTAACTTATTATTTTAAAATTAATCCTATTATTAAAACCAATTTTATTTTATTTAATTTATAATATTTATTCCATAAAAGATTATTCATTTATATTTTAATCATTTCCTATTATATTTATTTCCTAATATATATAAAGAAAATTTTTATCCCCTTAAAAAACCTAAAATAATTCCAATAAATTAAAGATTATAATTAAAAAAATTTTATATATAAAATTAATTACCTTACTATATATTTAAATAAATTAATACTTTATATTTACCTTATTTAAAAAGTTACCAAATTTAAATATTAAATCTTAATTAAGCCTTTAAACTTTTTATCAATCTTATCCTTATTTAAATTTAAATTTAACTTTAGCTTATTTAAATCCTTAATTTTCTAATCTCTTTTTTAACCTTTAAGGTATAAATGGGGTTAGATAATGCCTTTAAGGATTTTAATTTAATAACCATAATTATAATATTTAATAACCATTATTAATATTAAAAAAGAAAATAAAGAAATAAATATAATAATAATTTAATATAATTTTTAATAATTTAAATATAATAAAAAATAGAAAAATATTAAATACATTTTTTATTTTAAATATTTAAATAAAAATTTAACTTTAAATATAAATATATTTTTAATTAATAATATTTATATAAGTAAATAAAAAGACATTTTTATATACGTATATATAAATTAAAAATATAAAATTTTTAATAATATAATATTATATTATTTAAATTTAAATATTCCCATACTTAATTTATATATTATTTAACTTTTTTATTTTAAAATATTATAACTTATATTTTATTAAAATATTATATTTTTTTTTCTTTTTTTAAAACCTATTCATATAAATTAATTTATATAAAGTAGATTTTATAAATATTTTAACTTAAGATTAATTTAAAAGGATCCCATTTTATAATTAATATTAATATTATTTTAATAACTTTATTATTATGCCACCTTTAAATCCTTATATTAATATGGTTATTATTTAATATTAAAAATTAATTTTTTATAATTAATATATTAAAACAAATTAAATGTATAAAGTTTTTAATTAAAAAGATATTTTTATTATTAAGAATATTATTATTAAATTTAATTATTTAAATAATATATTACCTTTTTAAAATTATATTATATCTAATATTAATAATATAAAAGTTATTAATTTAGTTTGTAATTATTTATGTGATATAAATATTAACATTTTTATTACCCTTTTTTAAAGTAAGATATATTTATATTTTACTTATTATTTATACTTATTATGTTTTATTATAACTAATAAATATTTCTATTTAAATTAATAAATATAATATATTAATTTAAATATATATTTTTAAAGTTATTCTTAATATTATATGGCTTTACCTTACCTATTTAAAAAAGATTTCATTTAAAAACTAAGTAAAAAATATCTTAAAAAAATTAGATTAAATTAAATAACCACTTCCTCTAAATTTATAAAAGCCATTATATATTTATAATAACCTTAAACCTATTAAATCTAAATAAATTTATTAAGAAAAATATAATATATTATTTATAACAATTAAAGCTAAAATAGGATTAAAATTTACTTATAATAATTTTAATTAGTTAAATATTATTATTTAAAATAAAAAGATTATAAAAATAATTAATTAGAAAATAGTTAAATTTTTTAAATTAAAATGTGTTATTAAAGTTTTTAACTTATATTATATGTTAATAAAATCGCTTCTAAAAGATTATTACTTAATGAAAAAAAAAGTTTAAGATTAAATATTTTAATATAATTTATATAAAAATTTATAAAGATTTTTTACTTTTTTTCTTTTCTTTTCTTTTATATATATAAGAAATAATAGCTATTTATTTATAAAGATTATATTATAAACTTCTTTAAATAAATAATAGATTTTTATACTATATAACTTAATATTATTAATTTAGGAAGAGAATAAATAAATAATATAAGTAAAAGATATAAGTTTTAAACTATAAAATTATAATCTTTAAAATACAAATATAATTTAAAAAAAATAAACTACTTAAATAAATAGTTTAATTATTTCCTTTCTTACCTTCTTATAATCTTTTTTTTATTCCTTATAAAATCATTTTTATTATGGTAAATAATTTAAATAATTTTAGCTACTTTTTTATCTTATACATTACTATTAAATAATTTAAGTAATATTACCTAACTTATCTTAAATATGTTAATCCTTAAAAGAATTCGTTAAATTTAACTTTTTTAAAATTATAAATATACCTATATATTACTTATAAACATTACCATTATAAATATATAAATTCTTTTCTTCTTATACGTAATTAACACATTTATTTTTATATTATCCTTTTAGGTTAATATATTTAAAAAATAACCATATAATTAAAATAAAAGAGCTAAGGTTTAATCTATTAATTATATTATAATACCATTTATTATATTTTTAATATAAAATATTATTATACTTTCTTTTACTTATAATAAGTAAGCTTTAAAATTGGTAAGATTTATAAAAGAATTAATATATATAATAACCTAAAAGATAATTATAAGTTACTTTAATATAAATTTAATATGTTTATTTAAGGTATTTTAATAAGGCATCCTATATTTTTAAACTTAAATTAATTGCTTTTTAAAATATATCTTTTTAGCTAGGATTAATCTCCCATTTATAATATATATCTTTATTTTTTTCTAATAATTCATATATATTAATAATATAATAACATTTTTTATTTAATAATATATAATTATAATATAATAAATAAAAAAACTTATAATAACTTAAATTATATTAAACTTAATTTTAAAGCTTATTAGTTTTAAGTTTCCCCAATTTAACTAAACTAAAAGTTAACCCACTCGTACGTCTTTTAATAACTATTTATACTATAAGGTTAAATACTTTTTTATTAACTTAAGTAGTTAAGGGGATGTTATGTTAAAAAGATAAATAAAATATTAAATTACTTTACTTTTCCTTATAAATAATTTAAAGTAAACTTATAAATAATTATAGAAATTTTATAACTTAATTATTAATAATATATTATTCTCTAATTAATTCCTTTTTTTTTTAATATATAAATAAATACCTAAATATATAATATGTTTATATACCACTTTTAATTTACCCCTTCCCCTTTATTAATTATATCTTAAATTTTATAATATAATTTTAAATCTATTAATAATAAATTAATCATTATATATTATATAGCTTATTAAGAAAATACCTAAAAATAAAGTATATTTTAATAAATTATAAAGATAAAAATTAAAACTTTCTTTATTATAATAACCTTAAATATTATCTACTTTATTAAAAACTTTTAACTTTTTATATAACATTTATTATTTAAAATATCCTTTATATTTATAAACATTTCCTAATATTTTTAATAATATATTAATTTTATAACCTAACTATCTTATATAAGGTTACTTAACATTTTTCCCTTTTAAAGATATAAGTTATACTAAGATTAAAAAACACTTTTAACCATATATGCTTAAACAATATAAAGATATATAATTAATGGTGTGATAAAATCATTTAATAGTTTACTATAATATAATTAAAAAAATTAATAAAAGGGATTATTTATTTAATTTTAATTTTCAACTATTTTTTTAAGCTATTTAAAAAGATATATAACATTAATATACCTTTTTTTAAATTTTAAACTACACCATGTTTAATTAAAATACCATATTATTAATATATATAAGGGATAAAAATATAATATTAAAAATAAGGTTAATTATATATTTAATTTAATTTTTAAATAAAAATAATTATTTTATAATTCTAATTTATAATTATAAATGCTAATATTAAATTTTTATAAATTTATGGTTATATAATTATAAAAATTGGTTTAATTTAACATTTTAATATTTATAATAATAACTAATAAAAAATAAATTAACCCTATTTAAAATTAATAACAATATTATTTAAAATTATAATATTTTATATTATATTATAAAATAATAAAGTTCTTAGATTTATAAGTTAATGATGATTAATTTTATTTAAGTATTTATAAGGGAAGGGTTTAATAATTAAGTAAAATCTTATAATTTTAAAATTATAAAAAAAGAAATAGCTTAATAATAGTTTAATTAATTATATTATTAATTAAATTATATACTTAATATAAATATATATATCTTATAAATTATAATATTATCTTATTATAATTTTATTTAATAAAAATAATTATATATAAAAATATTATTACTATTTAATATTATAGTAAATAAATTTTAAAATATTTTAATAAATTTATCATTTTTATTACTATATTTTAAAAGATTTTAAAAAATATTAACTAATATATTAAACATCTTATAATAATTATAATCTTTTATAAGAATATCCTAGGATATATTAATAAATTTATTATATTAGTAATATTAAATTATAATCTTTAACATAATAATTAATTTATTAAATATATTTAATAAAGTAACCAAATCTTTAATATTTAATATAATTAAATATATTAGTTAACATATAAATATTTTAATATTAAATATTAGTTAATTAAAATCTTTAATCTACCTTAAACCACTAAATATACCTTATTAATATTCCATAATATTAAAACTTAACATAAATAATAATTAATAAAGTTACTTATTACCATTATACCTTTTTAATTAACAAGACTAAGGTATAAGTAAAGATAATATATTTAATATCTATAATAAAGATTTAAAAGGCTTTTAAATAAAATTTTAATTTAAAAAGTATAAAGATTCTTATAGTTTATAATATTATTTATTAAAAATAATTCATTTATATATTAATTATTCCTTAATCTAATAATTAAATAAAGTAGGTTAATATAAATATCTTATTAATTAAATTATAATATCTATTTTATAATTTTTAAGTAAAAATATATTATCTAAAATATAAAAATATATAAATTAATATTATAATAAAATTATATACCTTACTTAATAAAAAATAAATATTATAATTTAAGAAAATAATTAAAATATAGACAAAATAAATAACTATATATTAAAATATTTAATAAAAGATAAGAATATTATCCTCTTAATAATTAAATATTTACCTATTTAAAATATTATTCTAAAAAATTTAACTCTTAAAGACTTATATATTATTATATTTTATTAATTTTCTTTAAAATTTACCTATTATAATCCTTTCTTATAATTTTATTTTATAATTAATTACTTCTTTAAAATTAACTTACTTTTCTTTACTTTACCACTTTTTACTTACTTACTTTTTACTTTATTATTCCCCAAATAAAAAGTATTATTTGAAAATTTTATAAATTACCTCAAAGGTTTTTAATAAGGTAATAATATATCTTAAGTTATTTTTTTTAAATTTAATATATATTTTAATAATAGATTTTTTATTTTTAATATATTATCCATATTTATTACTTTATTAAACTCTTTACTTAAATTTGTTATAATTATAATTATAAATAAGAAATATAATTTAACCATAATATCCATTATATTTTATTCTTTTTTCTTCACTTATAAAAATATATTAAAAATATATATATATAGTTTTTTATATTAATTTTTTTTTGGTAATATAAAAATATTAATAAAATAAATAATAAAATATTCTTTATATTTTTAATCCTAATCTTATTAAAAAATATAAAATTATACCTTAATATTATTTAATATAATATTAAAAATAATAATGATAAATAATATAAAACTATCTCTTTTTTTTTAAATATTAATTAAATCTTTAAATAATATTAAAGTAAGTAATATATCTTATAATAACTTAATTTTAAATAATCATTAAAGATTAGGAAATATTAATATTAAAATTTTTATATTTAATTATAAGGAATAAAAAGTTAAATATAATATAAATTTTAGTTAATTTATTTATAATTTTAAAGTATTAAAATTTTTTAAACTAAATAAGTAAATTATTTTAAAGTATATTAAGTTTTAAGTAACGAAGTTTTACCTTTATTAATGGATTTAAAGGAATAATTTAATAATAAATAAACCTATTATTAGATTTTTTAAAATAAAAGTTTATAAACTTTTTTATTATATTAAATAAATAAAAATTAAGTTTTTTTTTATTTTTATTTTTATAAATATAATATTAAGTATAAACCTTTTTAAAATTATAATTAAATTTAGTTTTACTATATAATTCTTCCCTAAATTAAATATTTACTTAAAGTACTTTTTTTACTTTAATAAAATTATCCTTTAATCTATTTAATCTTTTATATTTATTCCCTTACCTTTTATATTAAATAATAATAATCATATATATTTAAATTATATTTTTAATAATAAAAGATAATTTTCCTTATATTTAATTTTATTAATAACTTAAATAATATTATTTAAAGTATTATAAAATTTATTATTAAAGAATATATTATTAAAATTAAAATAATAAATATAAAATTTTAAATTAATAATTAAATTTATATATTTCTTAACTTTAATTTATATTACATTAATTTTACTAAATTTTTAAGATTTAATATTATCCATATTATAAATTAAAAATATTAATATTTTATAAATAAAATTTATAAATGATATTTTAATAACCTTATAATTATTTAAGGTTTTTTTAAACCTTTTTAATTAGGATAAATTAAGATTTATTAATAAACCATAATTTATAAAAACATAATAATTAATATTAAAATCTTTAATTAAGGATGATTAATTATTTAATATTTTTTGATTTAAGTTAAGATGTATTAATCATATAAAAATAATATAAAAAATAGATTTAAAAGAAATATTATTAAAAATATGGTTTTATAAGGATAAAAAGGATACGTAATTAGAGGTAATTAAAGTTAATTATAATTAATTAATTTATATAAAAATATATTAATATAAGATAACTTATTTATAATAATTAAATTATTTATACCTTAATAGTTTATTTTATTCTTAAAGATTTAAGTGTAATATTTTTATAATTAAAACTAAAATTTTTAATAAAAAGATATATTAATTTAAACTTAATTAACCTAAATCTTTTCATATGAGGTGATTTAACCTTATTAAATAAATCATATTATCTTTTTTAAAAAGGATATTTTTTAAATAATAAAACTTAACTTTAAAAGTATATTATAATAATAAAAAAAGGTATTTTATAATTATTATTAAATTAAAATATATACCTATATTTATATAAATACATACATTAAAGAAAATAATATCTTTAAATTAAGATTTAAAAAAAATATTAAAAGGGTAAATATGCTTTTTTTTAATAATTAAAATTATTATAATAATTTTTTAATAATTTTAAATAATTAGGATAAAATAATTACCTACTATATATATATGATATATTATAAATCCTATAATAAGATATTATTAATAATATTATAAATATTATTATTATAAAAAAAATATAAAATACTTTAAAAACTTATTTAAAAGATATTTTTTATACTTTAAAACTAATTAAAAAATTATAATTTAATAAAAGTAAAATAAAATAACTAATTAAAAATATAATAATATAAAGGAAAAGATAAAAGAAATAATAATCTTATTATTAAAAATAATAACCTTTATTAATATATTTAAAAAAAAGGTAAAATATAATTTAACTAAAAAAATATAATAAATTTTAACTTATTAGTTATATTTATACCTATATTATATCATATATATATATTTATAATATATTTTAATATATAATATAAATTATTTAAAAATACTATTAATATATATTATATTATATTATCAATTTTCAGAATTTTAACGGGTTGGCGGTTTACTACCAAATGGCCAGCCGTCCCCCTGCATATTCACAGTCCAGCAGTCTTCGTTTTCTTAACATTTCAAGTCAACAACCACAAAACTTTAGAAAATACCTTACAGATTTCAAGCTAATATCTCTTCATAAATCTATCACATTTCATATCGCCTAATTACGCTGAAGAATGACCTCGACCCCGAATAAGGATGCTTTTTGCCCATGGGCGTCAATATACACCCCGCTAGACCGAACGCCTTCTCAGGTTAGGTTCATTGAGATCCTACCATGCGATACAGAAGAAGACGATGTGAGCTGTGTGCTCAAAGTCGCGAAATTGGGACCAGATACACGCTATGCCGCACTTTCATACGTTTGGGGTGACCCCGAAGTCACCAAAGACATCATAGTCAATGGCATTGTGTTGCCCGTCACCACCAATCTTGAATCTGCATTACGGCAGTTCAGAAAGACCGGGTTTCCCAAGGGGTTCCTCGAGGATATTGGCGAAATAACACAACTCTGGGTAGACGCCATTTGCATCAACCAAAAAGACACGGAGGAGCGCAACCATCAATTGACGCTCATGGCCTCTATCTACAGTAATTCTACATCGGTGCTGTCATGGCTTGGACTTCCCGATGAAAAACATCACGATCTCGCATTCCAGATTATTCGCGAGCTCATACGTGCCCTTGTCGATGCCGCTGGCGACCTATACACTCTTCGCATCCAGGGAGTAACTTACAGTCTGGTGGAGTTGACAAAACCGCTTCAGTTCAATGACATCGCCTCTGATTCCGACGATAAATATCTTCTAAAACTCTTTGTCGACTACCTACCTAATTGAATTCTGGAGATTCGATGCCATACAAGGCATTTTCGTAAAGCTTAACTGGTGCCGCATCAACAAGCCATTACGGACATTGATAGATGTCTTGAGTTGCGGCTTTGACTCCGCTCATGATCGCTTTGTAATTCCAAGTCTTCCAAACATGAGTCTCTCTAAAGCTGAAGTTGAAATTCTGTATCATGTAACCTCTTATAGAGATTACACGGAAGAAGAGAAAGTAATGGTCCTAGAACGGCTTGGACTCCCACCCTATGGGCTATTAATAAATTTGTTGCTGATGGTTGCCTTCTCCGGTGATAACGTCATAGATGTCACGGAAAATGCGACAGAATTTTGGAAGTACAGGAACTTGACAACAATGTCAGAGCTCAGAAATATGATACGTCATGTCAAGCGAGGAAAGTTATTTCGAACAGATGAGGGTCACTTGGGCATCGGACCACCTAACTTGCAATCTGGAGATCTTCTCTGTGCACTCGATTAATGTAAATTCTCATCCCTACTAAGAAAGCGTGGGTCACACTGGGAACACATTGGGCCTTGCTACGTCCCTGAGCTATACGATATGAACACGGCCGAAATGGTCACAAGAGGAGAGATCCAGGTCGAGACGTATGAAATACATTAAAGGGCTCGGCTATCCTAGCTTAACGGCAGGAGAGACTATTAATTTAACATAATGACACGAATTCTTCATATCATGGAAGCAACTACTGTGGGAGGTGAAGAAGAGGTCAGAAAGGTTTTATAGATCAGAAGAAATTTCACCCGCCACGAGAAAACTAGGGCTAGGATGAAGTAGAGGGTGTTTACTCCTTAAGTTGTGAAACACGATCGTTTAAATCATAAACCAACATCTGAAATATTTCATTTGTTACTTCGCACACCGGGCCATTTACGCTGAAGCTATCATACTCCGCGAAGCCCCCTTAATTGCTTCCTAACGCCCCTATTCAATATCCATCTACCACAACTTAGATAACTACCAAGTCCAGCAGAATATCCGAGTATTTAGTCTCCCTGTATTGTATTGTGGTTTAAAAACGCTTTCCTATGACTTGCGTATTTTGTGCTTATTCGACAAGACAGGCAGACAGCCTAATAAATCAATATGGCCGTATGGATAGACAACCTCCTAAACCTAGCTTTATCAAGAAAATTATGTCAAGCAAAGAAATTGTCGCATCTCTTCGTCCAAACAATTTTTAGGTGTTTCTGTGCGTCGCTTCGATACGTTATCATCTGTGATTCCTTTTAATACCTGATAGGACTTGCGGAATTAATCTGGATACTTCCGAATCAGCTCCTCAGACGTCGTGTCGACGGGCCATGTCATGTCTTTCTGTACCACAATCCCTTCTAGAGGAATAGTTACAGAATTTGCAGGTGAGGAAGGCTGTCCGCCCTGGCCAATGACGTGGACTTGATGCGTGCCTTGGTAGAGTGTCGTCGTGAAGTCCTCATTAGTGTTTGACCTCTCAAAAGACCCATCGGTTCTTTTGCTGAACTTCCGCCTGTCAGAAATTCTTCCTATTGTGACAATACCCTCTTTTGGTGTTATATCTGAAGGGGTATAGGGGTTGCCGTAACGTAATTTACGGTAGACTGGCCTTAGTGTTGGAAGACACGCGCCGATGATTGATACGTAGATCTCTACAACAGAAGAGATCGCGGGTGTGACATATTCCTCTGCTCTAGTCAGTATTTGCTTGATGGTCCCGCCCAGGGACATAACCTACTAGTAAAATTGGTTGTGCCATTGTTAAGCATCACGGCAGTGCAAATCGTGCGAGCCAAGCTCGCTGCAAAGGCACTAAAATACCTAGGTAGGTTACTTGGTCGCCTAAACCTTTCGAGGAAAGAGGAAAATGGAAGGGGAAAATAAGTAACAGAAAGGTGTCAAGGCTGGACTGACCTTCCAGCAAGAAGAAATATGCCGCATATTCCAACCTTTTTCAACTTTGACATCTGCAGTTTCAATATGTCCTGTATCGGTACTACTATCGCCCAAATGTCGGTGATACAGTTTACTATTGAATTGCTCAGAAAGTATACTGTTACGTCTAAGCATTTAGTCTCCGGGAGTAGCTGAAGTTCTTGATACCATAATGTCTCGAGCGGTCGGCATTGTAGCAAATTCACCACTTGGACGGCAATCAGCCAAGCAATACACACAAGGCCCAGTATCAGAGACATTCTTCGAACTGTTTTGATAGGAAAAACCCGCGAGTAGAAAACGGCCAGGCTCAATTTCACCAGGGAGTTGCCGAATCCGTAGAAAATTTCAGTTACTAAATACATCTATTCATGACGTTGGTTACCTCTAATCATCTCTGTGGGAGTTCATAAAAGAGCCTCACCTTAAACAGAATCACTACTGCGCTTGGGTTTTGAGAAACGACCCTCATGTCTCTTCCTAGCCCTCCTTTTACTACTTGAACCGTAGCGGCGGCTGTAAGAACGTGATAAGCAGCTAGGGCAGACAGAATCAGATAATCATCTAGTTTGGGATTCAGAGATGTCAATTTCCTTGCCCAAAATCTCAACGCTACAGCAACAGTCGCAGTGGACGCAAGTATGTAACAGCAAGATAGTATGCCGGGGCCTTCATTTGAATAGTCGAGTGGCGGCTGACTTTGACCCTGTTCGGAAGCCATTTTCTTATTTCGGAAGCAGGTAATCGAAATTGTAGCTGGGGCGTCTTCCGAGACAAACGAAAGCGAATGCTCTTCCTTGCTCCGAGAACAGTTAGGCGAAGGACGTAGACTTTGGTCTGAAGTGAGGGAAAGGAAAATTGGAAGGCTCAGGTTTTATTATAGAAATTGCTTCCTTGTATACAGCGCAAGGCTACAGTATCATCTGCGTTACCTACGATGCTATGTCCTCAATAAGCTTTATAAACTAAGAAGATGGTGTGTACCTACCTACTTACCTTTCTGACTTTGGTTCTTGAAGGATAAGATTCTAAGTTTACGGTATGGCAAACTTCACAATGTCATATAAAAGGGCTGGCATAAAGACTATTTAAAATTACAACGTAGAGGGGAAAAAAGAAAATGGGGTAGGGATGGGGGGGCAAAGGGGAGAAGCGGGTGGAAAGGGAGCGTAGCTTTCGTAGCACCTAAAGGTGCCTTATAGGATATTCAGGTTTTGGTTACGTCCATGGTACACGATAACTCTTCCTTTCTTCAACGCCTGGGTTTCTTGTTTCAAATGTATGCACCGTGCCTGACTTTGGGCCCTTAGGGTACCCATAGGATATATTTTATCCCAATATCGCTAACAGCAGCAATCATCATTATCATATGTTGGTGGCTGTGTGCCAGCGACAATGCTAACCGCCCAAACTTCTTGATCCTGGGTGCTAGAGGGTGATATGTCAGGGATTTTCTTTGCGGAGACGGATATTTTGAACATGGGGGCTTGGAAATCGAAGTCGAACCCTTCGTTAGAACTTCCTTCTGCTAGACGAGAGTCATAGCAATTACTAGGAAGTGTAGATAAAGTAGATCTCGATGCATTCGTCCATTTGCTGTCAAAAAATGGATGTCCCATCCTCTCCGGTGTTCCCAGCTTTAGAACATGCCCGTAAGGTGATCTATGATTTGTGGCCAACAGCTCTTCAGCTTGCGCCGGCATCAGTTTCGTATGTGGATCATCGTCTTGAGGGTTAGGAAAGGCCAAGAAGCAGACTGGATGACTGGAAGAGTCGAATCCTAACTTGATCCACCCAAAGCCAGCCTCCTCGCCGTCGTAGCGTAGACTGAGTCTGATGATCCCTGCCGTACCTTTCTCACCTTCTGGCAAAAGGAATCGACCTTCTCCTCCGTCTCTCCTCCTGAACATCTGGTGAGTGTAGATGTGGGGGTCATGGAACTTTAGCGTCCGCAACCAGTACCCATGATACAGACGTGGCGGCCTCTCTCCTGGTTGCAGAGGGACGCTCATTTCCATCATTCTGTCTCCGAGCTTCTCGGTTATCACGTAGCTTTCCCCTGATGCACTGCTTATTCGTACGAAGGATCTTTCCTCTGGCAGCTTTGCCAGAATAAGAGCACAATTACCACCCCCCTCGGCTCTCTTGGCCCTAAGAGGAGCCTGATATGTGTCTAGCGTAAGAATCATAGCTGGACTGGAGATTATTAAGCCAAATTGATTAATTTGAAAACCTCGGGATTGGCCAGTGTTGATGATATCACCGCACCTGGCAAAGCAGGCCGGTGAGGAGGCGAGTAATCCACAATGAACCTGTTTCGCATCTCTTGTTGAGTCCTCGAGCAGGTCCAAACTCCACACAAAGATGGACTCATCCGCCGACTTGGCGATGATGTGCTCTTGGAGCCGAATGAACGCTTGCTCCCGCTCGCCGTAGATCATAGGCATGTTGACATCGAAAAGGCCCATCAAGCTGTATGCTCTATCTTCAAGTCGCTGAGTAGTTCTTTTGGCAGCCCACGACATTCTTTGCGCTACCGAACAAGCTCGTGGGGGCTTGGTATTTTTCAGTACATCGGCAGGGATGCCGGTCTTGTCGACGATAGTGTTGCTAAGGCTGGCCTTGCTGCCCAAAGATGTCCAGCTACGGTTATAGAACTGAACTGACCTTGGGGCAATCAGTTCTTGCAATGTCCAGCCTCTGTCAAACCAAACGCTTTTATTGACCATGGTCACGCCAGTAACATCTTGAAGATAGGCGATACAGAGCTGCGACATGGAGTACCATCGGTACATTGAGTTTATCGCCTCGGAAAGCTCGACGGCATCTCTCTTGTTGATGCAGCAAGTATCAATCCAAATGAGATCGTAGCCTAAAGTCTTTGCAAGTGCACAGGCACCAGCGAATTTTGAGAAGCCACCTTTGGCTTTGACAGCGTCACTCGTGGATAGGACATCTGAGTACTGGATCTCATCCTCACCCCACGTCCATCTGTGCGAGAGGATGGAGTACCCCTTCTTCAGCTTATGAAGCTCCAAATCCGACACCTCATGGAACTTCAAAGTTGTTGTGTTGATAAAACGCATGTTACAAAGAAGAATTATTGATCTGATTCTCCTTTAGTAGGTGAACGAGTACGTTGAAGGAAAAACAGGAATAGAAAATCCTAGAGAGCCTTGCTCCCATTATAGGTACCTCTTAAGGTTGAGTGAGGACCCTTGGAAGACATAAGTGAGCCTTGCGGCTGCCGTGGACGCCCAGCTTACGGGTAGCTAAGGCCTCGCATGATCAATGATCCCAGGCAGATTCGGATAGAAATGTCCAGAGGCAGACTGCGGATGTCAACGCCATGACTTCATAACATAAGCGAAAGTCAGGCGCCCATCTTATTTGATAAATAATATTTCTAGGTACCTATGAAAGATGCTGGGGTGGTCAGCTTTGCGCTGGTTTAATCTAAATCCGCTTGACGAGGCAAACTGCATATTCAGAAGGGCGTGAGAATACCAAGCCGGTAGTTGTTACAGCTAGGAATACTCGGTGCCCATTTTGATTGGTCCATTGCGAGATAGATAAAGGCAGACTTTATGGTTGGCGTTACGTACATGCTGAGGTAACTATCAGGTAGGTACCCAAGATACCAGTGCAATATTTCTTTACCATGGAACCTTATACCCGCCAATTCTGAGGCATTTTTACTTTCTTATAATTCTTCTTCGTCTACGCAACTGTCTGAAATAGCCACTCTCCTTAGCATACATGCCTCTATATCAGAGTATAGGTATCTGACTTGTTTCACAAAGCATGGCGACCTCAGCCCCACGCCCACTATTGTCATACCGGCCCTTGAACTTGGTTTTCAAACTAGCATATGTTGGAACAATTGTCATTCGTTTGCCCGTCTGGATCATCTCAGCCGCGATTCCATTCCTCAGACCACACCCGAAATGGACCGCCAAGCAGACTTTCATGACCCGCGTCGCGTATGCGGTGTTGGACATAGATGCTCGCATCGGGATCACAGAACAGCTTTCCCTTGAAAAGCAGAAAGAAGGGGGCCGGTTCCAAGTGATCAAACCGTCCCCAGAAGATGTCTACAAGGGACCCTTAGCATCAGATATCAAACCTGATGTAATAGGAGGAACTTGGTTCCCTAAAGCCCCGGGAGGGGATTTGGCTTCGAAGCTAGTCATGTTTCATTGTCATGGCGGCGCCTTCGTCCAAGGAAACGGCAGAACTGATCAGTGCGGGTTCTTGGCAGATACAATGGTTACACAAGGTGGCGCAGATTTCGTCTTCTCGGTCCAATATCGCCTTTCCGGATATTCCGGACTCAACCCATTCCCAGCTGCATTACAAGACGCTCTTACGGCTTACCTGTTCCTTCTTAATGACTTGAAAATTCCAGCACGTCAGATCGTCGTTTCCGGGGACAGTGCAGGCGGCAATCTCGTAATAGCCCTGCTACGGTATATCCAAGAGTTCGGTGTTCAGCTCAATATTCCCCCGCCCAGATGTGCCGCCCTGCTATCCCCATGGGTGGCGCCTTTCGACTACGACTTTACGGGGAACCCCAACCGCGCCAAGGATTTCCTTCCAGCCTCCTTTCTCATTTGGGGAGCACGTACATATGCTGGACACCTGCCCAACGCCACGTCTCACCCATATGTCACGCCTCTAGGCAACCCATTTGCGACCACCGTGCCAATTCTAATCAACACCGGCACAGCGGAGTTATTCTTTGACGCTAACGTGCGCTGGGCGGATGAAATGAAGCGGATAACGAACAACGTAGTTGAATTGCATTATGAGGGCGCCGCTGTTCACGATACATCATTAGCGGGCCAATTGCTCGGGTTCGATAAAAGTGCCCGAAGCGTTGCGGAGAGAATAGGGGCTTTCATTCGTCAATACTAGCTCATGTTTGATGTCTAGAGTAATATGTATCACCAGGCTTTAGTGCAAGGCTTTATTTTCCGATTTCGGGAATGCGTTCTAGGTTCAGGAGGGGTTTAGTTTCACTTGTATCGCCGATGACAATCTATAAGCTATCAAAATAAGACATAATCTTCGTTCCTAGATGAGCGGGCCCGTATATTGTGTGCATGAGAATATCATTGGTTCATTGTCTACAATCTCAGTTTATAGCACGAGCTTAGGAAAGTGCATGATATCTGGAGACGATCCTATCGGGGGTGCTAGGACTTGTTGAAGGCGCAATCTAAGGAGGCCTGGGCCTATTGGGAGGATGAGGGCTGAGACGGCGAACCTCGTGCATGTATATTGCGACCTTAGGTAGGCAGATGGAATATTGTCTCTACGACCCCGCAAGGTCCGCATCAAGTCCGCATTGTAACACATACCCTACGGATTCAATCATTGATATATCTAGTACAAGGGCAGCACCGAAGTCTCACTGTTTTCATTGTAGGTACCTATGTCTAAAGGGACCTTGAAGCTCTATATGGAAATGCCACGGATCCCTTAACCAATCCGCAACTTCGATTAATAGTGGTGAATGCTATTTACCACAAATCCTCATGGCTCTCACAGGTTATACATTGGTGTTTGGAGGGGGTATGCACGTCCACTCCCGTTTTAGTATTAATTGTTAAGCCGCATGGCAAGCTAATTCCAACCAGGGAGCGGAATATCTAGGGCTACTTGCATGACATTTGCGAAAAACGGCATACCAGGGCTGATGGTGGCAGATATCAATCTTGAGTCTGCGACCAAGGTTGCTAATGAAAGCAAGGCCGTTGCTACGCATCCTAACTTCCGTGCAGAAGCTGTCCAGGTTGATGTCGCGGTGCCGGACTCCGTGAAGCGCGCCACTGAAGCCACAGTCCGAGCTTTTAGACGAATAGATTATTGCGTCAATGGCGCCGGTGTGAGTTCACCATGCTAGATACCCCCTACTTTTCGAGTTTCATGAGATTTTAATGAATAATTCTTCTCATATAGATCGTTGGCGAGGTTGCTGAAGCCACGGACTACAATAATGATGAATTTCAACGTGTTATGGATGTTAATGTTCGAGGCATTTTTCTTGCGTTGAAAACCGTCTCAGCAGTAATGGCTTCTCAGGAGCCTTTCCCTATTGACCCGGAAAATCCGGCCCGTGGAATCTCGCGTGGAGCTATCGTCAACATAGGCTCCGTAGCCTCATTCATGGCGATACCCCAGTCAATCGGGTATATCACGTCAAAGCATGCTGTTCTCGGGTTGACTAGAACCGCTGGTAAGTACTCTGTCATTACTAATTTGTCCCGTTTTTATATCACCAAGGTCTCATGCTCATCTATCCAATAGCTTTGGACAATCTTAAGCACAACATCCGAGTCAATTGCGTCTGTCCATCATGGGTAGATACTCCAATGATTGAACAGCTGCTTACAAAGGTTCCATCATTCAAGGAAATGATACGAGCTCAATTGCCAATGGGGCGGATGGCTCTACCCGAGGAGATTGCTGATGTGATAGCTTTTCTTTGCAGCTCAAAGGCAAGTTGGGTTAATGGTAGTAACTTCACCGTTGATGGAGCTATGACCTTGTGTCCATCTTCCCCTATTCCCCCTGAGGTCAGCGCTGGGAGCATATTACAATGAGGCACAATACCTCACGGGACTATTGTCATATAGCTTAGGTATCTACCTGTAGCTTTCGCATGCTACCGTATTGAAGAAGGAAGTAGCGTTAATCACACATCGATTTCTGTTTTTCTCATGATCTCATTATGAAATGTTATACGCCAAGGCGTCTAGTATGAAGTGGCGATCCAGTCTTTCTATATAGGCTTCTCTCTTACAATATGCCGGTATATGAAGTAATCGAGGCGCGCATGGAAGCTAATAGGGGTTGGGGGTCAAAGATCGGTTCGTATTTATCTCCCAGTTTTAAATATCTCCTCGCTCTCCTTCTAACCAGCCCTAATAATATCTGCAGCCCTCTCAGCGACAGCGTAAACGGAGCTCTGGATATTTCCCCTCGGAATCAGCGGGAAGACACTAGCATCGACAATTCTCAGGCCGTCCACCCCATAGACCCTTAGTTTCGGATCAACCACGCCACCAAATTCCCGAGGCATCATGGCCGCTGTTCCGCACACATGGTAATGTGGGGTGTACCCGTTCTTAACAACTTCCTTAGCCTGGTCCAACGTTTCAACCCTCTGTCCACCGTTATGTAGACGTCGTCCATCTTGCTTGAAGAGCTCTCGCAGCGGCGGGGTGTCGCGGATCTTCTCAAGAAGCAGTACGTGACGCGCGTGTAACTCCAAGTCTAACGGGTGAGTCATGGCGCGGGGGTCAACAATAGGTGGTGAGCCTGGGTCGGCTGATTGTACGTGTACTGACCCGCGGCTGAAGGGATGGTTTAGAGCAGCTACGATAGACGCATAGAATCCTTCGGTGCCGAGGCCGAAGATGTGAGAAGGGTTGTCTCCTGGGAAGGGGTTGAGCTGAAAGGGCGCGAGCGTAAATTGTGCCGAGCATTCACCAGGGGTACAGATTTGCTCACGAAGGACCCTGGGCTCAACTTCTGCTTGGCCGAGCTCTGAAAGGAGTTGGGTCACGGGTATAGGCGTGATGTTTTCGTCCTGGAGCGGGAAGAAGGCAGATGCAAGCGCGTTGACAGACAGGGGACCTGCCCTAGCCTCCTGATAAGCCTTCATGACCGCTTCGACGACACTTGGATTGCGCATCTGGTCCCCCGACGTCAGTGGGTCAGCTACTTCCCAGGAGAATGGTACGAAACCGTGGTCCTGGAAGTTTTCGCCTACGTTAGGATTGTCTATAAGACATTCGATCCCATACTTTGCGAGTACATCCTTGCTACCGATTCCCGAGATTTCTAGCAGTTGAGGCGACTTAATTGCGCCGGCCGCTAGGATCACCTCACGCTTGGCAGAGACCTGCCGCCTCTCGCCGTCTTTTCCAACGAATGTGACACCAGTGGCTCGAAGATCGTTAAAGTCACCTGTCTGTAGGGTGAACAGAATTTTCCCGACAAGCGCCTCGGTGATAACGCGGAGATTAGGTCGCTGAGCAACCTCGTTAGAAAAGTACGAGTTTCCGGCATGACTCCTCTCTCTTGTTTTTGGATGAAGTGTGGCAGCGTTGTTGAAAGCCCCAATGGACACACCAGCAATAGGGTCGCTGTCGATGGGCTTACACAGAGTAGACCAGGCTTGTGGCCAAGCTTGGGCAAAGGGGGGAAATCCTTCCTCACTACCGTAAGAAACTTGAACGGGTCCGTCTGTGCCATGAGCACCACTCAGATAATCAAGCATAAGCTCCTTCTTAAGTTTCTCTTGGGGTTCAGTAAATGTGTGAAACTTGCGAAAATAGCTTTTCATAGTATCCCATCCCCAACCTGGGTTCCCCAACTTTTCCCAGGCGTTGAAGCCCGACTTGGACGGGTAGATAACCATCCCCAGGTTAATACTTTAGTCCGCGTCAAGTTAGCGGGCAGTTTACGAGTGCTACATATTTCCATATACTTACGCCGAAGAACCACCTAGAGTTCTACCAAGAGGCTGCGCCAGCCTGCGATTGTTAAGCCCAACCTATCAAACGTTGCATATTAGGTGTTGGCCCTAAAACCACAGTTCAATGAATACCTGAAATTGTACATGCCTGGGGTTCCGTAGTGATGCACCAATCATAATCTGGGTCAAAAAACGTTGCTGCGGCAAGGCCTTGAACAGCGATTTTCGGGTCTTTTAGACGATTCGCGCCCGCTTCAAGGACCAAGACCCGGACTTCGTCATCTTCAGTCAGTCGCGAAGCAACGACGAGCCCGGATGTTCCACCTCCAACCACGACGTAGTCATATTCTGCGTCTAGGTCGGTGGTTGAAGCGGTGTCTATCGTAGCCATAATTTATAAATACGGAAAAAATTGATCTCAAAAAAAAAACCAAAAAAAAAAAAAAAAACCAAAGGGCTTAACGTTGTAGAAAGAAGGAACAAGACGAAGTAGTAAGTAAAATAGGGATATAGATCAGTCTCTCGCCCACAGTCGAAAGAAAATCTCTCTCTACTGGACGAAGCTCGTTCGATGAGGGGGCAGTTCCGGCATAGCGCAACGCGAACGACAGGAGTTAACAAATAAGCCTCATAGTTGCACTCGAAATTATGCTTCTTCGCTCGTTTAAGGGTGTAGACATGGATTAGCATGATGATATGCGCCCACGCCGCAAAGTAACCCAAAGAGTGATACTCCGTGCAGATTACCCCCTGCAAAATGTTAGTTTCCGTTCGTGCACGATACGGTTAGGATTACTTCCTCTATATTACTTCGGCCCCATCTTTTGACCTAGATTTATCCCAATAGACTATAGAAGAATGCTGGTTTTCAAACCGTCAGGTAGGCACCTTACCTAGGTATAGGGTAGTTAAATAAATCTATAAACGTAGATTAAGGACATCTTAGGGTACTTTCGAGGTAATGGCTTAAGATGTACTTCTTGTAGATGACGAACAATTTGATTTTGGGTGTGACTTGTTGGTTGTTGGTTAGTTGTTGGTTGAAATGCATATGATAGGTACTAAATGTAACGTCAGGGGGGGTACTCCTTATGGGTGTGCGGCGTGCAAAATTACTCCTTGGAACTGTATAATTCCTACCTATATAACAAGACGAAGTGGGAGACAGAATGATACTTTAAGTGTTCCTCGAGGCTCTTTCTTGTAAACTCTTTCGTAACGCACCTCTCTTTCTTGGGTATACTTAGTATAGCAGCTGTGTTTCCGCATTTCGCCATTCCTGGTTCACCCATGTTAAGTTGAGAGGTTTTGAACTATGTGACTATTATTGAGGTATGTTTCAGGGATATTTAGGCTCCCAGAGCTTCGTCACCAGGGGATAACTTCCGGTATAAGGGTCATGTAAGCCGAGCACGGTCCCAGAGCGATCCCTTTGATTTCTCAGCCCTCGAAGAAAAATGATATCAAAAAATTCAAGGATGTAAGAACCATTTAAAATCTTCGGTAAATCTTAAAGAGGCGCTGCTTGTGTCCTGTCCTACCGGCAGATCCGTCCTAAAGATACTTGACCTAATGTGATATTGCTTTCAATGATCAAATATCTTGCGTAAAGGGATCTCTAAGTAATAACCGACAAAATGGCTTATTACCATCCAAATACGCCAGAAACTAGAGGTCCCTTAGTCGTATCCACGTTATTCGGTATCATCGCCTTGCTCTCTTGCGTAGCACGGGCTGTGTCCGTGAAGGCAAGGAGCGAGAGGTTCCGACTTCAAGAACTCTACCTTTTTATTGCTCTGGTTTGTCTAAACCCATATTTATTACCATAGCGTTTCTCACATATTTCAAGCTATTGACATACACATCTCTGGGCCTTCAATGGGCATGTAAGTTACATTTTGCCAGTTTGGGTATTAAACCTTGGAATAGTCACGGCTAAAGCTGGAATAGGTGTTGTACGAGGTGGAACGGGTAGACACATAACTGATGTCGAACCATTAGATATAGTCCTTACTCTCAAGGTAAGCAGCACTCTGCGAATCGATCCACTGCTTTCTCCAGGTTCTCCCTTTCCTATTGAAGAGGTACTGAGTCGGATTTCTCAACCAGCTTATCATCCCTTTCGAGGCACTATACGGAATTACCCTGATGCTAGTTAAATGGTCGATTTTACTATTTTACCAACGTGTATTCGGGACTAGTAGAACCTCGTTTCTGTGGGTCACGCGTGCAACAATGGTTATCGTCTTTTTATGGATGGTTTCAGTGGTTCTCGAGACATTCCTCCTCTGCCGACCTCTCGCATATAACTGGGATACGTCTATTGAAGGCACCTGTGGCGATCGTAACGCGGTGTATGTCGTCGCTGGCGCTACAAATATGGCCACTGACTTCATGGTCTTGTTAATGCCCGTACCAATAATTTTGAAGTTAAATATGCCAATATCCCAGCGTCTTGGTCTTATTGCTACTTTTAGCCTTGGTCTGTTGTTAGTAACCTCCTCAATACCGATTATGAAAATAATCTTAATACTTGCGGGAATGAGGACTAATAGCCACAGCATCACTGCCATCTCTATAATCCGACTCAAGTCTCTCATGGATATTTCCTTTACCGATCCGACATGGACGTTGCCAATGGGGTTACTTTGGACTGTCCTCGAACCCGAACTCGCCATTCTAGGAGCCAATTTTCCATTTATGAGATCATACCTTTCTAAGTTACTTCCAAAGGATTGGTCTTTATCTCCTTCGTCATGGCGTAGCCGCAAGGAAAGCCGCGACAACTTCGAACGGCTCCCGGCCGATAGAGCAGTACCATTACAGACAATAGGTGGTGGATGGATAGGGTCGAATGCTACCGCAAAGGTCGCTAAGCCAGGAAGTAGTGGGGAACTAGCAGGTGAAGAAAGCGATTCGGAGAGAGCGTTGACGAAGGATTTAGATACGGGAATTCAAGTGCGTACTATGTGGTCGGTTAGCCGAGAATAGCTCGTCTGGTAACAAAGATAGGTATGGTAGGAAGGTTGAGAGCCGATTTGTTTCGCTCATAGCCTCCACTATCTACCGGACATCTTAGGAAGTATCATTTCTCTCGATCTGGTTCATCTCCCCCAACCATTTTCTTATACATTTCCATTATCTCGTGCCTGACCACCTGCTTGAAGTTACGTAGAAGGCGGATATCACACAATAATAATGTCCTCTTCTACAAAACTTCCATTCTTCATCATAGTAACCGCCTCTCCTCTCATAACACCATGCACATACGCGTCCCCAACCAGCTTATAGCCCTCCCCATCCACCGGTCGTAACACAAAGGGAACCCTGACACCCTCAAATACACAGCACACATCTCCCTCACGAATCAGTTTATGCGCAAGGCCATACCACCCCGTTTTAGTGCGAAAGAACCTTCTGTTCAGCGCTGCCCACCAAAACCTCCGTTCGAAACCCCAGGACTCAGCCTCTGAGAACTCCGGGTCAAATCCTGGTACCAATGTGCAGCCAAATTTCACACAATATGCCTTAAAGCTCCTGCGAAGTTGATCCATCGTGCCGGGGGGCTGATCCTTCAGCTGAACCGCATCTGCGGTCAATGTTACAGAAAATGCCTCTATCTTTTCTTCGTCACTGTAGCGTCTCTCGGGGCCGACATCGTGGGGCCGAAGCTCTGTCCAAATCTTCTCAATCACTGAAGGATGACGGTCGGTGTGGAGGAAGTCAAAATCTTCGTCGGTCATGGCGTTTGCTGCCCATAGAATGGTATCCAAGATGAATCCACGAATCTTCAAACGACGTCTATTCTCGTCTACGGAGAAGATGGGATTCTTGTCATATCCGCCTGCTCGATATCGGTTGACGGGGTATCCGAGTGCGGAGACGTATTTGGCCAGGTGCCATTGCGGTACCCATGACGGGAAGGCATCGTCCAAGGCAGCTTGGTCGCGATCCACGCAGGAGAGGAAAAAGGTTAGCTCGCACGTTCTAAGAAGCGCGCGTCCAGCTTCGTAGTATACTTCGAGCAAGGGCTTGTTGTAGTTTGGGTTGATCAAGGGCTCGTAGGTCACGGGGTCCACTGCAGTGGGATGCCCGAGGAAGGCGAAAACATAGTCTCTCAGGTCTGTTGCCTTGAACCGGCGTCCAATATGAAGGATTTCGGCGAGGGTAATCGGAGAACGGTCGACCGAAGTGGACTGAATCAGACCCTTAGATATCATGCTTCTCCAATGGGCAAAAGGCGTTGTAAAGGTTCTCCACAAGTCATAAAACGTATCAGAAATTCTAAATAGGCCGTTGACAGGTATCACGAATAGATGCCCAGCCTCAGAATGGAGAAGGCCGACTTCAACCAAGTCACTAAAATCAAGCATTTGTCTACCCCATATCAGGGTCGCTCGTGGTGCCAGTCCAGCCTCTTGCAAGACCCATACTCGACTGAACCATGGGAGCTCCGTCAGCTCGTGAACGAGAGCCCATTTCTTCTGATCTGTGCAAATTGGATTCTCCGCCATCGGATTTGGGATATTAAATGGACGGTCGTACTTTGTGAGCAAGGCCCTCGAAATTCTCGCAGTGTCTTTAAGGAGATTCATACACTCCTCAGCAATAACAGTGTTGTCATTTCCAAGCCAGATGGGTACACCACTTGAGCGTTCGTAGATCTTCCTCATAAGTCTCACTTGTTGGGATCGTTCGTCCAAGTCCTCTTGGTTAACGCAGACGGCATCAATCCAAAGCCTTCGCGTTTTACCATCTGAAACAAGGGCACGAAGGGCGTGGGAAAGATTGATTGTGATGGATAAAATCTTACCATCGATTTTGATATTGGCTCTGTCATAAGGATTGCCCCAAACATATGAAAGGGCTTCGTAATTCCCAAAACATCCATTTAGTAGAAAGATACGCAAACTGTATAACGGTTCTGTTTGTCCTGGGGTTATCTCCAATAGCCTGACATACTCGCCCCCCACAGGAAGCGGCTCATACACATATTGCTCGTCTGTAGGGATGTTCGTATTAGAAGTCAACCCAAGTAAAACATATGATTTTGAGTATCCGCCCAAAGGGTGCGCACCGGGAAATGGAATGGCATCAGAATGTACAGGTTCCATTTCAGTGAAATCTGCGCTAAGTAGCAAGATAGGTACTTAAGGTACATGACCGGGACTAGGAAGCGTAAGTTGTACGACATATGGAATGATTATACCGAGATAAGGCTTACTAATTGGGAATAATAGTTGTCTTCTACGCGCTCGGTATAAATGAAGCCGAGGTTTCTTACGCGCACAAGAACAAGCTTGAGAATAGAGAAAAAGGATAGTATATCAAGGTGATTCGGTTTAAGTGCAAGATTGCTAGACTTTGGGGATTCGGGAATTGCTTCATTTTATACGGGATGCCATATTCCCACTGGAAAGCTCCCAGTCAATGTTGCTATTCAGAAAAATACATAATCAGCCCATTCAAAGATCCCTCCCCATATCTGCACTGCAAGGCAAAGTCCTAAAAGGAATAGACACGGAGTCATCAATTAGCACACCCTCGATGCCAAGATAAGGCTTCCGCAGCCGTTTTATACCTAAAACAGTATTCGGTTAAATAATTAATGCACGGCTCAGCTCGTCACATCCTACGTTCTTGCGGAGGCTTAAAGTACTGCAACGCAGTGGTTCCTCATGACACTGAACATAATCGATCAATTAACCAATGAGAGGCTCAATTAATCCCTATATCATCTGTACTCTGGCCATGACGAAGTGGCATATTGCCTGGAATTCTACGTCGCGAGAGTGGCACGCTCAGGGGATTGACGAGCCGCACAAAGCTGAAAAGGGAATAATAAGTGATAGGAATCACAGAGCTTGGAAGGGTATGAAAACCCTGTGACTGTTATGGCTTGGCGTTGTGTCAATATCACGCCGTCTATGACAAGATGACGAATCGAAATGCAGCTCGTCGCGCGGTTGCGTGCGCAGGGTTATGTTGTAGGAATACCATGTTTCCTCCATTTTGAAGCCCGAACTTGCACGAAGCCCGCAGGACCGGGATAGAAAAGGAGGTTCTAAGTGTAGGGGGTAACCACCTGGTTGCCTCTTCACCCCTGTTCTTACTGTTCACTTTCGTTCACAGTAATGTCCCTTATTGGGCTATTCATGAACCACGAGGTCCGTCAATAAAGGATATCTACCGTAGATGGCTAGATAGTCTCATAGATAAGCTGGATTTTGTTAGGTGAATAATACAAGAATGATTTCGCTAATTGTGAGGGGAAAGGCTGCATATGATACGAAAGATCCAAAGTTGAAGTTCCTAGTTATGAGATATCAGGTGACTTCCAGTCACCTGATCCATCCACCAAGTCTCACTACGATATAGGCTCCGAGTGTCCAGCATGATACTACCTGCTACTTATCGGTATTTCTCTGCTTTGCTACGTAGCGCCCTTGGAGGGAACGGTACGTACTAATAGCATTCCATGGTCCTGATGACTTCTTAGCGAAGTACTACCACACCACCGTTTTTGTGTTAGCCATGTATCTCGTACGATATGATTGGATATGTCAGCCGGCCTCCAGCTCAGGGTTCAAGTCCCCAAGAAACTTGGTGCAATGAGGCATCTATGTATTGACACCCAACAGGAAAGTCTACGATTGCGCCATCTCCTCCCCGTACGTGCTACCTAACTATTATGGATAGAGAGTTATCTAATGGCGATCATTATCGCACCCTCTAAATAGTGCAGCTCCTCGTAAATTGACCAATAGGCCTCCCTAATAAGTCCGCTTGCCTAGTGAATTGGGTATATCAAGCCGAATGGACGGTAAAGTGCTGGAGCACCTAGTGACCTGAGTGACTTCGACCAAGTAAAGCAGAAAATTAGAAAGGCTATCTTTAGCTGCTAGCACCCTACGAGCTCGTGCGCCATGCTCCTACGAGTTGCGAAGCATGCTACGAACTTGCGTATTATTAAAATAAACGTAGGTTATAAGTATTATATTTATTATATTAAAGAATTAAATTAAAAGTAAGTATATAAAGGTTATAAATAATATATATATGTTATAAGTATAAGGTAAATTACTTAGTTATTTAAATTTTAATTATTTTTTATTTTAACATTTTTACTTAAATTATACTTATAATTATCCTTTATAATTACTTTTTATATTTAATTTTTTTATATAACCTTATACCTTTTAAAGTTTTAATTTAATATAATTTTAAAAACATAAATTATTTACACTTAAATATTTAATATTTTTTAATAAAACTTATTTTTAAACTTTTTATAATAATAATAATAAATATTTATTTTATTTATTATATATTAAATTTATATTATATTATATTTTAACATTTTTCATATTTCTTTTATTTTATAGGTAATTTATAAAAGTATATTATTTATTTTATAAAACTTTTTTCCATTTTATACATTTTAAAGCTTATTTTATAAGGTTATAATTTTAAATTAATATTTATTTTTTATATTAATTAAACATTATTTTTTAAATAATAATAACTATATAAGTATACCATTTTTTATTTTTCCATTTATTATTAATTAACCTTTTATTTAACATATTAAAAAGTTTTATTAATATATTTTTTTTATATTTTAAGTTTAATTTATTAAAATTATTAAATAAATCTTTTATTAAAAAATTAAACATATATTTAATTTAATTAATTTAATTTTAATCACTATAAAAAAATATAACACATAAGTGTATATATAAATCGTTATTATTAATTATTAATTCCTAAAATTAATTTAAAAAAACTATTATTTTAATTCTTAATAATTTAAGGTTTATAAGCGACTTATAAAATAATATAAAAAGTATTATAAATTACATTTTAATTAAATTAATTAAATAAAAAGTAAGTTTATAAAAATATATATAAAAGGTAAGAAAAATTTACCTTATAAAGTAATTAAAATAAAGTTTTAAAATTAAATAACCTTTATTAATAACATTTACGTTAACTTTAATATAAATTATTTTATAATAAAAACCTCGTTATACATTTATTATAAAAAATAGGTAAAAGTAATAATTAAAAATTTTAATATATTAACTTTAATTATAACTTATAAGCTATTAAGTTAAAAATCCTAAGTAAAGTTATAAAACTTTTATTAATTATATATATAATTATTACACTAATTAAATATTATCTTATATAACATTATAACTTTTTACCATTATAAAACCTTTTATAAAACCTTATAACTTATTTAAATAAATTATATAAATACTTTATAACTACTTTATAACTATTTTATAAATATTTTATTTAAAAATTATTAAAAGTATATATGTTAGTTTTTTTACTTACCTTATAATTAAAGATTTAAAACTTTTTTAAAGCGAATAAATAAATTTTTATTAAAAGGTTTTATAAATTCATTAGTAATTTATTTAATTATAAGTATATATTTAAAATTAATTTCTTTATTATTTTATTTTTTATAAAAGAAAAAAACATTAATTTTAATATACTTTATATAAGCATAAAATTATAAGTTTTTAACTAATATTAAAATACCCTAGTTATTTTTTTAAATTATAATAGCAAATAAATTATTCTTTAATATGTTTAATTCCTTAAGTAATCGTTTTAATTAAATAGTTTTTTTTATTACATTTATTATTCCTTTAAACTTTAATTTATAAGTTAATATTACCATTATTAATTATTGTTTAAAAGATTAACTTATAGCCACATTTTTAATGTTAAAAATATATTTTAAAATTAACCTTTTAATTTATATACACACGGTATAATTAGCATTAATTTACCTTATAAATTTGCTAAATTCGTTTTTATATATAAGTTTATAATTTAAAATTTTTTTTAAGTATTTAAGTATTTATTTAATGGCGTTAATATACCTTATAGTTAAATTTTTTATGTATTAACTTAAATATAAAATTACGTATATAATATTAAATTTTATACCTATTATAATATACATTAAATAATTAATAACTTTAATATATTATTTAATATTTTAACTTATTACTATATAATCTTTAAAAAATTCGTTAATTTTATTAGTAATTATAAGTGTAATGTTTAAATTAACCTTTTATTAGCTTAATTTTTTAATAATCTTTTTTAAATATACTTTTTAATTTAAAGTAATTTTTTTATTAACTTTATCTTTTTTAATAAACATCCTTAAGTAATAAAAGCAAAAACCTAAATTAATTATTTTAAACTTTTTAACTAACTTAGTTTTAATTTTAACTATTTTTTCTTTTAAAAGGTTAGTAATTAATAAATCATTAATATAAATAATAATATATATATAACCTTTTATAAATACTTTAATATTAAAATTTAATAGTATAAAGCTTAATAATTATAAGTATAAAAATAATGTTTAATATTAAATTTTAAATGCTTATTTTAAGTTATATAAAGCTTTATTAAGTTTATAATATTTATTTATACCATTGTTAAAACTAAAGGGTTATTTTATATAAATGTTTTCATTTATATTTTTATATAAAAAGGTAATAATAACATTTATTTATTTTAATTTAAGGTTTAACGTTATTATTATAATAAATATAACTTTATAACTTATAAGTTTTACTATTAAAGTAAAAGTATTTATATAATTTAATCTTTTAACTTATTTAAAGCCTTAAATTATTTATTTTGTTTTATATTAAATAACTTTTCCATTAAAATCTTTTTTAACCTTATATATTTATTTTTCTAATAGTGGTTTTTTATTAATAGGTAAATTATATAAAGTTTAAGTTTAATTATTTATTAATAACTTATATTTAACATGTATTATAAAGTATTATTATTTTTTATTAAAGGATTTTTTAACTTATTTATATGTTTTTAATTCTTATATTTTAATTACTAATAATATTATATTTAAAGTTGTTATAATTAAGTGAAAATTTAAATAAGCTTTTAATTAATATTATTTTAATTAAATAAGTTTAATATATAACTTAAAATTATAAGTAAGTATTTGTTATAAAGTATTTTTTTAATATATTAGTAAATTTAATATTAGTAATTTTAATTGTATTATTATTTTTTATATAAGTGTTAATAAATATACTTTAATAGTTAATGGCTTTAATATGTTAATAATAATAAGTTTTAATTTTATATTTAATTAATAAAGCTTATCTTTTAATAATAAAGTATAAGGTGGTTATAAAATAGGCTTTATTAGTTTTTAATATGTTAATAATAGTTAAAGTAAAGGTGTTTTAAATTTCTATTGTTTTTTAAATATTAATGGGTTAGTAGTAAAGATATATAAGTGATTTTTTTTAAAGATAACGTTATTAGTGTTAATAATTATATTTTTTTTTAAGTGAAACATTTTATAATTATATAAGTTGTTCTTTTTATAATTAAACATTTTATAATTTACTATTTGTTTTTTAAATATATTAGCTTTTAAGTTTTTTAAATAATATTTATTTACTTTTATTATTATTAAGTGTGTTAAGTTTAATGGTTTATTATATTATATTTTATAAGGTATTTTATTTAAGGTATAATTAGGAAATTTATTTATAATATAAGTTATTATTTAAATAATAATAAGTTAATATTTTCTTAATATATTATTTTTTTATACTTATATAATTATTGTTTTAACTTTATTTTTTAGTTTGTTAATAATGTTTTTAATAACACCTTTTTATTAGTATTATTTTATAATAGTATAATATATAATAATTCTTTTTTAACGGTAATATTATTAAAACTTAAAGCTAGTATAAAATCTTAACTTATTTAAGGTAATTATATAATATTACCTTTTAAATCTTTTTTATTATTTTAAAAAGTTTTTAAATGTTAAAAGTTAATTATTTGTTTATTTAATAAATATCGCTTAGTTTATATATAAGTAATTATATATAAAAGTTAACTAGCTTTTATAACTTTTATATTTTTAAACGTTTATAAGCATATTAACTTTGTTTAAATGTAAAGATTTAAGTTAATAAGTGTTATGTTAAATCTTTTTTTTATAAGGTTTTTCACACATTTTACCTTATATATAAATCTTATAAAAGTAATGTTTTTTTTATAAGGTAATGTTAATAAATATGTTTATTAACTTTTTAAGGCTTTAATTATTAAAGTGATTTATTTGTTTATGTTATACTTTAAGTGATAAGTTAAATATTAAATAGAAATGAAAAGTTATGTTAAGGCTAATTATATTAATATTATTATTCTTTTAATTTATTATATATAAGTTATTCTTTTTAAATGTAATAAAAAACATTTTTTTCCCTTTGCTTTAAAGGCTATGTTTTATTTAAATAAAAATTTAATCCCTTTTTTAATAAGCTAAAATATTAAGATAAAATTATAAACTAATGTTAAGTAATAAATAATGTTATTAATTTTAACTTTTTTAAAGTATTTATTAATTATAACTTAAAAAATAATAATACCTTATAACTTTATAATAATAACTTTATTATTTATTTTATAAATAAGCAATTTTATATAATAATATAAGTTTATAAATAATGCTTTATTATAATAAATGGTTTGGTTATAACCGCTATTTAATATAATAATTTATTTTAACTTTAATGTTAACTTTTTAATTTAAAGTTTTAATAATATTATAAAGCTTAAAGCTATTAGTGCCTTTATTATTAATAAGTGTTATAATATATTATTAAGGGCTAATTTAACGGTAAAGTTAGTTAATTTAAGAAATATATTATTAATAAAATTACCTTATATTAATAAGTTAAAGGTATTTTTATCGGGTAATTACCCATGGAAAATTTTAATAAAAATACTTAGTTTTAAAGGATTATATAATTAATCTTTTATAATGTTTTTAAAGGTTATAAACGTAATTATATAAATAAGTGATTTTAAAAAGCTATTATATATTAGCTTTATAATAATGTTATCATTTTTTTTAGTTTTTTATTTTTTTAACTAATTAAAGTTTTTAAATAAATCTTTTAATTTACCTTATTAGTTTTTAAATTTTTTATTAAGGAATTTTCAAAAACATTTAGCTAAATTATAACTAATTACCTTATAACCGGTTAAAATGTAATGGGTGTATTTTAAGTTTATTTTATATTTATTATTATTATTTCCTTTTTTATTAAAGTGTAAAGCTAATACATGTTTATTATTTTTATTTTTAAGCTTTTAGTTTTATTTTTTTTATTAAACTAGTTTTATAACATTGTTAATACTAATAGTTACCTTAGTAATATTACTAACTTTATTTTATTCGGGTATAATATTATAAGTTTAAAAAAATATAATAAAAAAAGTATTATATTTAAAGTTAAAGAAAAATAAAAATTTATTAATTAAATAAAGTTTCGTTATAACATAAATTATATTTAACTTTTTAAAGTTATTTTAAAGCTATTAAAGCTTTATAAATAAAGTTATAATAAAGCCTTTAATAATTAATAATACATTATTTTACTTAAAGGTAAAATTTTAAAATATAACGCTTTTTTTAAGCTTATATTTCCTTTTTAAGGTAATTTATAAGTTATTAATTATTATATAATACTTTATTAATTCCTTAGGATTTTCTCTTAGTTTATATTAAATAATATTAAATCTTTTATTTATTTTTTTATTTTAAGCTTTTTATTTCTTATAAAACTTTACTAATATTAATCCTTAAAATCTTTTTTATTTTACCATTAGCTTTTTAACTTTAACACCGTTAAATAAATATTTCCTATATTTTTAAATCTTTAAATAATTTAAAAGCTTTTTATTAAATTAAATCCATTTATTTAAAAATTAAAAGTTAATAATATTATTTAAAGTGGTTTTATTACTTTTACTTTTAATTATTATAGTTATTTTTTAAGTTAATTTAAACTTTTAACTTAGTTTTATAAGGTAGTTTAACAGTTAATTAATAGTTTTATAAGGTATTTAAGGTAGTAGTAAAGCTTTATAACTTTAAAACGTTATTTTATAAAGTTTTTTTTTTAAAATATTTTAAGGTATTTCTTTTAAGTAAAGATTTAAAAGAGTTATATAAGGTAATAATTTTAAAGTTAAAATATTTAACTTTTAAATTATATAATAAAAATATAAATATTATTTTTCTTAAATTTAATAAAAAAGGTTTAACTATATAAATTATAAGTAAGTAAGTTAAATTTTTAAGGTTAAAATCTTTAATAAAAACTTTTAAGTTTTTTCGATTAAGTTTTTTAATTTATTAAATAAAGAAAGGGAAATTATTTTTATTAAGGAATTTAATAAATAATAGCTTTAAAAATAATTTTTCTTAAAGGTTATATTTAATAATATTTTTATTTTTTAACATAAATACCATTATTTTAATTATCTATTTTAATTGTTATTTAAAAAACTAAAAAAGTAAAGCATAAATAATTTTATAAAATATACTTAAAATTTATTAAAAATTTAATTAACATTTAATAATAAATAACTTATTTCTTTTAATAGTTTTATTTAAATTTATTAATAATTTATTAAACATTTTATTATATATATAATTTTTATAATTAGCATTTTAAGGTTTAATATTAAATCTTTTATAAAGGAAATAATTAATTTTTTATTAATAAACTTTTTTAAATTACCTTTAAAAATAATTTAATTTAATATATTATATATTATATACACGGGTTATAATTTTAAATTTTTTTAAATAACATTAAAAAAGTTACTATTTTTTTTAAATTATAACATAGTAAAAGTTATAATAGCTTTAAATTTAATATGTTTATTAAGTTATAAAATATTTAAAAAATTATAAATATAAATATTATAATTTTAATTTAAAAGCTTTTAAGCTTATAACTTATTAAAATAAACGTAAGTTATAAATATTATATTTGTTATATTAGAAAATTAGATTAAAAGTGAGCATATAAAGGTTGTAAATAATACATATATGCCACAGGTGTGGGGCGAATCACTTAGCCACCTAAATTTCAGCCACCTTTTATTCCAACACGTATAACCTTGGGAATCGAAGAGAGAAATGACCGTCGCACTAATATCTAACGGAATACAATCCTTGGTTTATGAAACATTAGCTGAGCTTTCGCTATCCACATGGTACTGCTGATTCTGTGTTTATGTGACAACGAGAGACGAGAGGAGAGAAGAGGGAGTCATGTGACTTGGTAGAAGCTCAGGTGACCTGTTCAAGATCTCCCCGGGATCACGTGATATCCTGCAAGCAGAGGCGTGCACCCCGGAAGCATTTCCCCGTTTGTACACTCCGATATGGAGTTCAATAATCAATCAATCGACTTGCACTTTTCTCAATTGATCGGAATAAATCACCTAGTTGCTTGATGGCTGGCGCTATTCGAAGAGGCTGTGTATTGCGAGTAAGACAGCAAGTTGCAAAGCCCAAAGCCTATTATGATGGACTTTGCACAGTGGTTAGCTGTCATCCGGGGAATACATACAAGTACGATGTGACGAATTTATTCCGTATAACTCTAAAGTTTATCTTAGAAGACTAGGTACCTAACAGTTAAATGGTCGATAAGGGGGAAAGACCTGCTAGAAGACTTCGCGAAGAGCTGATGACGATAACTCTCACGCTGACCTGACATCAATCAATGTCTTAGTGATGATAATGATGAATGAGTTGACCAACTAGAAGGATAGCAGGACCTCGGAGATCTCGATCAATTGCCCAGCTTGGAAACATCAATCAACTTGTCCGTCTAGTTGAGTTGATTTCAGTGATGGCACGCACCTCTATTAGATACGTGCACGGTGGCACGGTGCATATAGTGATCTTTTGTCCACCGAAACCTTCAGTGGAGTTGATTGATGGCCAGCCTCGCTTGGAAAGCAAGCAGTTCGACGCATAACTCTGCTGCCATGAACAGACGGACTGATGAACACGAAACCCTCAAACACACCCAAGACTAGGACGATAACGGCGGGGCGTATCGCGTCTCGATCATGTATGACGACAGTATCTGCTCTTGTTGATATTCTTCCTCCGCTGTTTCTTGAGGCATATCACCACCGACCACAGAAAAGTTGGCAACCCCCTGCAAAGCAAGAGGTTTACTCCTATTATCGCATAATGCCACATGTGACCAAAATCAGTCATTAAGAAAAATATGGATGCATCCAGCATTCCAATGTTGATAGGTTAGTATGAATATATATAGAAGGACCTCTTATGGTGATAGTGAAATTACCGCGGTGACGCCTACTAGGAGACTGAGAGGTATCGCCGTCTTCAAGATTGGATATATGATTGTTATATCGAATAAGGATCAACTGAAGGAAAAACAACTGAGAAGTAACCAGGCCCCGAGCTATCAAATGACAAGATAGCTCGGGAACGAGGTAGTAGAAAGAGCTGTGGTGAAATTGTAGGCGAGGAGGAAGTAGAATGATGGCAGGGACATGAATTATATAGTTGAAGAACAGTGAACTGGTTCCGATGCGGATCGATCCTTCTGGAGAGGGTTTATCGACTGCGGTAATCGGAGCAATCCGCCTCTAGGCATCAAGATCCCGAGGTCGCCTTCGATGTCTGAGACCGGAGTTGAAGCCTAACAGCAAACGAATGGTCTAAATCTATGATGCTGAGAGACGATGAGCGGAGAATTATCGCTGACGTACCACACAGGCAAGGTGCCGAAGATCTTTCCAGCTGGTTTATCGTTTTCTCTTGGAAGGCGCCTGCCAACCCAGTCATGCGACATGATCGCCAGCTGAAGAATGCAAGTTGCCATCCAGAAGCTCATGACTCATCAGACATCGCAACAGCTTCACTAGGTACCTAGACATACACCCCGAAAGCGGATCGATTTCATCCAGTCGGTCGACTACATCTTCTGTCTCGGATAGTTATGAGTAAATTGTCAACGTTACCTTCGAACTCCACATCAATCGTACTCTTCGGGGTACTTAGCGTGGAGGATGAGTAGACATTCAACTGCTCATCTTATGAAGAGCCCGGATGGGATGAAAGACTTGCGGGACATTGGGTTCCCATTTTGGAGCTAAAGTGATTCTTGTCTTACAGGCCATACAGGACTTGGGCCTCTTTGCAGCATGGCTGGATACATTATACATATGCCCTCTTCTATAGCGCCAACTGAAAGCTGCATTTCGGAGAAGCTGGTGATAAGTTAATGTCGCGGACGGCTTCCCAGCATACTGGTAGGCTAGATTAAAGCGAATCTGGCCTAAGTCAAACGCGGGGATTGCATCATGATGTAGTGTTCCTAGGGAGTCTCGTAGAAGGGTATTTGCAAGGCTAGCTGTACAGAATTGTTTTTATTTGTAATTCTTCGTATGTTACAAGGTGTGTATCAGAGCACGGGCTCAAAGGAAGCTCATGTCGTTTTAACTTTAGATCCCGGAGATCTCCGAGGGATGATTCCGCTCTCTTGAACCAACTTCCATAGGCACCAAAAATAGCAAAGGCTGAAGCCAGCAGCACCAATCCCGACGTTGGTGACAACCCAGAGATCAGGTTTATCGGGAGGCGGGGCTACAGATAAGTCTAGTACATGCCAGGCGCCCATAGCAACGTAGAAAAGACCATGGACAATAGCTGTTAGCCACTGGGTCCAAATATCATGGCCGTCCTCGTCGAAGTACGCACTGGTTGACACGGGAGGTAGACCAAGTAGATACGCCCACAGCAGTGTCAATACCGCATAAGGCACCCGTAAGTTGACTCTCTCTAACAGCGGAAACATGGTCCATACTCCAACAAGGTTGCCGAATCCGACCCATGATCTAATATCCTTTCCTAGTCCCTTCTTCCCAGCAAGGAGCACAGTCATTGGGAGAAGTGGAAGAAGCGCACTTTTCTCGTGAACTTGGTAACTAAACAAGAAGAAACCCCAGGCCGTTGCACTGAAAGCGTACGGTAGAAGCTCCTTGCGTGGCTTGAAAAAAATGATCGCACAAGGCGGGGCAATCGAGGCTAATGTCGCTAGGAGAGAAACTCTTTGTAGAAGCTCAGTCGGATACTTCCGCAGCTTGATGACTACATTAGCCGCGCACCAGAAGTTGGCAACTTTGTCCTCGAATAGGCCGCGTGCAAAGGGGAAGATTCGATGGACCATTTGAACCAATTGCTCAACTACTGGATAGTACGAAGCTTCCGTATCTAAATAATCCGAGAGAAAGGTGAAAATGGGCAGTGGAGGGCGAGGGCCATCAAGATCAGGTCGCGAGTCAATGCCTCGGCTAGCATCGTACAGTGCACCTAAGACGATGGGTAAAACAAGTACCACAAAGGACACAAGAGTAACAGCTGCAATTCCCACGAGCCGTCCAATGTTGATGCGAGGAAACGTACAGCTTCCAAGAAGGAATGCAAATACAGCTGGTGCGTAATACAGCGCCATTTGCTTAAATCCCAGAGCTGCGACAAAGAAAATGGACGCCCACATATACCGCCCTGCCACCATACTAGACATGCTCGCTAAGACGAAGCCGAGCATCACGGTGTTGTACTGGAAGTGAACATGGTCGATGAGAATAGTTGCCGGCTGCATGAGTATGGCAACAAGAGCCACCGACGCAGTCCATTGAGCAACTCCGAAGAGCCTGCTATATCTCCTAACGAATATTACTGCAGCAGGTATATAGATCAAGTATTCGGAAATAATGACCGTCGCCCTCATGAAGACCTTGAGTGTCGGGTCTTCCAAACCTCGCGAAGTATAAAGCGCGAACCACGATGGGTCAATGAGGGAGCCGACCTTGCCGAGCAGCCAGCTGTGATACGCGGTCAAAGGAGGATAGTCGAGACCCCACCACTGTAGGTCGTGGAAATACCATTGAGATATCGGTAGATGCGTTGTGATCTCCATCCAATGCCTCTGTGCTTCGTAGTCGCCAAACATAGGTGGTTTTTGGAAGCCTATAGTAGCAAGCCATGTTAGTGATGTCCGACATGAACTGAGGCGCATTAAGCCAAGCTACAACCGACCTGAATATCCCCAGAGCCCAGCAGCCCACCTAAACAGGCCGACAACCATAAGAATTAGCGGTAGTACCTCCCATTGTGAAAGAGAGCTCCTAGCGGGCCAGAGAAAAGCTGCCAGAGGGAACGAAGGAGTTCGGATTAGACCTTCGGGTTTGACATGAACGGGGACGTCGAGATGCGCCGTCTTTTTTGTCTTGCGCCGCGGCTTGTGCGGCGATGGCGAGGCGGAGGCCATTGTCTTCACCGTTCAATTGTCTGGCGCGATCTCACTGCTAGAATCATTAGAGTGAGCTACCCAATGGTTTGACCAGGTGGCATTAAGCATGAGCATTAACAAAATCGAGCTGACAATTTGGTGCAATCCACATGGATTATCTTCGTACCTAACCTAGTACTTTTTAGCCAGGGGTGTGCATTTGTTAACGCGTCACAGCAGGGGTCTGAAAAGCTAATGTGGGCTGACGATAAGGCTCTTGTCGTGGGGGTCTTATCCTTATCGCATCCCGATTGAAGCATATTCGGGTTTCACAAGGGGGAAACGGATAGCTGTCTTGTCGGGTTACATCATTACGGTATAACAAAATGCCCATTGATGGCATGAACAACTCAGGCTCATCAGGCCAAGGGACTTGGCTTTGGAGACCTTCATTCACAAAAACACATTTGCGTATGAAAAATTCAATCATGTTAATTCTAATCTCGTCTATCTAAAGCGTTGCAATTTGAACATAAAAATCATTCAAGATGCCTTTTCCATTTACACTGCCTACCACATCATCATTCTCTTTCTCTTCAAGCTTCACTTGCGAATCACACCCCTCACTAACTTTAAACGCAAGTACTCACAGAGGCGTTGTGAAAGACTCACTGAAGAAGCATAAGCGACTTCCTGCCACATCTCAAGGCCCAAATCTACCTTCGATACTCTCCAACATAAATAATTATCTTCCCTATCTCCTCGCGATCGATGCTGGCTTGAGTAACAAGGCTGTCTCTGAGGAGGAAGTTAGTGTAGTCCTGACTTCGACCCCTATTATTGAATGGCGCCCTACTCTTTCGGACCATGCCGTGCCTGGGAAGGAAATAGCTCGAGTCAAAGTCCAATCTTTAGAATATGAATTATTTTTCATTCTCTCCACCGTGGGGTATACACACACACTCCTTGCCCGTTCTTCATTACATCCGCTATATGTTACTTCAGGTGCGCCACTGGGTACACAAGAACGCACTACAGCTATTACCACCGCTACAAGACACCTACTGGATGCAGCTTCGGTGCATGACTATCTTGCTCGCAGAGCCGAGGGGCTTACTACCGCTCCCCCTTGTGCCGATATCAGCCAATCCACCGCCCGTGCGATGGCCTCTCTCGCCTTAGCCGAGGCAACGTTGCTTGCCGTTCTTAAAGATGACCCGTATCCGGCTGTTGTTGCACAAGACCGCAATGATAACGACCGCGAGTGGATGTATAAGGCTCCCGAGATACCCAAGGTGCGAGCTCACCTTTTCGCCCGACTGTGTCTCGCAGCTGCGGATCACGCAGCTCAAGCATCTTCATTATGCCAATCAACGGGCAGAGGAGCCTCAAAGCTCAATGAAGGGCTCCTGCGATATCTAGAGGATTTTAGAAAGACTAGTCGGGCAAAGGCGTGCCGGTTCTTCGGTATAGACGCTGAACTGTCAGGTCAAACTGGGAATGCTTTGGGCTGGTTACGATGCGGCCTTCAAGAACTCGGTATTGAGCCAAAGGAGACAAAAAAAGGTCTCAGCCTCGGCCGAATGAAGAAGGATTGGTCGGAGAGAAGGGAAGACAAGAAAGTCGAAAAGGGGACAAATTGGGGCGCGGACGCAGGCAAGCTAGAAGAGACTCGAGTAATCGAGATGTTGGAAGCTAAATGGTCGAAGATTAACGACACAGTGAGCCCCAATTGGATTCAATCAATTTACTGATGACTAATATCTAGAAAGATGCTCACTCAAGCTATCCCAGCGCCGGGGACGCTGTTGGCTACTCTTCCATCGGGAAGAGATATCCACACAATCAAGCCGTACCAGCTCCCAGAACTCGGAAGGGAATCTCTCGAAGCGATGCGTGCCCCTCCAGATCGATCAGACGACTTTGATGACGAACAGCCGAGTTCGGACGACGAGAGGACTGTTGTCGCGACGCCGGTCGGCGCATTCCCGGGTACACAAGACGAATATCGGAGCGCAAGTACAAGGTCATATTATTAGCGATACTAAGTTTCGACCTCAGATCCCATTTGATCACCTTAGCTATAACAATGGATCCTTACGATAATCAAGTCAGTATGGAAGCCCAGCAGCATTATGCGGTTCTGCAATTGCCATACTTCATGCCGCGTGCATCATGAACAGTTAAGTCATAACGATATATTCTACGATTACCTTCTTTATATAGGCGCCTGTACGGAAGTGTTCCATCTACATTGTCCTTCAGCGCAGCTTCTAATCGGGAAATTTTAGTATTCGATATTCCGCGCGATGAGTCAGATAGCCCATATACAAAAGCTATTATATTTCAACTTCTACATGTTAGATATATAGGCTCAACTGTCACCTATTAACCGCATCGTTCATTCACAATCCAGACAAGTGAGGGATAGGCGACTATATTCAGAAAAGGGCCTAAAGGGGGCAGTTCTGACAAAACCTATGAGAAGAAGGTGCTGTCGGACAAAAATATGTAATAGGACAAATTAAATTTGACTTGTTCTCATACTATTGCCTATCGTACCCCTCTTTGTGTCTAAACCCCTCGTTATGATGTGCCTTTTCTGTCTGTCTTCACGCTTCTTATATTCGAGCATCTTAATCCACCTCGTTATATATCCCAAGGCAGTTAATTAGACGACCTCTTGGGCGAATTTTCACACTTCAGAACTGCTGCCTTGGAATGAAGCGAACCTCCGAGACTTAAGGTTACAGATGAGATGGCACTAACCCCGCAATAAAGTACGGCCCTAACCCTGATCTGGAATTTGGAACTGATATCGAAGTGGTAGCCCGAGTTCACACTCTGACACCTAGAGCTAATGTCGTCTTGATCTCTTGCCAAAATATTTTCGCCGCGACCGAGATCCACGAATTGAATTTTCCATGCCAGGGTAACGCTCTATTCGTTATTCAAATCTGTCAGCCATAAACCAAGCCGTTCGTGGAATATTCCCTAACGTGCTTACCTTGCGGAGCGTTTTCAGTTATTGCCCACTTTTCCAAATCCGACAAAGCCTCCTCTACATCATAACGGTCCTCCTCGTTGACGGTAATCAATTTCTGTACAAAGTCTATTCCAGTTTCTCCGATAGATTGGGGGTTTTCTCTCAGACTTTCTCTAATTCCTTCAACGCGTCTATCTCGCGTTTTTTCGTTCATCATCTCAGGATCCGAATTGAATAAGGGCTCTCCCTTTGCCATTCTGTATATGACACAGCCGAGAGACCAGAGGTCGGCCTTACAAGTATAGAACGACCGCCTATCGATATTCGGCTCCGTATTCTGGCTGTTACTGTCCTGCGAAGAACAGAACACCTCTGGGGCTTTGTACCCTACAGTGCCCATCCTTTCAGTCACTAGATGTGTAGTTTCTCTGTTAGAAAGTCGTTTCGCAATCCCGATATCTGAGATCTTGACCCTAACATTGTCTGGCGGCTTGGAGACAACGAGGATATTCTAGTGCCCTGTTAATAGGTACTGTTCAGTTTATAACAATACGAGAGATGGGGAATACCTGAGGCTTGAGATCTCGATGAATAATGTTAAGGCTATGCATTTTCTGCAACCCTTCTAATAGTTGTTTTGCCGTTTCCTTTATATCCTTCTCCGACCAGGAATCCTGATCATTCTTGAGATTTCTTTCCAAGTCGCCAAGTTCAATATACTCCATCGCAACGAGAAGCATATGATTGTCTTCATTCCACCCAATGAATTCAACAAAGCTAACTGGCCATTGCTGAAAGAGTTAGACAACCTTCTAGGAAGATATAGTTTAAGAACCCCAGAAGCATACCTTTGCTAATTGATGTGAAGACTTTACTTCCTGAAGGAATTTATATCTAGACTCCCGAACGAGTGGCTTCTTATATATTGTTTTCACGGCAGCACTGCCTGTCTTTCCATCCAGTGTTTCTCGACAAACTTTGTACACGTCTGCCTCGTCAGATCCGCCAATCCTTTTGGCCCGAGGGGGCTGCAAAATTTGTTCTTTCCGGTGAACTGTGATGATGTTAGGAATGGTAAAACGGCAGACATTGACTCAAGACTGGCAATCATTACTCGAAATCTTAGCTTCACACTGCATCACAAACGCGACTTTCTCTATATCAACAGCTCGTACTCTCGATTCATCCGTGGCATATTCATTTTTCCAGACCTCTACTTTCTGAAGAGTTTCGTCATACGCGGATTCTGAATAGGGGACAGTTTGTTCCCAGCCGGTCTCGATATTCCAATGAGTCAAGTTATATAAAGATTCAGAATAGAAGGGTATAGTGTCAGGGTATGCTACCGAGAGCAAGAGAGATGCTCTAGCAAGGTCAACGCCTCGTAGTTTCTTCAGAATTTCAAAGGCCTCATGGAAATTTTTCTTTTCTTCATAGTTTTCGAAGGCCTTTCCCGTCAATTTCACGACCCTCGCTTCAGCATTTTGGTTGATTTCCATCGCATGTGCCTTGTGTTCATCTTTGTTACGAAGGACGCCTCGTTTTCTAAGCAGAGGTTCTCGGATAAGTTCTCAAGCAATACTGTTAATAAAGAGTAGTTAAAGGGACATACTGTACCCATTGGTCCATATACATCAGCTCCAATTTGGTGAGGTATGGTTGTGGATTCCGATCCTGAAGCTTTTCCGGGATCTTATCAAAACGCTCCTCGTCAGCAACTCGATATACCCCTCGAATGTAATTAGGATAATCCCTCAGATAACATTCGAACTCCTCGGTAGTGAGGGTGAAGGGCAGCAAATCGCCCATCTTGTTAATTCGTGCGTCTGTATATAAACCCGAAACAAGGAATAAGCCAAAGAATCTGCGTAGGAAAAATGCCACTTAGAAGTCAGTGATTTCTCTGTGGATGGGCGAAGAACAATGGTTACAAGGTGCCACTACTGGAAAATTCATGTTTCAATCCTCCAGGGACAAAAGGTACCTGGCACCATGCAGCAACGCTCCGACTATCAGGGTTCGATGTGGTGTGTTAACCTACCTATGCTTATGCAGGCTGTCTTCATTGTTCCCATCACTAGGTAACTACCAAAACGACCAGTCAAGGCTGTAATAGCTTAATCTTTGATATAACCACATATTGACTTGACCACAACCCATTTTTGATACTTAACATGATAATCTCCTTGCGTTCTGCGCACAATAGTCCTTGGTAGAGGAGGTAGGTGATTATAACGAAGGTCATTTTAGCAGCCTATATCACGACGAAACTTGTTGAAATTAAACATTGGGCCCCTAGGTCTGTCTGTTTATACTACCAACTTAGTGTCACCGTTATAATCCGAGCTTAATGAAGTCTACTAAGATTCAAAGGGTAGGCGAAGCGCAGGTCTACCTTGCGGTGAATCACACCTTATATGTACATTTGTACAACCCGTTCGTCAACTTACATACCTGAGGCAATTTTTTAATTCGTTGCCTTCCTGTATACCTCATTTGAGTGCTTCGTCACTCGACCTCGGAATGGGTCCCGGCATGCATGTCAAACCCGATATCTCTGCGAAAATTCTACGATTCATTGGAATATTCATTTGGTTACATTTGGGGGCTAATACGGAGGTAGTGTAGCTCAGCCTCAGTTTAGATCGGAATCCCCCGCAGATCGTCTCCCTCTAGATGTCAATACCGATAAAGTTAGGTACGCAAATTGGTATCTAGGATACATTCAGATGGCCTGCGAAACCCACAGCCTTAATACCAGCACCCCGCGAATTCCACATCAAGACACCATTGGTCGCGATGATCAAGTGCCAAAAAGGCTGTTCATATTTTGCGATGGTACCTGGCAGGATGGTGTCAATAACAACCGCCGCCTAACGAATGTCGCCACGCTCGCCCGATGCCTCGACAATGTATCCAATGACAACTATATCCAGATCGTCCACTACGATAGCGGAATCGGCAACGTGACTAGCACTCTTTCTAGGCTTATTGATGGGGCAATCGGGAGAGGTAATGCCAACCCAACTCTCTATGTAGGTCACTGCAATATTTCATTATTCGGCGGCTAATGCTCAGCAGGTATATCGGTCAAGATCAGCAATGCTTATAGTTTTCTTTCCCATAACTACAACTTCAGCCATGAAAAAGATGAAATATTTCTTGTCGGATTTTCTCGTGGGGCTTTCACTGTTCAATGCCTCGCTTCATTCATAAGCCAGACTGGATTATTCCAGAAACAACACTTGTATTACCTCCGTGGCTTATTCAGCTTGTGGAGAAATCAGAAATTCAGACGTATTGGAAGGGGCGAAAGAAACCCAGTCGCCGAGAAATTTAGAAGGGACGTCCAGGAATTTCGTGATCAAGGGTTATTACATATGGTTAAAATCAAGGCCTGCGTTGTCTGGGACACAGTCAGTGCTCTTGGATTCCCATCCCCTTGGCCAAGACCTCTTTCATTTGTTGGAAAGGAAATTCCAAACGCTGTCGAGAATGCTTTCCAAGTTTTGGCGCTCGATGAGAATAGGACCCAATTTGAGCCTTGCGTATGGAATTCCAAGGAGTCAACTGAGACTTATGCCAAACAATGCTGGTTTCTGGGATCACATGGTGATGTTGGTGGGAATGGAGACGCAGTTCTGGGAGCGGTGACACTTATATGGACTATTGGACAGCTGCAAACGAAAACAAATGTGAGTTTCAATAAAAAGGAGTTGATGAGACACCTCAAACACAGGTTTCTAGAATGGGACGTTCATATCAACGAATTTCTCGGCCAGATCAAGGAAACCGCAATCCTGTCTGATATACCAAACTCAGGTTAGTCTCTTGATTTTCCCTCTAACACTCTTATCGCTTTCACCTATAAGTTGTTTCGTGAAATACTCACCCCCAACAGGCCGGATAACAAAGCCCTCATGGTACTGGTGGCTTTCGGGGCTTAGACCACGGGGGAACTATCTACGGATTAATAACTATCATAAAGATCTTCGCCTAGTTCACTTTACGGTCCGTTTCGCCCTAGCCGAGGGGCGAAATAAATCCCAATCCATTCGAATGTGGACAACAGAGACACAAGATGATGGCACAGTGCGTTGGAGACTAGGAGACAAGATTCTCCTTGAAGACAGGGTCAGCAACAACCGTAATGGTAATGGGTATAAAGAATACAAAATATTCAACGCATGGCGCAATAAAGAGTTTCCACCAGAGGAGACGGATAGGACGACATTTGCTGCGTACGTGCGAGCTCTTATTCAAGATGAAAGAGAAGAGTTATGTGGAAATCTGGATTCCTTCGCCTCATTCCTGAAAAGGACCTTGAAATTTGAAGACGAATATCTTGCGCCAGATATCATGTATCTTGGACGTCCTTGAGCCAGATAATAATGTACGGTGGGGCTTGTTTGGGGGAAGTTATAACGACCAAAGAAAAGGCATGGTCGATTTCTTATGGCACAACGTCCTTTTAGGGACCATTCTTACAATCACTCAATTATCTCATCTTCTTGGAAACTGCTTGTTTCTTACATAAAAAAAATATTCATCTCAAGGCGTCGCCCTTAATAACCCTAATTGTATTTGACGTTCATAAACGAACGCTGGGTTTAGGGCGAGATAAGTAATTAAATGAATTTTATAGAATATGCCAATCCCGGCTTACCATAGGTGAAAGAGTTAATTAATGCTTGGCTCTATAAGCTCCTAGCATTTCGCCTGACGTCATGTGAGTAAGCCTATTACTAAGTCTGAGGCGCATGGTAAACTATAATTATTCCCCATTATAATTTATCCCCTTAATCACTGTTTCTACATATACTTGGCAATTCGGCTTCCTTGATATGTAGTACTTTGGGAGTGATGCCTTGCAGTAGATGGGTTATTAACATGGTCTTTGCTGATTTTTTACGCTACGACGCCACAAGCAGGGTTGTTAATGGCTTCAGGAGTGGCTGTGAATAGCCTTGCTAGAAAGATAGTTGAAGCTTAATAGGTAGACTATACATTATCCCACAAGGCTTTTATTTCACTTTGACTCTATTTTCCCCGAGAAGATTAACCATTCCAATTCATTTTCCTGCAAACGCCGTCGTTGGTGCCATGAATAGAAGAACTCCATTATATGCAAAGCAGTGCCACCAGGCCAAGGGTCAACTCCCCCTTATAGACTTTTAGTCTAGAACTCAATGCCAGCCCTCTCGATCGAGAACCTAACTAGTATGTGTAGACCATATTCGTGACCTGCGGCTTCAGCACCTCGCACTTCTTCTTGAGCGTCTTGACGGCCTCGATGAACAACTCGTCGCTATCCCACTGGCCCGTGCTTTCGATAGAGAAGATGAAATGATCGCGCCTTCGTCCAAGCTTGACCTTGCCGTCGAACTCATGATGTCGCATCACCTCACGGCTGACCGTGTCGCGCATCGGATCCTTGACTACCGCCTTCAGCTCACCCTCATGGCCTTCGTAGCCGCTACCCTTGGTTCGCGCCTCTTGTCTCGTCACTGTCTCAAGTCCGATAACGCCCGGCATGAAGCAGTTTGCGAACTTCTTGGCATCTTCTCCTAAAATCGGTTGCGTGATCTTGATGGTGGGCATGAGGCGGTAACTTGCAGTGGCTACGGGCGACCACTTAGCGTGGTCCCAGCCGAAACCCTTGTGCATATGCATCTCCATGTCGACTTCCTGGCCCGGCCGCAGCTTTGCGATCAGAATGTCGGGGTTGCAGGGACGGATAGCGTCCTCGCCAGAGAAAAACTTGGGCTGTGCTCCAATTAGATTGACTTTGAGGTCCTTGGCGTAAAGGTGTGAGTTGTGGTACAGTTCCTTGGGGTCCTTCGAGTTCGGCGGAGCGTTCGGGTTGTGAGTGCACTTCGCTTTGAGCACAAGAGCTATGGTGTTGTTGTCGAAGGTGGTGGCGTATGTGCCCTCGCCCTCCCTGATCTTGCGCCAAAAACCCATCCATTCCCGAAGACCCTTCTTGCCGCCTGTGAAGGGGATTAGACCGAGACGGTGAGCGAACACTTCATCCTGGATGACCGAAGTATTATTGTTAATAAATACTGTGTCGATGGCCATCGTGGGTATCTCAGCGATGAGAATGCGACGGAAGGCGTTGGCTATAGAAGCGTCGATACCGATGAGGGAGAATTGCGCCTCGAATTGCTGGTTTTGGTGCCATTGGACCTTGAAGCTCTGTCGGAAGATCTCTTTGTCCCAAGCGTGCTCTTCGTTTGCGTAGTTGTCTGGATAGTCGTTCGAGACTGTGTTGGTGACTGTCTCGCTATTAATGCCTACGATCTAGTTGAAATATTAGATCAAGTCGTTCGGATTAAAGGTCGTATTGCAACTTACGTTACGCTCATCTAGGTCTTCTGCGCTGGGAGGCTGTCGCCGTCCCAATGAAGGCGCCATGATGGGTGATTTGCCGTTTGAATGTCGCAGTGGGGTGAATGGACAACGGGATTGTATGTAATCTCGAAAGAAAAATATGCGACTCGAGAAAGAAAAATGTTTATCTTATCTTATCAGGTTTCATAATATCCGCCGGTTACCAAGTAACAATGTACCGAGCGGTGCACTATACATACTGTACCTGCTCAAACAGTACGTGGGGCACTTACATACATAGGGGCTATTTCTCTAGACTCACCCCACTTTCCGTGATTCATTGACCCCACTAGCTCTGTTGCCTGGCCCCACTCTGTCCCGCTACCAAAGGGTATATATACCTGAGATTCCTCCCTCTTTTCCCAATGTTTTTTTTTCCTTTTCTCTTCATACTTACCTTATTCTGAGAATCCTCGCTCATGAAGGAAGATTCTCAAGGGGAGAGGCCTGCATTGCACAGCGCGGAGCTGATCCTCTTCTATTATCCTTTGGGATCGTAGAGGGTGTAATTTTTGCTTATCTCACTTCGTTTTCGTTATGATCGACGCCTTGGCGCGTCGCCATGAGGAAGACGATATTCAGCGTTGCATTTCTACATTTGTCCTGTCTGATGCTATTCCAATCGATCTTGGCCTCGAGATGCCTAAATTTGATCAGATCATAAGTTCACGGTAATTAGTATCAATCAGTTACGATAGTCTCGCGGAAGATTAGAGCAGTCAAGATAGTGATTACCGCCTAGATCACAATGCCCATCTATTTGGACGCGTCTTTCTGCATCTTCTATCTTGGGCCCTCAAGCTATTGTAGTACATAATATACACAGCGCACTCAATAACAATACAGACCATACCATTTCATCGCCTTCAGAACAACTTGATGCCATTTCCCGCAGCCTGGTTCATGAAGAAATCCTTGACAGGTCCCATGGCATTAATTGCATTGAGCCCCAGAGACCTCAAGGGGACCAGTGGCCCGCTTCCCACGGAATAGACTTTATGCAACTTATCGCAGACACCCAAAAGCACATGGTTGGGACCATACCGCTCCGAATTGTACTGCTCAAGTGACATGCGCGTCCCGATGTCTTGTCCATGCGACACCGCATACTCAATCGTCCGAGACAGGCTCTCGACATCGCCTTGGCCTTGGTTGAGGCCCTGCCCAGCAAGCGGGTGTATCGTGTGAGCGGCATCTCCCACAAGAGCCACTCGCTCGCCAATGTATGTATCCGCATGCCGTAGCTTCAGCGGAAACGAAGCCACAGTCCCTTCCTGGACACCTACGACCGTCTGTGGTACCGCCTGGTGATTAAACTGCGTGTGCTGCAACCTCCATGATAATTCGTCTTCCTGACCGGAGCTTATCGTGTGCATGAACTCGAGGTCTACGGGGCTGAGCCGGAAGGCCGCGTTGACAAGAGCGATGAAGTCCTTCGGGGACAGACTCTTTAATAAGGCTGCGTTTGAGGGTGTTGTAGACCAGACGAGCGTCGAATAGTTTCCTGGCAGTGGCAACATGGCGACGGGACCTGTAGGTAAGAATCTCTGGTATGCGATCTTCATAGCATCTCCACCCCAACCAGGTCCTTCCAGCTCCAGCGTTGCTACAACTCCGTGCCGGTCGTAGTCCCATCCTTTGGCCTCGATGCCCGCAAACGCTCTCACGGGGCTATTTGCTCCGTCAGCACCCACAAGAAGCCGCGCCGCCAACTGCTTTCCCCCCGCAAGATGCACGATCGGCCACTCCCGGAAATCCAGCTCCTCCGTCTCCTCGCCCAACGTGATATTCTCGACCCTAGCCCCGTCATATACCATCACGCCCCCTAACTCATCTAGTCTGCGCAGCAGTCCAGACGTCAAGTTCAGGTTCTCGTTCATATACGCTATAGTTCTCCCGCCGCCGGCTGCGCTAGGCGCCCACTCGAACTCGATCCTGGCATCCGTGACGCCGTCCCAGACCTGCATCTCTACGGCTGCACTCGCTCCCGTTGCACATGGCTCCACGCGCCAATTCTATCGAGGAACTGCGCGGAGGCAGGCGTCAGGGAGCTGCAGCGATTCGAGAAGCGATCGGGTGGTAGTTTCCAGTTCCGGACTTTGCGCAGGTCCTGGGCTTCGACGAGGGCGACTCGTAAGCTGGAAGTTGTTGGGTTCGATCCTGTGAGCATTGAGTTAGCTTGTGTGGAAGCATTGGCTTGGGAGCGGAAGGGTGGGCGTACTGAGCGCAGTGAGTAGGCTTAGACCGGCTGGTCCGCCGCCCACGCAGACGACATCGTATATGTCTGGGTGCTGGGAGCTGGCGCTGGCGTACGATCGGGACAATCGAGGTAGGAGTCGGCGACTACAGCTCTTACATATATTCGTGAGGGGGGTCCGCAATTGGCGTCTTGATAGGACAATGTAGTCCATTTTGTTTGAGGGTGCGCCTTTCAAAAGGCGTTAAATCTCGAACGTTGATCGTCACTTTAGAGGAGCTTTTGACATGGTACGTTTAGCAAGGGTTTACTTTCCGAGGTTTTACCGTACAGCTACCTAGATAAATGCATCTACATCATATTTCACGATAGAGAATACTATTAACTCGGTTCTGCTTGATTTTGAGTACAGAACAATATTCCATTATAATCTCACAGTTATCATAACACCTATAATCTGGGATATGTTTACCTGATCCCAACCTACTGCCAACCTAATACATGTTGCTTGTGAACGAAGAGACTCGAACCCCAACCTAAACCAGCCTAAGCAGGAATATAGATGCCAACTAAACAGCTTCCCTTTTCCACACGGTTGATCATTATATTAAATACCCGCCCAGAAGACCCTATTAGGCCTTCCACTACAGCAGGTCCGACCGAACCCAGAGAACCTATCTTAGGTGTAGTACCTTAAGCCCTTCTGTCCTCGCTCTCCGTATAGTTTGAAGTTGACGTGGGACTCGCATGCGGCACCTCGGTGCCCGCTGGACCATGCTCACCGCCGTCAGCAGATGAATGCTGAATACTTCCAGTCATTACGGGAGTCTCATTTCCGCCTCTACCTTCACCCACCCCTTCTCCCCTACCATTTCCACCATGAGCGTCACTAATAGCGATGCCAATGCCTGTTGCATCATTACCTCCGACGGCTGAGTCGTAGTTATTGGCATTCTTCTCCCAAGTCTTGAGGTCGTCTTCAGCATCGTTTAGAACCTGGCGTGCCGCAGGACCATTCTCATAAGGTCGCCTCGCGTCGCCAGGTGTGACAGGAGAGTCATCCAGCAAATCTAAGAGACGCCGTCCGTGCTTGGCGAGAATGATTTGCTTCTCGGCACGCTCGATAACGGCCGCGAACTCTGCATCATAGGCCATCTTCAGCTTGCTGCGGGTCTATCTCATGTATCAGTACGTGTCCCCCCGCAAAAAAATCAAATCAAATCCACCAAGACCACAATAACAAACAAACAAACAAACATACGATATTCGTCAACTGCGCTTCAGCAACCAAATTCTCCGCCTCGGCCCTAACGAGCTCCTGCTCGAGGATGACGAGCCGGGGGCTCTGCGGCTCCTTGAGCTTGAGCTTCTGGATCTCGTCGGCGATCTTAACTTTAGAATCGCGGCTGGGCTGGACGCTCTTCTCCGTGTTACGGATGGTCTTGAGCACGGCGCGGGCCTCGTCCAGGCCGTGCGCGTACGCCTCCTCCTGCGCGCCCAGCTCCGACAGCACGACCCCGACCTTGTCGCTGATGTCCGACACGGCTTCGTCTCCCGTCTGCTCGCCCCACTCCGACAGCTGCTTCGCGATGGTCTCGCGCTCGCGTCCCGCTGCTTCGTGCGCCGAGACGAGGTTGTTGGTCGATTTGATTAGCTGGTATAGACGCCGCGAGAGCTCCGGCTGGATCGAGCCGCGCAGCGACGCGAAGGAGAAGCCCTTTTTGCGGGCCGGTGCTGGTGAGTTGTTGTTGTTGTTGTTGGCGGCGCCGCCCTTCTTGTTGGAGCGGATGGAGAGGGAACGGTTCCTAGAACAGACGTCTGAGTATCAGCCTCACTCCCCGACATCTTAAATGCTCTGGTGGGGACGTGGTAGAAAGGATTACAAGTATGTCGTTCCTAGCGATCGACTACTATCCTTGCGAGTGAGCTGTGACATCTTTTCGAGCTCGGAGATGCCTTTCGAGTTGTTGTTGAAGAATTGGAAATCCATCTTGACCTACATGATGTACTTAAGGTAAGGGTATAGGTATATGTGTTGGCTTGATTCTCCGTCTTTATGTTTTTGGTACGGCTATTGCAACTAATTAGCTGGTAACTTCCCTTCTTTTCGTACTTTCTTCATATCTTTGAAGTAGGTAACTTCCGTGGATCTCTGTATAATAACGGAAGTCACGAAAAACTTGATCTCGACCATGCTATTTAGCAATGATAGAAAGTCTTCATCTGACTTACAAGACTGCTCTAATTGAGCTCCAGTTTTGCTGTTTCTGAGTATAGTAAGTATCTGATGTTACCTACATGTATCCGGCAGCCGGGTGGGGCGATTTGTATCGTGTAGATCCGATATACTTGAGCAGGGATTTGTTAGGGATCAGACAAATGAGCGAGCTGGATCTATTTACTCGTTCGAGTTATTACACTTAAGGTACATATAACAGATGTTTCAATAGATCGTGAAAACTATAAGAATGTTATGTCTCACTCCAACCCCTCTCCGACGATACTAATCACATCACGTTTGCACAAAGGCGCGGCTGCGAGGGTAGCGTCGAGCCTCGAGAAGGAAAAGATGACGACGAAGCAGAGCTAGGGAACCATCATGATGTCATTTCTCTAAAGCTGTCCTTTGTAGGTGCAAGCTAATCCCCGCTTGGTCCAAGCGCCAGAGGACATCCTCCGCTAGTGCTGTACTATAATCATGATAATAGTTTGTACCTCCCAATCCCTCTTCGAGAACTCCTATAATATTACCCGAAACCGTTAAGGACGATGGCGTTATTCATACTAATTCAAGAATCGGAAATTAAACATAGAATTAAAAACATTTGTATAATAAACCCTTTATTCTCCCAATTCAACCTTTTTAGATCTCCTTAGATGCGTAGTTCTAGTTGCATAGAACGCCTGGTGGATGCTCGTTCATTGCCATTTCGCAATATATAGTTTTAGCGGTATCTCGTTTGGCTGGTCCTCTCATAGACCACGGGTCCGCTGCGCCGGTAACTAGCCGTGCTGACACGGGGGCTGTGGTGGCTATGGTGGCTGTGGTGCGAGTGATAGCTAGCCCGTGGCGCAGCCGAATGGTGATGATGATGATGAGCTTGTCTCACGGGAATGTATTCCTCGTGATAGTAATACTTTCGCGAGGGCTCGGCGCGGAAGCACATCTTGTTCTTCGTCGAGGAGACAGGTAGATAGATGATAATTGGTAGTTATTGTGAGGCGAACCCTTCCGTATTCTTCTGGTATGATGTGATCACTTATACCAAAGGTAAGAGCTTGTTGAAAGCCTCGACAAAATGGGGTTGGTAGGATTGCGAAAACGTAGTAGATAGCAAGTACAGAGATGTGGTGGTTTATGGAGTTTATCTTCTAGAATTGGTTCGAGCCCAATCTGCGAATATCGATAGAATGTAATAGAATAGAGAACTGGTGCATAAAGAGAAGCGGAAGCCACCTAGGTATTTATCCAGCATATACAGTCAAAAACTCAGCCTTGCTGACCCAAAAAAGTGTCACGAGGAGGGTAGTTTTCGGTGTGTCCTTCGTCGCTTACATCCAAGCTAACGAACTCATCTTGATCATCGGGCGCTGGGGTGTTCTCAAGATCCTCAGAAAAGGATCCTCGCCCGCATCCCGTCTTTCCATGCTGCAATCCCTGCAAGTTAATATCGACCTACCACATCTTGGTGGCACGAGAGCTGCAGAAGCCTCGAACTTTTTGCGCCACACACGCAGCCTATGAGAAGATCCGGAAAACAGGTAGTATACAAAATGCGCCAAGGATTCCGTGTCTCCGGTTCTATAACTTATTAAAACTTGAAACTTACACGAACGACTCGATCCTACGAAGGCAACCTATAACACGAGCTGGGTCTTTGCATTTCGTGCATCCTTGGTGACATGATATCTCATCCAAGATCTCTCGTGTCGAGAACCGGGACTTTTATATGCTTCTATACTTGATCTCGTATCAATTGCAAAAATATCCGCTATAGTACCTGTACTTACCTACCTATGCATAGTAGGTAGTAGGTAGTATTGCGTTTTATCACACCTTAGGCACGCTTGCAGATGTGTATTGAAATGCTACCATGGCATATTTTTTTTAGCTTGTGATAGTGTCTCTTCTCATTGAAATATTTCATTAATTTCACAAGCTTTGAGGGGTGATATGATGCTATCTACCGGCTGTTCACTTCTGTGATTTTGCTCCGGAGTTACCTTAAAAAATAAAACCTATGATGATGCGCCTACGTCAGCTTGCAGCTCTGATTGTGGCCAAGTGCTGCCAAGCTAATTTAGCTTCATCGTATAGTGCCACCTCGACGGAAGACCCTGAAGAACCCTATAGTCCTAATCGGCGGAAATACCCTGTTCGTTCAAAGGAGAGTGTCCATTCCGACGAACAGCGGGTTAGTAACACTACTTCAGAGATATGTGGTTGGGTCCCTACTTTTAAAAAGGTATTTGGAGATGATTCGAAGATTCAGTTCATTTTTGTATTCATTCATGCCAAACCTATGCCACTGGGTAAGTCTAAGAGTATTCCTAGGCTGCCATCAGACCTTTCGGAAAACCTGTAATGTACAAACATCTATGTACTTAGTCCCAGAAAGAACCAAACGCCCTTATTTCGTCGAGAACCTCACATCCACCTTTGAGATCGCCCACATCCCAAAAAATACCGCCAACATGCTTGAGAATATGATCAATGGCTTGCGAAGACTCGCCGCCAGCGAATAATCGTAAGAGACAATTAGTTCGCGGTCTCGGAAGTCGTCCACTAAGTTCCTCGCCTTGATCGTCAACACTGTGCGGCCGATAGTATCTAGATAGGTCCTTTGAAGATCAACCGTATAATCGGTGATAGCTGATTGAGGGATCGTAGTGTAGAATTTGACATTTCTGTAAGATAGTTAGTAAGCGCCCTATAAAAAAAGGCATTGGAGAACCACTCACTCTGCACCCTCTGGTAAAAGTATACGGACTTGAATCTGCTCGAATGCGACACCTTCGGGCTGCTTAGGCCCCTCGATAAAAGGCACATTCAATAGATAGCTATCACCGGACTTCTTCCTTAAGAACGTCTTGGAGTCGGCGTTCCAGCCAATCGTGAAGGGATACTTCCAACCACCAAACACAGGGTATCGAGGCTTGAGCTCCAGGACGGCCTCCCGCCTGTTAGACCGGAAGCGCGACGTCGAAACATTGCCGATAGCGTCTGTGAAGTACGCATCCTTACTTCCAACCCGGAGAGGGACCTTGAGCTCCTTCAAGGCGTAAGATTGGGGGTTGAAATACTGGGACTGGGCCCATTTAACCCTATTGAATTGAGCCGAGAGATTCGCGCCGTGGTTGTAGAGAGTATATCGCTCTTCAAATGCAAGATTTCCGCCCCAATGACTGACTTCGATGTCCCGTTCATACAGCGATACGTGAGTGATAGGCTTCGTGAATTCATAGCGGACCTTCACCGGGGACACTACGCCTGCAGGGACCTCGGGGAAAGGACCATAGATAAGCTTCGAACCTTGCTTCTGCGGGAATTCCTTCGTCTCGCCGCTACCAGCAATCTTGGTATAGTCGGGAATATCAGAAGACGGCAGCTTGACTTCTGTCTTCTGCTTCAACGTGGGGTAGGCCGACTGGAAATACGCCGAGAATTCGTAGACGAGATATTGCTTCTCAGATTGCTGGATCGCGGCAGGTAGGGGTGCGGATGAATTGAGGTAGTAGAATGAGATGCCTAGGGTCTGTTGACCCTTGGCCGGCAAGGGTTCAGGCAATCGAATGCGATAGTACTGAGTATCACTATTGCTCCATTAGCGACGAGGCTATGATGATGATGATCTAGATGAGAACGTCTCTTTACCTTAACTGATCGAACTCTACAGCTTCTATGACGAATCCAGAGACACTGGCATCTTTTCGGTCCTTTACCTCGAAGCCGCCAATTCTTTCCATCTGGTCGCTCGTAAATGGGAGGAAGTATTCATCTTGAGGTTCCGGGGACGTATTCTCAATTAAGACATTGATAGATTCCTTAGCATAGCTCTTTTCTAGAGAGACGACATGTACAAGATTGGCATTCTTGAAGACCTGGGGCGGCTTGAACGTAGCTGGTAGTGTAACCTTCGACGACGAGGGTCCGGCAACGTTGGTTTCGCCTGTGACCTGGGAGAATAAAGAGAGGCAAGCAGCTGCAACTGCAGTGAACTTCATGGCGAAGAAAGACCGAATGGGCTACTCATGAAAAAAATGAGTAGCGCCAATGCAAATGATCAACGGCGTTGTAGTCTTGACTTAGAACAGCTACAGCTACATGTGGCTTCTCCAGAGGTACCCGGACACCTTTCAAAAAAGTTACAGCTTACGTTGCCAATGCGCGTTTGACCTGTCCGACCCGGGATTGAGGAAGCACGTTAATCCGCTTGTAACTCTAGATTTCATACTAATCCTATTCAGGTTAGACTTCCACGGCAGGTACGGCACCCCATAATTCTTTTGATGGGGACCGGTTGTCTGGACCTGTCGGCATTGTGACCTCACCTTGATAAATTAAAGCTGTGATTGCTCTAGGCTTTCGAAACGTCAATCAAGCTTGTAGCTTCATGAAGCTTCTCATGGAGCCGTCCTAAAATGCCTAAAACAATCACATATTATCGGATCATCAACGTGTGATTATTATAGCGTATCTCCTAATCCGAACTCAACAAAATCGCTCAAATCCCTCTACCACGAGCCTTATCTATACTTGGTACGTAACCACCCCACGACGGCACAACCCTAACATGAAGTTTTTAAAGGGGCACGACAAACTTTCGATGTTGAATGCGGGGTGACAAGCTTGTACGCTTCAAATTTAAATCTCAGCTCAAGGAGGTGCTTTACGGAGTTCCATCCCCATATGTCCGTAGCTGTGCCATGTACCTAATCTGCAAATGCGAGTACCTACATTCATGTTTGTAATCCTTCTCTCGTGTATTGGTAGGGCGGATAGGATCTACAACAGAAACTGAGCACACCGCTGTTCTGACAAACCTTGGAATAAGCTCCTTGATACGTAGGAGGGCTACCTAGGTGAGAAGGATGTGGGAGATTGCTTGGAACTTCTAGTGATACATGTATGTAATAATTGATCACACTTTTTGGCGTTGTGAAAATTGTTGGAATAGCGGGATGGAGTTGGGTACACAAGAAATGGAGTTACGGAGTACTTGCAGTAAGGTATTTTAGCGCGGGACAGATCCACTAGACCCAACCAGCCAAGCTCATGAGAACCAATAAAAGTTACCAAGATTGGCAATCAACCAATTGAAAGCATATTTGTGGGCCGAGGATAGAGGGGCACTTTCGTCAACCTTAATTCCCCTCACCATTCAAAAGATCTTAAGCTCCTACTTTGCGTGCTACCTACATCTAAGCTATTCTTTTTCATTGCCTTATCCGCATCCTCATTCCATTATTATGTCAAGATCTGGCTGAGCTGAGTAAGTTTATCATGTCGAGCCGTGCCTAGGCCCTCTCATCTCCCCTTGCTCCGAGACAGGCCTGAAAACCCTCATTATATATGAGCACATGGCACGACCGGGGTTGTTTGCTTAACACAATTTTCTTCTCCTTTCGCTTTCTCTGTTCTATTATATATTATATATTTCTTACACTAACACTCGAGGTTAGACCGTCATACGTATAACTAATTGTCGGACATCTGTTGCATATATTAGCAAATATCTATAATCAAAATGGTCGGTCTTGGTCCTCGCAAGCCGCCGTCCCGAAAGGGTATGTATGATTCTCGTCTTTACTTCAGATTTAGTCTTGTGGTCTTTCAAGGTCGGATGAAAGAGCTAAGCTTTGAATACTTGGACTTCCAACTGGGATATCCCTCTTGCTTTCGGATTGTACTTTCCTCCCCTGGAGTTTGATAAACTTAATTGCGCGACCTGTTCCACGTTTCTAGCGTCAGCACACTGTGAGCAATGAGCAAAGCTGCTCCTTCTCATATGGCAAACACTGGGAAGAAATTGGGGCCATGAAAATCCATAAGCTTGTGAAGCGAATGGGTGATGTATGAGTCGCTAGTCTCAAACTAATCCCATCATATACACCCTGCTCGACTTATTGCTTTACCTTACCTTACCTTACCTTTACCCTCACCTATCTATATTCGAGTTCTCCTTGAGTTTTCAATCCCACTCACATTAGATATTATTCTTTGAAAATGGACACGAAATCTGGACAGAGGCCAACTGCGGGTGGTCCTTCAACACGCCTCCACACATACCATCATCACAATCATGGCAACTCGTACAATGGCATCAACGGCACCAATGGAATCAACGGTTATTAGCATATTTCACATTATAATTGTATTTTTTTACTAATATTTCGTGGTATAGGATCGATGGCCGATGTGCCAAAGGACCTTCTCGCCGAGATTCAAAGATTGGAAGAACTATTCACTGTTGATACGGCTAAGCTCAAGCAAATTACCAAGCACTTTGTTTCCGAGCTGGAGAAGGGTAAATAAATTGACTCTCGCTGTAAAGAAAATAATATTAATAGTTTAATAGGTTTAAGCGTAGAAGGTGGTAGCATTGTAAGCTCCAGATCCAAGTCACTAACAAACGAGGATGGTTAGTTAACGGGTTATATAGCCAATGAACCCAACTTGGGTTATGGATTTCCCGGATGGATCCGAGACGGGCACTTACTTAGCCTTGGATATGGGCGGTACTAACCTACGTGTTTGTGAGATTACCTTGACGGAAAACAAGTCGGAGTTCGATATCATTCAGTCCAAGTACCGCATGCCCGAGGAGCTTAAAACTGGCGAGTCCGACGAGCTTTGGGAATACATCGCCGATTGCTTGAAGCAATTCATCGAAACTCACCATGGTGAAGTTCCCGCATCCCAGGGAAAGATCCCACTTGGTTTTACTTTCTCATATCCCGCCACTCAGAACTACATTGATGAGGGTATTCTACAGCGTTGGACCAAGGGTTTCGATATCAGTGGTGTTGAGGGGCACAACGTTGTGCCGATGCTGGAAGCTGCCTTAGAGGCACAGGTAAGTTCTGCCTGTGGCTGATTTTAATTGAAAGCATTATTGACAGATACGTAGGGAGTTCCGATCAAAGTCTCGGCTTTGATTAACGACACCACTGGTACACTTATTGCTTCCGCTTACACTGATCCAAAGATGGCTATTGGGTGTATTTTTGGAACTGGCTGCAATGCGGCGTATATGGAGAACTGCGGCTCTATTCCTAAACTGGCCCACATGAACCTGGACCCAAATTTACCAATGGCTATCAACTGCGAGTGGGGTGCCTTTGACAATGAACACAAAGTCCTCCCGCGAACTCCCTACGATATCATTATCGACAAGGAATCTCCTCGACCAGGCCAGCAAGCTTTCGAGAAATGTATCGCTGGTCTTTACCTGGGTGAAATCTTTCGGTTGATCTTGGTTGATCTGCATGACAACAAGGATGTTCACATCTTCGAGGGACAGGATATCAAGCATCTGCGAAAGCCGTATACTCTTGATTCGTCCTTCCTCTCGGCCATTGAGGAGTAAGTTATCGACGCGCTTGAAAGAATTTCCGTTTTATTGTGCTGACCACCTTCAGTGACCCATTTGAGAACTTGCAAGAGACTGCAGACTTATTCCAGGAGAAGCTCCACTTAACCTGCACTCGCCCCGAACTTGAGCTGAGCCGCCGAGCCGCCGAACTGATTGGCACACGTGCGGCTCGATTGTCAGCATGCGGAGTTGCTGCTATCTGCACCAAGAAGAATATCAAAACTTGCCATGTAGGCGCCGACGGTTCCGTATTCAACAAGTACCCGCATTTCAAGGCTCGGGGCGCGCAAGCTCTCCGGGAGATTCTCGATTGGCCGGCTAAGAAGAACCCCAGGGAGGAAGACCCTGTCGAGATCCTTGCTGCCGAAGATGGAAGTGGTGTTGGTGCCGCTGTTATTGCTGCTCTTACACTTAAGAGAGTGCAGAAGGGTAATCTTGCCGGTATCCTACATCCTGAGAACTTCAAATAAGCGATGGGGGCACCCAAAGATAAAACGGAGTTCATGTACGGAAAAAATAGTGGTATGTCCCTTAGATGGATAGACCTAGAGGAGAACGTCCAAACACATCCGAGAAACAACTGGTGTCTGGCTATGGGGACTAGAAACAATATGTGATAAGGAGTTATCCCATTAGAGTGCAGGTCGGAAGTCGGTACTCTGCCACAGGTTAGCTTGCTAAAACAAAAGAAACGTGAGATTAAACCGTGGATTGACTCACTGTCTAGAGTCCAATAGCGCCTTTTGACGCCTTCCCACTCTCCTTCACCTTCTTTTGCCAAGTCTTTCATATCTACTTCCAGCTCTTGCCATTCCACATCCAAACCCGCATCGCTAAGATGCATCTCGACTACTTGCGTATAAACATCGTAGCAAATTTTTCGATCGGCACCCAAGCCATTGAAAAAACCAAACCTGCCTTGCTCTTCCAATAGGCCGGGAACATACTCGGTGAAGAACATTCGCAGCTGATTATAGTCCTCACCAAACGTATCAAAGTAGATGGCATCGTACGTCTCGCCCTGCTCGAGTAGCTTGGGAACTACTTCTTGCCACTTCCCGGAATGGACCTTGTAGGCACCGTCACTGGGGCCGCTAGCTTCCCACTCCTTGCCGAATTTGGAGTCTGAGCTGTTGATGTGCTCTAGAACGGCAGGATGCGCCTCGATGATGTGGTGTTTTGAGGGATGCATCTCAGCGAACATGGAGTCGATGATGCCCATGCCAAAGCCGATATTTAGGATCCGCCGGCCGGCCTGTAGATCGGGTAGTAGAGCCTCAACGGAGGCGCGCATGATTGACGTTTCCCATGCCACTATTTGGAATAGGGGTTAGCAAATGGTTTCCAAGTGTCCAAAACCTTGTACCTGAGTTTCGGGGGAACGTTAATTCCTGGATACGTACTCATCACGCCGTTTTGGGCGGAATCGACTAGTTTCCCATCGCTGTAAGTTAGATCGGAGCGTAGGTAGTCCTTGCTGTTGACGTCTGGTCCACCAGCACGCTTCGGCACGAAGGTCTGCTCTGAGTCTACCACGACTTCGACGTCTTCCGCTGCGCCGCCAAGTTCAGCACTTCCGTTTGCATTTTCACCCTCCTTCACTTCCCCTCCGTCTTGCGCGTTCCCGTCTTCTTCCCCTTCCCCTTCCTCTCCATCGTCAGATTCTAATTCCTCATACCCGTCCAGCAAACCAAATAGCAGCTCAGCCCGCACGCCCGCCTCAACGCACAGAGTATACAAGCCCCGGAGTCCAAGACGCGCAGCCACACAGCCGGGCGTCTCGTCGTTGTTATCAAGGCTATTCCATATGGCGCCGCTCATGAATAGCTCGTGCACCACGGCCTTCGCGCGCTCCTCGACATTATTGTCGTTGTCGTCGTCGGCGGCGGCGGGTAGCGTGCCCTGGTTCGCTGGCGCGCAGGCACGGATCGCAGCGTGCAGCGGGCTCTCGCCTGTCGTGGGTTCCTGGACTCGCGCGCTTTCGGGCTCCTTGAGGAGAGGTTTAAGGCTGGCTAGGTCGTGGCGCCACGCGTGGTGGAGGATCTGGGAGATGGGCGCTGGACACGTGGGGGGGATGCGCGTGTCGATGCTGTCGTCTTTGGCCGCCATGCTGGGAGTCTCACTGTCGTGATATAGGTAGCTGTCGATGGTGGGGTAGCAAAAATTCAGGGTACCGATAACGAGGTACGGACGTTCGGTTAGTGGGGTAGCGGAACCAATTCCATTCTATAACACAGTTCAGGACTAGTTCAATTGGAACTGTATTTTTTTTCGATTCCCATGGCTTCTTCAGTGGTCTTTGGCGCTAAGGCATCGTGTCGGAGCCACTAAAACTCAGGTCCAAGTTCGGATTGACAGAAGGCTTACACGTGCTAATCGAACCTTAAATGATTGGACAATGGCAACTGAAGAGTCCGTTATTGTGGAGGCATAATGAGTGGGGGTTCCAAGCCTGTAGTTGGACCATGACGCGAGGTTGGTTCCCAGCTGCTTTCCAAGCTTCACACTGCTTGATCGGGTTGATCGATCGTGCAGCTTTCCAATCGCTTCGCACATGTGCTACATATTTTTATACTATACTGCATTTTTCATTACATAGTACATATCTCTCACGTATTGCAGGTGTAGTTTCATATCGTTGTACAATTCGTTGCTTTTTCCTGCATTTTATTAGTAATAATCGCTTTCCTTTTTCTGCTCTTGTTGTGTCCTTGCAGCCACGCGATATAACGAAGTCGATTCTCTGCAGGCATTGGACGGTTGGTAACATCCTCTCCCCCCATTGTCTATTTTCGTATTTCTTATGTCATGCTACCGATATCAAATGCTACCTATGTTTCCTCATGCTAATTATTGAAGACTTGAAAACAAAGAAGGTCTCCTGGCGTTCTACTCGACGTCCTGATAGCAACAAGAATTGGCGCGCTCGCCCGGGTTTAATCGTCATGAAGTTCGGCGAGCAGCTGCGCTCTAGCATCATTCGCGAGTACCAATGGTACTATATCGATTATGATGGGCTCAAGGCCGAGCTCAAGACCGCCTCGGGGCCTCTCGTAGACGTCGATGATAACAACTCAGGAAGCAAGAAAGGCAAAGCAAAAGCTAAAGGTCAACAGAAAAATAGGTGGACCGAAGAAGATGAACAACGGTTCATTGCTAGGCTATATGCGGAGCTGGACAAGGTTTATACTAAGACCAAGGTCAAACAGTCGGAAATCCAACGCCGTATAGCTGTCAGTGAACGAGAGGTCAAGGAGGTCGTGGCTAAGGTTACCGAGCGAGGATTGACGGAGCAAGGACCTTCTGAGGAGGAGTTTATACTACTCGAAGAAGACCTGAGCGACATCATTGCCGACGTTCACGATCTTGCTAAATATGTTCAGTTGAACTATACGGGCTTCTACAAGATTATCAAGAAACACGATGTTTGTGCCTCTACCCGTGGTACATCAACTCTAAGGTATCTAACTTGTGTAACAGAAAATGACCAATTGGCATCTCCGACCCTCCTTCGACGCTGCGCTCAAGAATAAGCCCTTCTACAATGAAGATTTCGACGCCGAGGTCGTAAAATTATCCAACATGTACAACATTGTTAGGACGCGTGGGAACCCGGTGAAGGGTGATAGCGCCGCTGGTGGTACCCAAGGCAGCTTCGTTCGCCAGACGACCAAGTACTGGGTGCATCCGGACAATGTCACCGAATTAAAGCTCATTATCTTGAAACATCTTCCCGTGCTAGTATTTAATGCTAGCAAGGAATTTGAACCACAGGACTCTGCTATCTCTTCTATCTATTTTGACAATCCTGAGACATGGGAGCTATATGAAGGCCGCTTGAAGAAGACCGAGGGTGCTGAGGCTATCCGTTTGAGGTGGTATGGTGGTATGCAATCCGACACTATTTTCGTGGAGCGTAAAACGCACCGTGAAGACTGGACCGGGGAAAAGTCCGTCAAGGCTCGCTTTTCTATGAAGGAAAAGAATGTCAACGCTTACTTGAGGGGCGACCTACTCCCAGCAGCCCTTTTTGAGAAGGCTCGGAGAGAGGGCAAGAAACCCGAGAAGGCCATCGCTGAGGACGAGACTCTTGCCAAAGAAATTCAGTACTCAGTCTTGAAGCATGGGTATAAGCCTGTTTGCAGATCGTTTTACAATCGGACTGCATTTCAGCTTCCTGCTGATGCTCGCGTTCGAATTTCTCTCGACACTGAGCTTACAATGATAAGAGAAGACAATTTAGATGGTGTCAAAAGATCTGGTGACAACTGGAGGCGAATGGACATCGGCATTGATTATCCATTCTCACAACTACCCCCGGGGGACATTGTTCGCTTCCCCTATGCCGTCTTGGAAGTGAAGCTCCAAACTCAGCATGGACAAGAACCTCCGGAGTGGGTTCGCCAACTCATCTCGAGTCACCTCGTGGAAGCTGTCCCCAAATTCTCCAAGTTCATTCACGGCACTGCCTCCCTATTCCCCGACCGAATTAAGCTGCTTCCTTACTGGATGCCGCAGATGGATGTGGACATTCGCAAACCAGTAACACATGACTTCGGCATTCACCGGCCCACGCAATCGCATACGAGCGGCACAACCTCAGATGATGACGATGATGATATCGATTCAGACGCTGAGGATAGTACCGACGGAGGATCTGCGGGAGCTTCCGGCAATGGAAATGGCTTGTCGCGCGGTGCTCAAGGTCTTGTTATTGGGGACATCGAGGGCCAAACTGTGGAGGGTACAGCTACTAACCAAGACTACCCCTTGTATGACTCAGACAACGAAGTAGACGAGGAAGACGCACTCGAGGAAGCAAGGAGAGTTGGCGGATGGTCATACTACTCAGCTCTAGCCAAGAAGTATACGAAAGCAGCTGGCCGTAGGGCGTGGTCAGTTTTAGTAACTATCGCGCCACGTCCTCGGGCTACGACAGTGCCTCTCAGTAACCGAACCCAGATGTTTTTTGGCGACCAAAACATCCAGATAAAGAAGATCAAGGCCCCGAAGGGCAAGAAGATTTACGTACCGGTTAGAGTCGAGCCTAAGGTCTACTTCGCTGCGGAGAGGACCTATCTTAGCTGGGTATGTTTTTTTCCCTTAGGAATCAGCAAATGCTAGTCCATTTTCACTAACCGGCGTCTTTAGCTCGAGTTCTCGATTTACATCGGCACGATCGCCGTCACGTTGCTCAACTTCGGCAGCAAGCCGACTAAGCTATCGTTCCTAGTATCCGGCGTCTTCACCCTCCTAGCTATCATGTCGCTCTGCTACTCCGTTGGCATTTACCTGTACCGAAGCAAGGGTATACGTGAGCGCAGAGTTATTAAGTATTACGACAAATTAGGCCCGACCGTCTTGTGTACCGCTCTGTTCGTGGGAGTCGTGCTGAACTTTGCGTTTGAGGGTCACGATAGGGAGCTATGGTAGATGGATGCGCATCTAGTCCAAGTCTTACCTGATATCCTTGGACCTTGGATATGAAACAGAGTTGCGGAAAGGAATGGAGTGAACTATTGTTGTCTGGACTCCTAGTGATAGGACGACGTGTACGAAGCATATCTATTTGCTACCTGTATATGTGCGATTTATCTGGGCCAGTTAGTGCTGTATGACTAGGCGATCTCGAGAGTAATTTGATGGAGCGAGTGGCTGTATAGTAGTGAAACTAAATACTAGAGATTGAGGAATTGTCCGTCGAGGAGAAAACTTGAATAAAAAGCTTGGCTTTATCATACCAGTTTGGCATCAGACATGGATGGCTAAGGCAAGACACTAGATGCGTTACAAGAGACTAATAATTATATGAGTGGTACGTATTTTTTACGATATATGTTCAATTACTCGTCTCTCCATGACGTCGTTAAAGTATATGTCCACCCACCACCATATCTTCTCAATGGTGACCTGCTATCCAACTAGATTTCGATTCGATATTCAGGCATATCGTTATATCGCAAGCGTACATCCCCATCATCTTCTCCCATTTCCTCCTTTTCCCCTTTCCCCAGGTGCTTTTTCCCTTAAGCACTTAAATATAGATATAGATATACCTAAATACACAGATCAGAAACCCAAAGCCGCATTAAAAGCATCAGCGGTAGTAGCATCCTTGGTGCCCAGAGCCTCGGTGCTGGCCTGCGCGTCCTCGCATGCGGCCACGGCCGCGTCGTTCGCCTCGCACACGTTGGTCAGCTGGTCGCAGATCCGGTTCATGATGATGCTCGGGTTCAGCGCGTCCTGCTGGCCCTCGGCCACCAGCGGGTCCGTCGGCAGGAAGGTGCCCTCGTCGGCTTTGCGGCCCGGGCGCCCCAGCTCGAAGGACATCGTTGGCGTGCACTGGCCGAAGTCGGCTGCGCCGTTGGCTGCGGCGTTGTTGTCGTTGTTGTTGTTGTTGTTTTGACGGGCCTTGAGGGTGGCGGCGGAGGCGGAGGCCGCGAGGAGAGCGACGATGAGGGCTTTGGTCTGCATGGTGCTGTTTGGTTGGTGGGTGAAATGAGAGTGTTTACTGGATGGAGTGCAGTGAGCGACGGGGTGTGAGCGAAGGTTTGTATGTATGTATGTATGTACAAGAGAATGGAAGAAGTTCGCAGAACTTAGGTATATTTGTTAAAATTCGAGATCAACTCGTAACGAAGGTACAATTTAGGGTGAAGAGATTTGCGGTAGATGACTTGGGGAAACGGGTCGTGACATCTTGCTTAAATATGTGATTAGATCGGAAGCTGGGTTTAATGTTGGGATGGAAGTCGTAGATCAAGATGATAATACCGCCCGCAGTGCTTCATTGCATTCTTCGTCGATCACACGCCAACCCCGGTTGAGACGGGATGAACGTAGGACGAGCGACGGCGCTTTGCTCGTGTGGTCGTGAATAAAGTCAATCGGACTCTGCCAAGAGCCTGATCTTCTGTATCAAACGAAGATGGGTTTTAAGAGAGCAATCAGGCAAAATTCATAGCTGGATTGACTTGCGCACAATAAATTTAAGCGTCGTCGAGACTGAGCAGGTTAAGTCCTTGTGTTCGGTGCCAAGCCGTCTCATGAGTCCTTGAAGCAAAGCGTCATCCTAAAGCGCATTTTGTGGGTGTAGATCTGCCACTCATTCGAAGCCGTCTCAAGCATAGATTGAACATGAATACATCGACAGGTTCATCTCAAGTCGAAGCCGCCTGATATACGCTTGGTTATGCAATCGTCTCAGCATCGATCACTTCTAAATATGGCTAATAAGAGGTATGTAAAGCCGAGTTCGACTGGCAATTTCGAGGATCCCATCCCCCTGAGCCAAAGTTGAAGACAGTTCTCTTCTTGTCGGAACAGCGCGCCGATTGAGCATTAAAAATTACGGATGTGCTCGAAATGCTAAAAGGGGTTCCTGTTTAAGAAGCGTTGCGTCGAATGTCCTCGACTTACAATATCGAAGGCGGGCGCCATGGCGCCCGACAGCTAGGCCTTTTAGTATGCCTATCGTCCTCCCGAGACAATTAACGGGGCCGTGTACCATGGTCCTCCTAATAGGAGGGCCAAATGAAGTCGCTGATCCGCTTACATCGAGGGCGCCGGAGGTCCGTTGGTCTGCGCCTATGCGGATGGCTTGGTTCTCTTCGTCCCTAATTTCTTTAACTCGCGCCTTGCACTCTTTGACGACAAACTCTGGGCTGTTTCCTGGCTTTAGGATAGGCTCAACATCTACAAACTTAGTTGAGGACTTTAAGCTGTTAAATAATTGTGTCATTCGTGCTGGTTTAGCAAATAGTTTCCATCTTGCCGTAACCTAACTCATAACAGAAAAGAATCATAGCAGCGGTTCCTGCCGCTAATGCCGTCGCTGCACTGCTTCCGGTAATTGTCTTCCCGTCGTTCTCGAGTACGACTTCGCCGGGGAAGAGATAGTGTACTTTATCTGTGTTGACAATGTTGAGTGGATGGCCGGTGGGACCAGCGGCACCTACGATCTTCAGCTTTGTCGTATCAGTACCAGCTGGGTAGACTTCGACTTCGGAGTTGCCCAACTGGCCCTTGTCTTGCGCTGCGCAATACATGATAATGTTGCGATTTGCCGCGATTTTGATCTGGGATGCCAGAGCATCGATGTCCGCTTCATTAGAACGGTTACGCTCGATGTTCCACGACATGCTGATTATGTCTACATTTTCCCGGATGGCCCACTTGACCGCCTCGGCTGCGTCCTTGGCTGTGAATTTCAAGTGTGGGAGATCTAGGTCTTTCCAGCCGTCTAGTTTAGCTACGTAGAGCTGAGCGAACGGGCAAGCGTGGCAGATGAGCTTGGCCATTTGTGTTCCGTGGCCCCGAGTCGAGGCGTAGAACGGTTCAGAGTTCGGCTTGAGCTCGTCGGGAGGCCAGCCATGAGTGATTCTCTGGCCTAGAAACTCGCTCTCGGGGTTAACACCATCGTCAATTATGGCAACCTTCGGCCTGCGGTGTGAATAAATAACTCCAAGTTCTGTACGGAGCTCCGCTGCAAAATCCCTGGTATTGTTCATCCATTGGTGGCGGCTGCAGTAGTTAGCCAGTGGCATTTTGTGAGGTCTATGATTGGGAATGGAATAGACATACTCTTGCGACCTAACATCGAAACTATTGTCAAGACGAGGATAGGGTCGAATTTTCGGTGGCTTCTCGATTGATTCTGTCACTTTTATATTCGATAGACTAAGACTATTTACCGGTTACTTTTATCGTTCTTTGAAGCTGTGTATATTCTCTTCGTTCCGTTTAAAACTTTCTAATCATTTTCTAGCATTCAGATGGACTTGTGTCAACTTACAATACCAAGTGTTAGTTCGTCCCATGTCAAAACAATCGGGATTATTACCTTCGGTAAGCTTCGGAGACCACTGCTGTCAGACCAGGACCATAAGACTAAAAGACCAGGAGTTAATGGTTTTTCTTAAGATGGCGTATGTGATGGTGTCGACTAACCTGCGTTGCTTCCACTAGAGTGAAGCCATAAATGCACCACATTTGGTGCCTTCTTTCGAATAGTATCAACGCACATATCGGATTTATTCCAATCTAGATAGCGAACATCGAACCCATCGAGACATGTCTCTATAGTTTCATCACTACAGTTTCGGTTTGGGTTGTCTTTAACCACCAACTTGACTATTTGCTTCACATTTTTCTTTTTTAACCATTTAAATGTAGCACACAGAGCTTTGGAATCTTCCTCCCAGGTCTCTACCTCGTCTTCAGCTACCGAGTTAGTTTCCTGTATTGGCCTTGGCCGTATGTCGAGTTCGACATAGGCAAGCATTTTACCAAACTGAAGAAACTCGTGGTCTTCCGGGGTATGGTCTGAAACGCGAAGTTGAGGTCGAAAGACCGTCCGGACCTTGGAGTCGATGCTCCGGTCCCCGAAGAGACACTTGCAAGCTTTCTCGAAACTTCCCTGAGCAAATGCCATTTCTCGAAGATAGTCCTCGATCTTGGTCTTCTCCGCTAGCTTATAGGACTTAGGTAGAGGTAGATGGGATTTAGAAATTTTGGGACCTGGTCTGACAGTACGAACTTTACGTGCGCTGTCAGGGTTTTCTGACTTAGGATTCTTTGAACGCTTAGTCTCCTCGTGAGAGACTAGGACCTCCGACTTTATGTCTGCCTTTTGCTTCTCAGTCTTGATGGTTGCCGCGCCTTTATTGATTTCGCCTTTCGGGTTTTTGGATAGGTGGTTTTGATTGGCGCTTGTGCGACTTGGCTTTGCTATCTCAGGAGATGCTCTAACCTCCTACCGGGTTGCCAAGTGGTAGACGTAGGGGGATTGCCCAAGGGCATTTAGAGTCGCAAGAGCTTCGGCATCTTTCTGAACCAGAGATTCAACGATCGTACGAAGTTTGTCGCAGCTGCTCTCGAGGTTTTTTTCAGCTTCCCGACACCGCCGACATTTCGAGATTTTCTCCGGCGGGCATGTTGCAGCCTCTGTGACGTAACGAGAATAATGGACAGCATCATGCAGGGGTGTATTGCCGGCACCGTCGCGTATCTTCTGGCTTCGCTGCTGGCGGAACGTCGAGACGTGGGCCTTGGTAATTAAATACGGGACCAAGTCTAGATTTTCTTTAATCGCAAGATGCAGGCAGGTCTCGCCGTTCTCGTTCTGAAGCGATATGGCCTTCGCAGCGACATTCGGAGCTAATTCACACATTAATTTTGCGAGGCGCTCTTCTTTTCGCTTAACCGCCACATGGAGCGGGGTTTCAAGCGGTCCTTTTGTCTGAAATGCTAGGTCTTCAGGCGCTTCTTCTAAGGCTAACTTGACGATGAAGTTCATTGCCTCGTGGCTCTCATGGAAGATTAGAAAGTTGAGCACAATGAAATGAAGCAACGTTGGCTCTTCTACATTTTTGTTGTCTTTGAGGCATAAGCGCACTCGGGCGCGATATCTTTTCAGAACATCCGCGTCGTCAAACCTGGTCTCTTTGCTGACATCGGTGAGAAGCTTGGTACGTTCGCCCCGAATATCAATAGTATTCGACTCTCCAACGATAAAATCCGGCTCACCGTCGTCTATTTCTTCATCGTCGCCTTCATCCTCGTCATCGTAGTCTTCATCATCCTCTGAATCATGTGTACCGTCTAATTCAGCCTCGGAAAAGGGAATAAAGATCCTGTCACCAGTATTATTTATCATGGTAAAGTCTTCGGGCACAGACTTAGTAAGTTCATCTTGATTGTCCATGGTTCTGGAGGTTGCTTGGACTCTGAATTGGCTGGAATTCAAATTCACATTAACATCCCTCTTATATCTCGTACATCACAATAATATAGTAGTTGCGCCCGAGATGTGAATAGTAATGCGAATCGACATGGAAGTTCATCTCTAGAAAACGAGTTTACGAGGGGAAAAGCGGCTAGAATACTAAACCCACATCCTTCGCTACATCTTCCTTCCCGTTGCCTCTTGTCGGTGGTGATCCGTGACGCCCTCGCTGACGCTGCAGGATTAATGGTATGACAACTTGTTCAGGTTAGCGATCCGAATTGATGGCGTACACTGCATACGCCCGGCGAGGCCATCCAGTATTGTTATAGGCTGCTATAAGAGCCCTAACTCGGTTTTCAATAGGATCTCTCGAAATCAAATTGAACATCTTCGACTTAGTTGAAGCTTTTTCGACTCGGAACGTATCTTTAGCTTCAGAACCCGTGATGATAAGTGACATAAGCACTAATGAGTATGAATAATAATGCTGTCGTCACCAACTTCGCTTGGCTGACGAATTATCAACCCAATAAGGATAATATCTACGCCCCCTCTGTCAACGCCTTTCTAGACGGCGAGATCTACGGCAAGGCGAATGAGAATTTCGCTAAACTGCATATAAATCACTATAATGACGGGCTCTTCTTAGATATATGTAGGATCCTGTGACACAAATAAGCAGGTTCCCAGGAAATTAGAAACTAATATTTCTTTTGTATTGGTCTTTGTCTTATGTACTGAAGTCGACTTAATCTACATATCGATACTGCTCGGCCAAGTATCGACCTTGCTTCGTTTCCCCTACAAGACAATAAAACTCCTATACGAGAACCATCCGCCAGGCCAAGAATAATCTGCGAACCAATGTGAGGCTGCTGCTGTATGACAGAAAACCACCCCGTCATGTTTCGGACACGGTGAGCCGGCGATGCTCTGCCGACGAGGATTAAATAATAAACCCTTCCCAATGCTAATCTATGATGGGGATGCCAGATACCATTTCCTTCCGATGCGTCCAATAGTCAGATGAATATTCAATGATCCCAAAAGAGGTAAATATGTTGTCATTGGAGTGTAATGCTTAGCGGCATTCCGCTGTATCGATTACACGTGTTCCCCAAAATGGCCTTCAAGTTCTAGTCGAACGCAGGGGCTCTTGGATAGCGATTCTACATCACCGTCAATCGATTTGCCACTACCATGTGTAAAGTGGCGGCTGCGCTTGGTGCCCTTCTCAGACGCGCTTGTGATACGGGCATCCGGGTTTGCATCGCAGCTCGCGTGAGGGTCCATATTCGAGCGCGTAAATCCGTTAGTAACATTGGTGAGATCATTACTAAAGTCTCCTCCTGATATAGATCGACGTGAAAACACACCAGAGAACGCGCTCTGGCTGGGAGGAGAGTTGTTCGCACTGGTATCTTGGTTTTCCTTGTCAATGTTGCCGAACGACGACTGCGATACCTTTCGCATCTCGACGTGTTCGATGCTTGATGCGCCTTCGACTGGAGAGTCTTGATGAATATGATTCTCCTTTCGTGACTTCACTTCAGGGGCAGGCGGGATAATGTTTCCTGTCTGGATGGGAAGTGGATGTGGTTGGTTTAGTAGCGAATGGGTGAGGGACGTTGCGAGCTCGGACGAGAAATTGGTGTGGTTAGAGTTAAAGAAATCATTCATTGACGTGCCTGTTGCGCATCACTTGTCAGCTTCTCCCACAATACTAAATATTACAGCTAGCTTGTAAATAAGTAATAGCAGGACGAAGATTGTAGGCTAGCATACTTCCAGGAGTACCAATCTTGCTCATGTCAATGTTGAGATCGTCAATGAAGTTTGGCCCAACCATAGCCGTTGGAGTGTTTGTTGGTGCTTTTGGGTCATGAGTATTGGTTTCCATGTCTCCAATATGGGCTGTTGTGAGGTTCAGAAACTGATGATCTGCTATACTGTGGGCGTTGCTTGAATTGCCCAACCCGTAATCAGGCATGCTCACGTCGGAATGTGATACCTTGCTGATACCAGTCGCCCTGCGGTTGGAAGCAGGGTTGTAGTTAGCCTTGCTACTGTTAGTAGCTTGACTATATCCAATAGGACCAAAGTTGTTGTTTGTCCAGTCAAAGCAAGCAGTCGTATCAGACTTTTGCGTGGAGAAGGGATCTGCCCAGGGCGAGTTAGATTCAACTCCGCTGCGCTGTAACAATGCCTCAGTGTTAGGCATAGAGCTGAGCAAATTGCTGGTGTTGGATTGTGTTAATCCTGGAGGACCAGAGGTGTAAACGGATGAACTAGATGAACCTTTCATATAACCCGTCGTCCGTCGACGAGGGGAATGGAGGTGAGCTTCCGCACCATCTTCATGTTGTCGCGACGGGACTGGCATAGTGGGGTTGAAAGGAGTTCGTCGCCACATGCTAGGATTTGGCCAAGCAATTCCGGAGCTCTCAAGAATGTCTACCAGAAACAATGTTAGTATCGGGCATTATAATGCGTTGGGAGGAGTTAATTGGTTCTCTACCGAGCGGAGCATGTTGGAACGAGAACGCAACAATGTTCTTGACTCGTTCGATCGGAACAGTCAATGAATCTCTTGGGAAGCCTTCACTAATCACGATTTTGATCCGTCCGACTTCATCTGCGGGGCTCCAATAACTTTGTCGAAGCACTTCACTGCGGAATGGGGGAAATCGGAGGGTTTCGAGGTCTCCATTCTTGGTGAACTCTATAAACTGTAAGTTGTTGTAGTTCTATCGATAGCGTAGGCGGCTCACCAAAGCTGTGATTGATCAACTGGGGCCATGGTCCGGTGCGGTTAAACGAGGATGAACTGGGAAAGGCTCTGTTAGAGCTTGTTTGAATTCATGAGGTCATGAATCATAAGCATACGCAACTAAACGACCATCGATTAAGACCCGTGCCTCGAACTTGACTAACTCGGGGTGTTTGCTGTAGTTTCTTGTGAACTGACTGATATCAGGCGTTTTCCAGGAGTGAAGGGAGATGTTGAATTGAGTGCCAGAGGACAGTCCCGGCATGAAACAGGTCATGGTCGGCAGACCATATGATCCGTGAGTGTACGCGAATTCTATACAAGCTTGAGTCAGTCAGTCCTTGGGCAAACAGATCTGGCATAGGGCAACACGAAATCTCGCCAGGAGCTAGAGCTATCTGAGATCTAAAGGGTATCTTCCTGGGAAGTAAAAGACGTCTTACCATTATCATGGACCACATGACAGTTGGTCTTAAACTCCTTCAGGGGGATTTTGGAATCCCTGGGGAATAGTAACACATCCCAGTCCTCGAAACGCATCTTCACCAACGTTGACGATATTGAAGATGGAAGTAGAGAAAGCAGAAAGAATATCTGGTGGATACAGTGAACAAAACTTGAAGCAGAGCCAGCCCTCTTGAATGAGGTATCATCAGGGAATATGAAGTTGGCGATGCTTGGTGATGTGAATTGTAGCGGTTGGATATTGTGAAGATTGAAGAAGAATTGGAATTATTGCAGTTGGTCCATTTTCATGTGAATAATCCATTCGGTACTAGTTGCTACCTCCCGATCATGGCAAGCTCGGTCGCGAATTCCCATCTTCATCAGAGATATACACACGTTAAAGGCGGATAACCTTCGAACCTAGTTGCCTCCATTAGCCGAGGTGGGCCTCAACCCTTCCGCCCGGATATATAGTGTAAGCAATGCACCTACTTACTACAGGTTTATACTTCAAATAGATCAATACCTACATGTATATATGTAGCTGTGGCTGGTAGGAATAAATGCATACCTACATACCCAGGTCAGGAATGAGGGAACCTTGATACGCCACTATGCATTAGTGCTTTACAAAATTCAAAACATTGAAGTAATGAGAATCTAAGGTTTGGAGGTCACAATCGTCTTATGAGCTGCATTTCCATTATCTAGGAACTCTTAGAAACGATAGGCACGATCTTGCTGCGTATGGGCACGGTAGGCCCAAGTGTACAAATGGGATAGGTTGAATTATTTTCTGTACAAGGATCTTCTTATTCTTCTTCTACCTCCTCAACCTGGTATGGTTCTGGATCACCAGGAGCTCTTGCCTAGGAGTATCGTCAGTAACATGATCGTGGTGAGGTACCGGACTCGATAAGTATTAACTCACCCTTAGAGCACCAGGGCCACCTAATTCTCGTTCCAGGCCACCTTCGAATTCCCGCGGGAAAGACGGCTTGTCAGGGTATAGACGTCCGACCACCCAGCATACTCCTACGAATGTAGCAATGAATGCGCCAATTTGTAGCAATCCCTTGCCAGGCGAGATCCAGGTGTATTCGTATGGAGAGAACATGCCAAGGATGTCATGGTCTTCGTGAACAGGCTCGCCATAGTTACGTCGTTCCTGCTTGTCCCACCAGTCACCGTGCGGATCGCGGAATTGTCGCTTGACTCGCGGGGGGTTGACGTAACCACCGTTCTACATCCATCAGCTACTGGCACATCGCCAACGAATTTCAAGAATACCACTGACCATGTCCGGATCTTGTTCATCTGTAAGCTCCTGCCTATCTGGATATTTCTCCTCGATAATAGCTGGGTCGTTGACCGATGGCGGAATAAATGTGCGCTGTTGGATGATAGGCAGTCTTCGCGCCGCCAGCGAAGCGGATCGAAGAGCGGAAGCCCTCACGATTCGTTGGGGAAGCATCTAGAGGGTCCATGTTAGCGAAATATAAATTGAGAGAGCGATTGTTTAGTCAATTGGAGCGTACCATAGGCCAGCCAGTCAGATACCTCAATGCTATCGAATTGTGTCTTGCTCGAGGTATCTTCAAGTTCGTAGATTTGAGAGCTAGAATGACATGGTTTGAATGGCCGACCATTGACGATGCAGGCTTAGTAATATTTCATGCCTTGAATTTCACGGCTGTACCTTCGTTAAATTGAACCTCATATCGATAGATAGATTACGTAAAGTGGAACATTGGTGTGGAACATGGGGGAATCGCCGCACGGACCAACCTCACGCACTTTTGCTTTTGGGTAACTCGGACCAAGCTTGCTATTCCTGTCCAAGGCAAGGCGGAGACCCGACGAAATTTTTGAATCATCATCAAACTGCTGATGAATGACAATTCTGGTATAGAATTCATCACAGTTATCGCACAAATGCCCTGTGCATGTTCACACTTCGTCATGATACTATACTACTAATTCTCTATCTCTCGACGTACTTTTTATCACGTCAAATGTCAATTTCATCGAGACCCGCGTCTTTCTCTCCTCCTAACACCCCTGGACAGCTATGACGGCTACCGCGTCGCCCGAGTCTGCGCCTTCACACGACACCGCAAATCCCACCATCTCAAACCCTGCAAACAGCGAAACGTCTCAACTAATTGCTGAGATTGAATCTGCACCGCTAGATAATCCCTCTCGTCGCGAAATAAAAGCAGAAGATTCTACTGCAACCCAATTGTCCCCAACAAAGCCTGAGTCAAATGGCACCGACGCGAATAAATCCATTGTTGGAACCCCTGTTCAAAATGGCGACACCGATGAGAGGCCTGCCAAACGCCGCCGAATCCGTGAGACGACACCTAATAGTGCAACTCGTCGCCCTAAGATAGAATCACCTCCATGGAAGAAGATAGAGGCTGATGGGCCCACAACATTCACCGAAAATGGCAAACGCAGATCTGGACGCACCAACCCGGTGCCTTTGGAGTTACAACCACAAGGCAACAGGAGAGTCACCAGAGGCGCTCTCCACAACATTCAACCCTCTACTCCCGCTAAAGACAAGCGTTCTACACCTAACAACCATGTAAATGGAACACAAAAACACGCGTCTACTACCAAAGGGGCTCCTTCCAAAGCTCCTATACCGAATGCCAAGCCGAACACAAGGAAATCTTTGGCTAATGCTAATGGCTCCAAACCTTCCCCTAAAACTCGAAGGCCCTCACCTACACCGCCGCCTCAGACAACACCTCCAAGACGGTCTACAAGGATACGACGTAGCTCTGGAACTCATCATGACGGTGTCGATACTCCTATGCGCGATTCGAATCGGCCTACGAACGACAGTCCGAACCTACGCACAACCAAAATTCGGTTACGGGTGAAGGCTCCCACAATTCCCATAGTACACCCAGCTCAGGTCAACGTCTTCCCAGGACAGACGATCGCACGTCCCAAGATATCGTCCGATTTTCGCGATTTTGTTGCACGTGCGCCGGCAATAGATGTAAAAGATGGCGGCTGGCTTGACCTTGCCGATGAAGGAGATCCATATACACAAGAGGATGCTGAGAGGGAAGCTCACATTATCTTGCGAATCGAGGCCGAAGCCGAACCGGGCGGGTTACTCAGTGAGGAACGGTCTACGCTCTTCGTCCCAGAACCGGCCGAGGAGCCTCCACGGCAGTGGGCACACATGGACCACCTCGTCAAACAGATGGCGAATTTCCGGAAGCTGATGCTGATGGAACAGCAGAGACACAAGGCTACGGCAAAGCGACTAGCCGAGGCTTGCCGGGATGAGTGGGTACGTCGACAACCCAAGACAGCTGAACAAATTGAAGCCGAGGCCAGGACCGCATGGATTGGTCGTTATAAGACTGTTGTTAAAGCAATTGGCGGAACATGGGAGAATGTTAAGACTGAGGTCAATCGTCGCCGTCTGGAAGAATGGGAGGCTGCTGAACAAAAGCGCGTCAAGGCTGCGCTGAATGAGGCTGTGAATATGTCAGAACTCAAGTTACAGGCCCGACGAGCGCATTTTGATTCAGAGCTTGTATCTGAAGAGGATGAAGGAGAATCGGAAGGGACAGACGAAGAAGCCGATGACGAAGACGACGATCTGATATCCGACGAAGAGTCCACCTCGAACGAAGGCTCTGATGAAGATGAGAACGAAGATAATATGTCCTCATCTGATGATGACGATGATGCAAAGTCAAATATTTCCGATGAAGCTCTAACACAAGAACAACTGAGACAAAAATATGCAAATATTCCTGATCTCCCTGTAGACAAACCAACTGGTCTTGATAGTGGTAACGACCAAACCTCGACACAGCTAGACGACGAAGGCGAAACTACAGATGAGTCCATAGACATGGATGACGACCTAGGGTCAAGTGATGAGAATATGGATAGTGATGAAGATGGCCAATCTGAAAACGAGGAGGAAAATTCCGACGATGATGAGGAGCCTTCCGGGCTTCTTAGCCTCTTCTTTGGCAAATCTGAATTGCAAAAGATGAAGCAAGAGACGGTAACTAATGAGCCCTCATCACCTCAACGTGATGTCGAGATGGTAGACGTCGCAGAAGCTACATCAGTTAATGGGAATTCCCCATCTGATCTGGCCAAAACTGAAGTTACCATGAATGGTACAGCACCAAAGGCTTCAGATTTACGAGATCAACCTCCGTCAAAATTAGTGAACGGAACCAAGAACTCTACTGAGACGTCCATCTCCGGCCAGAATAAATCGGTCACAAACGCAACTAGCGCCGCACTTGTCACGGCTGCACCGCCAGTAAATCCGTACGAAACCAATAACCCCGATGCTCTCGCTACAGTACCGGAACCTCTGCAAGCTCAAGACGTCGAAATGGAAATCATTGAGGCTGTTGAGCAAGTTGAAGAAGATGCCAAGGCAAAAATACCAAGCAAGACAGTTAAGCAGCCACTCACAGCAATACCAAGTGTTGAGATCGCAACCGCGGCGTCAGATCAGCCACAAGCAAGCCCAGATACAGACGCAATCACATATCCTAGTCGTGATCGAAGTCAGTCACCTCGGACATCTGACACTAAACCTTCAGAGGTTGACACGACCTCATCCGTCGTCAAGTCTGGTGCGAGTAGATCTAGTTCGCCTCAGTACCAAGTCCCAAGGACTGAAGTTCCCTTCCTACTCCGAGGCACATTACGTGAATATCAGCATTATGGCTTGGATTGGCTAGCCGGTTTATACAGAAATCAGACAAATGGCATTCTCGCAGACGAAATGGGTCTTGGCAAGACGATACAAACAATTGCCCTTTTGGCTCATCTTGCCTGTCACCATGAAGTATGGGGTCCACATCTCGTTATTGTCCCAACCAGCGTCATGTTGAATTGGGAAATGGAGTTCAAAAAGTGGTGCCCAGGATTCAAGGTTCTGTCTTACTACGGTAGCATTGATGAGCGAAAACGAAAGCGACAAGGATGGAAAACCGATGACATGTGGAATGTGTGCATCACATCGTACCAAATCGTCTTGCAAGATCAACAGGTCTTCAAGCGCAGACAATGGCATTATATGATATTGGATGAGGCTCATAACATCAAGAATTTCAAATCCAAACGCTGGCAAACTTTGCTCACATTCAATACTCGAGCGCGACTCTTGCTCACAGGCACGCCTCTACAAAACAATTTGACCGAACTATGGTCGCTATTATTCTTCTTGATGCCATCTGAAAATGGCGTCGGTGGATTCGCAGATTTGGCGGAATTCCAGGACTGGTTTCACAAGCCTGAATCACAGATATTGGAGAGCGGTCGGGAACAGATGGACGACGAGGCCCGTGCAATTATCGCAAAGCTGCACAAGGTCCTTAGGCCATACCTCCTACGACGACTGAAGGCAGATGTCGAGAAACAGATGCCAGCCAAGTACGAACATGTCGAATTCTGCCGACTATCACGTAGACAGCGCGAGTTGTATGACGGATTTCTAGCCCGTACGGATACTCGAGAAGCTCTCTCTTCTGGCAATTACATTTCGGTCATCAATTGTCTGATGCAGCTACGTAAGGTTTGCAATCATCCCGACCTTTTCGTCGAGCGTCCAATCATGACATCCTTCCGGCAACGCAGATCGGTTCTCGCCAACTTTGAAGCAACCGAGAGCGTCGTGCGGAACAAATTGCTCGCTGCAAATCCCATGGGCGTTGTCAGCCTGAGTTTCCTCAATTTTATTCCAACACAGTATGAGGATTTATCAAAAACTGTATGTGAACGAGTTTCTCAACTAAGCTCTCACCGCGCCCTCATGGAACTTCGTGAAGCTCAAAAAGCGAGAGCTCAAGCTGCCTACGCGAATTTGGATCCTGCAACCGTGGAGTCCAACATAGTGTACCTCGAAAGTGCAGCGCGATGGGGACGTTTCGAGGAGTTGCAACACTGCGTCTACTTGAATGCTCTCAGAAGACAGCAACAGCCAATATATGGCAAGCAGCTCACGGATTTCTTAACTCTCGGCGTAAATGACCGACCACACAAACCGCGCCCGAAGATTCCACAGAAGATCATGAGCTGGTTTGAAGAAGATTCCCCAGCGCTGAGATCCATGGTTCCTACCCTGGATCAGCGTGCCGCATCGATGAAGACTACAATATCCAAGTTCGCATGCGTCACTCCGGCTGTCATCACTCGAGATGTCGATCGATTCGTCCTCGGTTCAAGAGGCGTCGAGGTTTTCAATGAAACGAATCTCAAGCTATCGGCTCCAGTACGTTACGCCCCATTCATGCAGAAAGAAGCACCGGTCGATCCGTGGCATGAAGCTCGTATGAGGCTCAGCATTCAATTCCCTGATAAGAGGCTCCTTCAATATGACTGTGGCAAACTTCAAGCGCTTGACCGTCTTCTGCGGAAATTGCAATCTGGCGGTCACCGTGCCTTAATTTTCACACAGATGACAAAGGTGCTCGATATTCTTGAACAGTTCCTAAACATCCACGGACATAAATATCTGCGACTCGATGGTGCTACAAAAGTCGAACAACGACAGATTTTGACCGATCGCTTCAATCACGACACACGGATTCTCTGTTTCATATTATCCACTCGATCGGGAGGTCTTGGCATTAATCTAACTGGAGCTGACACGGTCATCTTCTATGATCAAGACTGGAACCCCGCCATGGATAAGCAATGCCAAGACCGGTGTCATCGCATCGGTCAGACGAGAGACGTCCATATTTACCGACTTGTAAGCGAGCACACCATTGAGGCGAATATCCTGCGTAAAGCGAGCCAGAAACAAATGCTGGACGATGTCGTGATCCAAGAAGGTGGCTTTACAACCGACTATTTCAATAAACTCTCTGTTCGTGACGTTATTGGCGGCACACCAGATGAGGGTGATGTAGTCGGCGATGCTATGGATCGTGTTCTAGGCGGTGTAGAGAATACTGACCAACGTAACGTCGGTCGGGTGCTAGAGCAGGCCGAAGACCGAGAAGACGTCAACGCCGCCCACGTTGCCGAGAAAGAGATCCAGGAAGATGAGGCTGACTTTGCCGAAAAACCGGCGACGGCCAGTGCCTCGGGTGCCTCGAGCGCTAGGCTGGGCACGCCCATGACACGAGACGGATCACTTGCACCAGGCATAGGGAGATCAAATCTCGGTTTATACTCCGAGTCCGCAGAAGTGGATAAGGCGCTCGAAGAAATCGAAAACAACGCCTGGGGTGAGAGGATACACAATATCGACGAGTACATGCTTGCCACAATGAGCAAGCAACTCGAAGGCACGGCCTTAGAGCTCCCCAAGGACAAGAAGAAGAGCAAGAGCAAGAAGGGCAAAGACACTCGGAAGCGTTGATTCACCCACGCGAAATCCATTTAGTTATACTCTGCCGACACCAATACGTATTGGGAATTTGGTTCAAGACATTCTAACTGTACATTACAAATTTTCGATGTCGGTCGGACACCAAATTGGTGTCGACAATACGCAACTACAAAACCTATAACGGACACGGAGGCATAAAAAAGGGAGAAGGGTTTGCATCGCATATATTGGTGTTCTTGTCAGCGGCGAGCAAGGTACAGAGGCGTATTGATAAGGTTTTGCATGGATTCGGTATGAAGTGCTCGTGTGCAAGTTGGTGTCTGCGGTTATGAAAAAGAGGCAGCTAGAACCTGTATCTGTACGAACCAAACGGTATTTACTAGATAATTGAAACGAGGAAAAGACGAGACAGATGACCGCTCGCAGCGGGATTCGCCACTTTATAACAGACCAAGAACTATCACAGTCTTCTGTTCACGATTCGTATGTACTAGATTACTAGGCGTAGCTAACGTAGATGCATGGGTTTGTACCTAATGTTGTCGACCCCGGCAGCCCAGGAAATAAATGACGCCGGTATAGAGCGCTCCCGCACAAGAGCCGATATATTTCCCCGCGCTGGATTCGCGTCGGGATCCACCAGGGGAACCGATGAACCGTTCGATCGTTTACTTAGTGACGGATAGTCCCGACTACTCGGTATCTGCTTTGAATGTAATATTAAATAAGTTTTTATAGTGTTTTTAAAGGATAAGATAATCAACTTCGTAAACGGTGGAGCTATCGTGGGACTCCCGGATTAAAGCTTCTATGACCAGTCTACTGGCTAGTTAGGTTTGCTTGCAACTCAAGCCCCAGCTCCAGCCCCTCTACTACACGGCCTCGGATTCCCTAAAGCAGATAGCTACCTAGTTAAGTACCTAATTTGGTAGTTAGCATCGGAGCCGGAGATGACGTCCTCGGAAAAGCAAGACGCCCAGCATGGCCAGTTCCGGCAGTATCTGCCGGACTTGGACACACCCCGGTTCCAAACAATCGCAAAAAACGATGCGCATGGCCACGCTAAAGAGCTGTTGGAGCATCACAGGCCGCCGTGGCTATACGGGTTGTATGTGCATTGGCGGAAGTTGTTCGAGGAGCCGTTTAAGGGCGTGACTAATGACGGTACGTTTCTATTTACCGCCATAACCTCTATTATCATAGATGGAAGGTGAATAAAATCAGTATGATACCGAAGGGGATTAAAAGGGGAAGGAGAAGCACATACGAAACAAGTTCAATGGACCCCCGACTTATTCAACCACAGGTACCGTCCGACCCAACCTCTTCAAGCTACGCGACGAAGGCGTTCCTATCAGCGCCATCGTCGCCGCAGCCAACACCGTCACATCGCAGCTCAGCCTGGACCAGGCCTCCAAAACCATTCTGCACATCGACTCGCCCGAGTGGCGGTCCTGGTCGAACCCCGAGTTCCTCCTCAGCAACAAGGGCATCCGCCTCGACGAGATCACGCCGCAGCTGCGGGACTCCGTCCTGGCGCTGCTCGCCGCTACCCTCAGCCCCGAGGGCTACGCCAAGGCCGTCGCCGCCATGCGCATCAACCACTTCCTAGGCGAACTCGTAAACGCGCCTCGCGTCATGAACGAGCACAGCTACAACTTCGTGCTCTTCGGACACGTCGACGAAGCTCGGCCCTGGGGCTTCTCATTCTACGGCCACCACCTCTGCCTCGCCGTGTTCCTTTACAAGACCCAAATCGTCGTGTCGCCGTGGTTCACGGGTGCGGAGCCCAACCTAATCGACGCGGGGCCGTGGAAGGGCACGCGCATCCTGCACGAGGAGGAGCGGTTGGGCCTGCAGCTCATGCAGAGCCTGGGGGAGCAGGAGAAGCGGCAGGCGCGGGTGTACGAGAAGATGCGGGACGAGCGCATGCCGAAGGGGCGCTGGAACCACGACGATCAGCGGCACTTGTGCGGCGCGTACCGCGACAACCGCGTCGTGCCGTACGAGGGGGTCGTGGTGGGCTCGCTGGCGCCGGCGCAGCGGGATCTCGTGCGCGGGATACTAGCTCAGTATTTGATGTACCTGCCTGAGAAGGCGCGCGAGCTTAAGTTAAGGGATTGTGTGGATTGGTTCGGCGAGACGTATTTTTCGTGGATCGGCGGGTATGGTGATGATGACCCGTTCTACTATAGGATACAGAGCCCCGTCGTGCTCGTCGAGTTCGACCACCACTCCGGCGTGTTCCTGGCGAATAGCGAGCCCGCCAAGTTCCATATACACACCTTGCTCCGGACGCCGAATGCAGGGGACTACGGATTCGCGCTTAGGAGCCAGATCGATGGCGCTGTTGGGCAGGAGTATGTCTGGGAGGGCTAGGTTAGTCTTTGCGTAAGGCAGGTAAGGGTGATGTGTGTTTGCGTATGTGTTATGGCGGATTCGAGATATGTTGCGGGGTTGTAGGGACGGTGAAGAGAAGAGCGGTTGTTATCTTCTGCGCTACATTTTAACATGCATCCCTTGGTACACACCGACAATTACAGTGTAAATAGTTGTTATCAGTGTATTTGTCTGGCCATCAGAATTGTGCCCCGAGAAATCTCACAGCATCTTCTGTCTCCCCTCTTTGCAGACGGATACGGCGGCATCTTCTTACTGATTACCTCTACACGAGTGATCTCCGGCGAATACGAGATAAAGCTAAAAGTGAGAGGCCAACAATAGCATTAGAGTTATGCGAGTGGTTAGTTATTCAAGCTACTCAAGTTCTAACAATGGGACTTTATATGTTCTTTAATATTCAATCAGCTCTCTAGGATACCTATATATAATTGCTGGTTATCTAACTTGCATTTTGAGACTTGTAGATACTCCGTGTAACTAACGTACGAGGCAATCGTCCTGATCTCCTATTACTACCTTTAGTTGTATATGTCGGGCATAAAAGAGTACCTGGAAATTTTATAGTGAACGAAAAGTAACTTTGGTCTCGTAATTACAATTTCCACCTACCTACCTATCCATATACCTAAAACCAGCGCGGACCCTCGGCATAACTCCCAGGTACCGTAGCGCAAGCGAGGGAAGCAACAAAAGCAGGGTCAGACCCTCGCTTTCGGCATTAACCAGTAACGAGTACGTACTGTAAGCACCTTGAGTTCTGAGTTGTCCGGCGTACCTACCTATGGATACGGGCTGATGCAAGAGAGTGGATAACCCAACCGCCCTGCCGTGCCGTACCGTTCCCGCACGACGCCAAATCCTAGACAGAGCGGGCCAGCCGTACCACGGTACGAAATCACTCTGTGTATCTCTTTTGAGAGAGGTGCAGTCGGGGTAAAAAAAAAAAAAGCTACATCGGATGAAGTCTAAATACCTGTTTTTAGAATATAGAGTTGGGCTGTCAAAGCCGGGTTTCTCTTGTTTATTATGGGCGGTGGCACGGCAAATAATCAGTGATCATCCATCATAAAGCCTTTGTGAAATATACCTAGTTATAACGTATTAGCGAGTATTGCTGATCTATGACATACAATGGCCAAGACGACTCCAAAGTTAAGTTCTGCAAGACGGAAGTCCTAATAGGCTATGTTGCGTATCCTAAACCGTCGCGGCGCATATACGAAACTCAGTTCTGTCTACGCTTCATTGCTGAGTGGCAAAAATGAAGCTGTTGCGCTGCTGGGTACGTAGGAAGATTATTTATAAGAGGTAGGTAGGTAGTATTCATTAAATATTTGAAGACAATATCGTAACAACGGGTGAGCTAAGAAACACAGAAAACCCTTGTCTTAGAAATGCATATTGTATCTATATTCTACTCTCCAGTCAGTTGTCTGTTATTAGGTTAGCTAGATTGTAGGGGTACGACAAGTCGAAAAATTGTGGCTACTCCGGTTAGAAATTCATCAGTATCGATCTGTTCGAGTAGTCGTAGTATCCACAAGAGACCAAAACAACATACAACATACAGCATAGCAACTGTCCCAAAAACACCCTATAAAACGAACAATAGTGTAGTATGTATTCGCATATTCATAGTAAATATAACAGTTCTATAATGCTCTCGCTTCTCCCCTGTCCTCAGTAGAACCCTCCATTCCTCACTCCGGTATAGATCCAAGTCAGGGTGGCCGTCTCCAGCCCTGGCACCTTCAACGACGGCCCTCCTAAGCTCTCATCTTCCGCAAACTTCTTCAGCCAGCCTTCGAAGGTGCCTTTTAAATCATGTACCTGGTAGCCGCGTGGCTGGGGGTCGTGCATGCACTGTTTTGAGTGATGTCTTGGCAGCGTCGACTGTTGTTGTAACTTTTCTGTCTCTGTCCTGTCATCCTCGGGCTCGTACCTTACGAGCCTGCTCTGGTACGGCCGACGTAGCCAGTAATTCTCAACGTTGAAGTTAACGTTGAAGTTGAAATGGTACGACTCGTAGAAGTCGTAATGGCGCCAAGGTAGTAGACTGCGTTGATGCTGCTGATGATGATGATGCTGATGTTGTTGATGTCGGTGCTCCGAACCCGGAATCGGAATTGCACCCGGACCGCAACATTTGAGCCGGAGCCCGAAGGCCGAGCGCTGGTACACGACAAGAATGATTGTCTCGAGCTGCCGAAACTTGGACACGTACTCAAGGAACCGAGCCATGTTACGCTTCGTCTGGACGCTGCGGTGGAACATGCGCAAGTGTAACCCTGTATGTAGACCCCACGATGTGCCGAGTGCTACCCGGGTAACGCTTCGGCGGATGGGCTCAATCTGGCTCAGGAGGCGGATCACCTTCAGGAGTCGCTTCACTTGTAAGTAGGAATCGAGCAGAATGATATCCCGCCGAAGGTCCAAGTGTTTGACCGTCCCGGAAAAAGCGATCGGTTTATAGCGACGCAAGACTGCTTGTCGAGCATCACGGCAGACTCGCGCAATTGAGGGGGGCGGTTCGTTACGGACATCGGCAAACATCAAACGGCCTGAGGGAGTGTTTTGAGATTGCTGCGAAGACGGCGAATCGAGAACTTCGAAAACCCTTGGCTCGGGAAGCGCATACCCCCATATCATATCCCGCAATTCTAATGGCAATTTGGCAAATTGCGGGAAGCTCGGCGGCTGAGAGTCCATTTTCAGCTCCGAGTGTCGATCGTTTCGTTGGCAGCCTCAGTGCGTTGAATGCGTAAGAATTGTTAATAGATTCCGATACTTCACCTCTAAATACGGCCTTCCGTTGCTTTTGAGTTTGTTGTCGAGTCAGTTAAAACCCGTAGAAGCCGAAAAAGTTAATACAGATGTTGCTGTACTGGCAGAAGCCAACACGAACTCCTGCCAGTCACAGCCTCAGGGCGCCTTCAGACGTTTGATCTGCTAATCGCTAGTGCCGAGACCTCCTCTTACTCTGAAGATCCTTCGACCAAAATAAATATCTAGCTGGGCACTCTATATTGAGTATCGCGAGTCCCGATAGGAAGTGGCGTTGATTTTAAGTCGCTATGCAAGTTGTTGATGTCGAAATTATCAGGTTGACTTTGGGAGGCCTTAAAAGCGATACGAAATTTGCCAGCGATTTCAATAGCTACGCCTCACGCTATTAACTCTGCCACTTTAATGTAAAGTAAATCTGAGTACGATTTTTGAAGATGATGGAAGATAAGCTGCCCGATCCAAGAGGAATAAAGAGGAATAAAGAGGAGTAGATTTTACACATATGAAAAATCTAGTAGGAGCAGACCATCAGGGAGAATGATGTAAGATCATGACATTAAGAGTCGACTAATGTTACGGTGCAGCCATGTACCTGAAAAAGCAGTAAAAAGGCGGGAAATGCGTGATCACATGGAGCAAGTGAGGCAAGCGTCTCCAGAATATGAGAGACAATAAATCCGCATAAGGGAAAAGAGTGGCTTGCAAGCCATTCTTTCCTTTACTTGGATAGGAAAGGTTGGGGGCAGCACACATAGTTATTGACTGTCATGCGGGTATGCAACGGACTTGTGAGCAAAAAGATGAACGGCGATGACCTAACGCCTTTGAAAGGACACTTGAGCGGCGGAAACCTTCCAGAAACAGACACAGGGGTGAGCAGTCGTGGTACAATCAGTTTATAAGTCGGAGCTGACGTACAACCAACGTAGCGAAGCAGCTCCTGAAAAGGGAAGCTGAAGCGTGCTGAAGAATCCTATAAAGGCCCCGGGTTAATAAGACTGCTACGATAACTATAAGGTTTTCGAGATAATAGATAGAGAGCTTACATGCTAGACGAATAGGGAGTCGAGGCATGCGATGGTCGGAATGGTCTATAAATGGAACAATTAAGTGGTATATTAATGCTGCATACCACGTTCGATGGTTTTCCAATGCTGGTTCGCCTTTCTTGGTGCAACATTAGAACAACATTGGAACCCTGTCGCCGTGGCACACGTGCAGATATCACGCAGCAAGACCTTCATATTTTAGACGGAGGCTAGAGCAGCTGACGTCGCTTTAGGGGGTTTGCTAGCGCTGCTACTGTGTGTGCGGCTTCTGACGATTTTTTTTTTAATGAGGGCCCCGTGCTGATGGGATAGTCCTGTTGGGTGACGTTGCATGAAGGGAGATGGGGGTCAATATGAAAGAGAGATTGCTGTAGACAAGGCTTGCCAATGCTTGCCGTGCTCTGCTATTCCTTGCCAATGGATCGAAATGCATTAGCTAGCAGCGCGAAAGCCCTGTCTGATGGGAAGTTGTTAGACCTAGCCCATCACTGCCCGTCCAAGGATACCTTTAGGACGGGTAGGCGTACGTAAACCCCTCCCACTTGGACGGGGGATGCACCTTGCACCATGGCGTAGACGGGACGAGCGACAGAAGCGGGATGGGGCATTTGGTATGGAAGGAATCCAAGTGGTCGGGTATATTACCAGCATGATCTTTCCGAAGCTAGCGAATCCAAGGATACGTGTAGCTAGTAACCTTAGGCTTCCAGACTTATAAGAGGGGGACCGAGTAGATAGTGTGTGTCCGGGTTGTTTGGTCGTGGCGGTTTCAAGGTTGGGCTTGGGAGTAAGAGGAAAAAGAAAGAGAAATCCTATATATTGATGTAAGTTTAGAAAGAGTTTGCAAGGACTTCAATGTTCCTTTGGTTGTGTTAGATCTTGGGTTACCCCTCACAGTGTACCTCGCACATTCCAAGGTCGTACCTGAAGTACATATGTACTTCTATAGCAGATATACATTTTAAACCTTACAAAATCTTATCTAATATGGATATAATCATTCGTTATTATTAAAGAGTCTTTTTAAGTTGTAGAGAATGTTCTCTAAGACATAAACGACCTACATATGCTAAGATTGATGTACTTACGACTGTAGCTTGTGAACGGGTTCGCTTGCCGGAGGCGTGATAAGTTTCTGGCACTTATTGGAGTGCGGCGATATATAGATTACTGATACATATGTACTCTGCTCCGTGTGAACCCGATGTGACCGCGTTGTATCTGCCATCGGGAAGATGTCTCGATCCTCTACTCGTTTCAATGTTCTGCACCTGCAGTGCGACAACCTTGAAGTGGAGCAAGCAATTGAGACGTCGGAAAATTTGGTTGCGACAGCAAAGGAGACCGGATAAACCGCAAAAGCACGTTCAGGCACCTGGCACTTTTTATCGCCGACCATTCTCCGAAGCGGCTATCGCTCTAGCGCGAAATCTATTGATTACACGCACCTTGTTCATCTCCAGCTAGTACCTAAATCTGACACTCACATGTCATCTGTAGACCTAGCTTGCAGCTGCCAAGGACGCTAGCAAACCCAATACAAAAACGCGAGCGCGATGCGACAAATTTCAAAATTTTCTTTTCCTTTTCCTTTCTTCGTGCGGCTGGCATGACATAACATTTCCCGTGTTGCTCGAATCCTTTCTTTCCTTCAGTGGAAAATTTTCCCATGGATGCATAGCGTCAGTCATGCCACAGAGCGATTATAATTGCAAGCCGGCGACCTCACTTCTGAAGTCGGTTCGAAAAAAATTTCTATGAAGCCTCGTTTGCTTCTTCGAGCCGCAGTGAGGATGCTGGACATACATACATACATACATACCTACATACCTAGGTAGCCTAGCCTTTCTACTCGGTATCAAGGCTGTATTGGCCTGGCCTGTGATTAGCTGCAAGTACGATGTGTCTGCTGAGGCATTGCCGTGAATTATGCAGGATGCAAGCTCCAACAGGATTGGAACTTTGGAATAACAGCTGATGTAGTGGCAAGGCTATTATCCAATACTAGATTCGAATTTGTCAATGCTGCGAATGAGGAAGTAATGTGCGAGCTAGATAAGGGCTGGGATGAGGTCAGCTCACAACTTGGTGGCCAACTACGTATGCAGCTTGATGAAGCCCATCAGCAAACAAATCATGCAGTAGAGGGAGCATTAGGTAGTTTCATGTCTAGGAGTACTAGCACGTACATCGACGCACGCATGACACTGATTGCCTGGTGTTTATCTGGTTTGTAGTCGTAGCTGGGACAGGAGGTTATCGATTTAGCATTGCGGCTACCGATTGATATCATCTATATAGCTGCGACCTTAAAGTATCCCGACTCTATAAGAACATTCCATTCGTTTCCTCATTGTCCGTAATCATAGCCGCGATTGACGCTCTTCTCTACAATGCTTCTTATTGCGTGCGAGCTTCCTCACTGGTCGTCTCCAATCTTCTCAAGCTTACCCATCTCTCTTTTCTCGCCAGACTCGCCAATAAATCTTATTCGGTCCAATCGAACCTTCTCACCATCGCCATCCCCGTCCACAACAAAGATCACGAGGCTCGTGACGTTCTGGAATCGGACAAACCGCAGCCCCAGACTTGCGGTGCCGTTGGAGTTCCAGTCATTCTCGCCAATCTCGATAGTCTGAGTCGGGTCGATATCCTCGGCCTCGTCGAAACCAAGGTTGTGCGGTCGGTTCGTAAAGAGCTTGATAGTTCTGGGTCTCATCGGTACGTCGTCATCATCCTCGTCCGTGGGTGGTAGTGAAGTGATCTAGTAAATATGCATTAGCTTCATGCATGGCCGTTTGTCAAGATTCGAGTATGTGCATATGTACCTGTATCGTGTGGAGCTTAATGGCCGAGTTAAATGGTGTGAAGAGAAGCAGCTGCTCATCTGTGTCACTCTCTACCCAGTCCTTCTCATTACTCGTGGCCTTGTCCTTAGATAATGCTGAAGGCTTGTCCTTGTTGAAGAGTGTCCGAACGGAGAAATGGGTATCGTCAGCATTTAGCAGTTCTAATCCACGCACATCGATGGCGTCCGAGACGTCAGTGTAACCTCGAGGTAGATCAGCCCCCCTCCAGGCGATGCCTCCGGAGCCACTACCACTTCCTCCCTGCGAAGCATTCTCGATATCGTTGCTTAGCTTCTCGACGATGGACTGAAGTTGCGACGGGTTGGCTCCCTTGACTTTTTCAACGACCGAGCCGTCACGGAAAATGATGAACGTGGGGAGAGATGTGACGGCGAATTCGGCCGCGACAGCCTTAGCTCCTTCAGCTTCGGTGTTGACCTTGACGAAAGTCGCAACATTAGGCCGTGAAAGCTGTCTCGTGAGCTGTTCGTAGAAGGGTGCGATCTGTTTGCATGGTCCACACCAGTTCGCGTAGACTGCGCGTTGGATTCATTTGTCAGCTTCGCGTCGTAAAAAGAATGTGATGATGATGATGGCGGGGCCATGTGGATGGATGCATAAGTGGTCAAGGACTCGAAGAAGCACTTACAGTCAGCCACCACGATGCGGGAACTCTTCAGCAGTTCGTTGAACTGTTCAGGCGACTGGATCTCTATAGGCTTGGTCATTTTTGCTATTGAGTGATAGTGTTGTCTTTAGGAAGAGTTAGGTAGTAGTAAGTTAAGATTTGACGACGACCAGTTATGTATGGTGGGGGAATGGCAGGAACCCCCTGTCAGGTACGGCGGGATAGCGACCCACAAATGGAATAGTGCCATTTAGGTACTTCGATACACGCAACGATGTAAGTGCACACATACATACTTACTACCTTTCAAGAGAAACATCTACATATTCAGGATAATGATGTGTGTCTTGATGACGTAAGGAATAGATAGGCACTCAAACATTATTTGGGTGTACTAGGTGCAGAGAAGCTTGATATGCTTAGTGAATCTTTCTGTTTCCATATCCTCGGACTCGGATTCTACCTATTATGGACTCGATGATAAGCTCCCCTAGGTCATGTACATCTAAGTCAAACCATCTCGTTCCTACCAGTGCTTCAATCAACAAAGAAATAGGAATATGATACTTGATATCCACAACTGACGGAAATAATATAGTACTAATGGGATATTTATAGAATAGTCTGGCCTAAGGTGGTGTATTAATCTAACAATCCCGCCTAGTAATGTGCCTCGAGCCGTCTAGAATGACACCAGACACACACTGCCGGTTTAGAGAATACCTTATTCGAAAAGGGATATTAATAAACTAGGTATCTTTTGAATTCTATTGTGTATGGAATACCTTCCATCCATTGCCCTTGGCCATAATTTACGCTAGCAGCCAGTCTCAGTGAATTCCATCTAGCAAGCCCACCCCCATCCATTACCTTCCTCTAAACACAAGCCCGAACTCCATACGCATTTCCACAACAATAATGCAGCGCAGTCATGTTGCCTGTCTACCTGGGCAAGTTCCGTCAACTGTCAGTCATGAAATTCATATAACAGCACCATCACGAGCCCCTATTCTCTCACATCCCGCCAACAGCATGACTAAACACCCTCGTGGCAAGTTGCGCCAGCAGCCTGGCGCGATCATCCGGCGGCAGATCCTGAAAAACAGCATACACGCTCTTGCCCTTTGCATCTCTCACAGCGCCCAACCTGTTGCCCGCAACGGCTCCCGCCACCGCGCCCGGCATGTTGCCGACGATGAAGCCGATGACGGTGCCGCTCGCCATGCCGAGTATGCTCCAGAACTTGGACGTGGGGTTGTTGGTCCCGTCCTCGGCGAGCCCCTCCTCGCGCAGCATCTCCTCGAACACGTCCTCGAACTGCGCGTCCTCGGCCCGCTGCCGCTCCTGCCGCGCGTTCGGCTGCGAGTTTGTGTTCCCTCCTGTGAAGAAGTTCCACGCCCATGAGAATGTGTTCTGCGCTCCACCGCTACCACCGTTGCCGTTCCCGGGGGGTACGGATTCTTCCGGGTCGTCGAACGGGTCTGTGTAAGTACTCCTGTAGCTACTTCGTCGACCGTAGTAAATTCTACGTTGGGCGTCGTACTCGCGCCGCCGTGAGGAGTCGGAGAGCGTATAGTAGGCGTCGTTGACTAGCTGGAACTTGCGCGTTCGGGCTGCGCGCTCAGGAGAGTCCGCGGAAACTCTGTCTGGATGGGTTTTGAGGGCTGCTCTAGTCGGTGGGAAGATTGTTAGTACAATGAAAATTCATGCACTATAGTATAAAGGATACATAAATAGACTATTTGCTAGGGTTAAAAAAAAGCATACCGTTTATAAGCATCACGAATCTGCTGTGTACTCGCGGTCTCAGTGACCTCGAGGATTCTGTCTATAGTTCCGTCCCATGTTAGTGGGGTTGTTAAGAGCTGGGAGAGGTCGATGACGAACAGTAATCAGGAGGGGCTCTGTCAGCCATATTGAATACTTTGGAGTAATCTTGATAAGTATAATGAGGTGTAAATTAAGTAAAAGAGTGAAAAAAAGAGAAGAATACTAGTGAAATAGTCGGTCTGCCAGGTCAAGGACAAGTCATCGTCTCTTGAATCAGGCTTGCATTGGGAGCTCAAGATAGTGGATGGCAGATGGTGTAACGTCCAATAAGAGACGTCATCGGTGTGGCGCCCAAGCAAGGTGAGTTGCCCAAACGGGGAGCAATTAAAAAATAATTCTAGCCACGGTGGCTTGAACCCAGTTAAGCATTATTTTGGTCCTTAGGCAGGGGGTAGGCTTACACCAGCAGCCTAAAAGGTTCCAGCCCGCAGGTGAAACTTGGCAGACCCCGTAAATTTGCGCTCGGAACCAAAATAGACTATAGCGGATCCAGAATAGCCCTAGCTTTAGGGCAGTTTTAGAGTAGGCCGATCTTCCAGGGGTTCTGCCCAGCCACTTCAATTGTCGGTGAACGGTCGATCCGTCTCTTCTCATTCGCAGTTCCAACTTCACGATGCCTTCGTAAGCAAGTAAAGCTTTTTTCGTCCATTCTAGCATCGCGTGCCTCCGCAGTGGGTAGTCACCTTGAGCTCCATTCGGCTGTTCGCAGACTGGCCGGTGCGTACATCTTAACAACCGGATCGTCCGACTAGAATACGATCGTTGATCTTTTCACGATCTACTAGTACTTATCGGCATCCCGCTGTGAGAAATACTCTTTAGCTTCTTCAGCTCTCAGCGATCTTTGCCCCGCTGTGTTAATCAATTCGAGAAGATCTGTGTGAGACTCGAACTCCAGGAGTTGTCAACATTCAACGTTCAACGTCGAACGTTTTACTCAACCGTCTTACCAGCTTGGACAAGCTCGAGTGAGACAAACCCATCTATATATATTATCTATTCATTTGCCCCTTGTATATACCACGCAACATGGGCCTCTTCGACAACTGGGACGGTGAATCTGTCGTCTCGAGCTCAACACGCAGATCTCGCACCGGCCACCACAAGACGTCCAAGTCCCGAGACTCATCTCGCTCCCACCGCAGCAGCAAGCGGCACTCAGGCCTAGGGTCGTTCTTCGGCGTCGACGGCAGCGGCACTCACCATAGCAGCGGCGGCAGCCACTACCACAAGAACAACAGCTCGCGGAGCTCCTTCTTCAACCTGGGCAACGGCAGCACGCGGAGTTTCTTCAGTCTTGGTGAGTTTTCCCCTCTCCTTTTTTTTTCTCCCATTTCCCCATTCCCCCCCTTCTGTGTGCGCTCGCTCGCTTGCCTCGTTCGATGGCCCCGGTTATATATACAACGTATCATATGCATATACGTGGGGTGGCATCACGCCAGCTCTCTCTGCCCCCCGGTGCTACGTGTCCAGTCCATTCCCATAAGCCAAAGCCATACGTTCCTTTAGCTTTAGCGTAGACTGACAGCGACGCAACCCTCTCACAGGCCGGTCCAACTCGTACTACCGCCGGCAACCACGGTCGTCGTTCCTGCAGCGCACCCTCAAGAAGCTGAAGCGGCTCCTCCGCGACCTCATGTACTATGCCAAGCGCCACCCCTTCAAGGTGTTCATGCTAGTCATCATGCCGCTCATCACCGGCGGTGCCTTGACCGCGCTCCTAGCCCGCTTCGGCCTGCGGCTGCCTCCCAGCATCGAGCGCATGCTCGGCGTAGCCGCACGTGCCGGCTCGGGCGACAGCGTCGGTCTCATGGGCGAAGCTGTGCGCATGGCCGGTGGCATCGGCCGCAACGAGAGCATTTCCGTCCAGCGTGCCCGCGACGGCGGGTACGAATGGGAGAGGCGACGAGAATACCACAGCGAGAGCCGAGGAGGTGGAGGTGGTGGATTCCTCAACGGCATCCGCGATTTCTTTTCCTAAATTTTCAAATTTCTAAATAATGAGAGGGACGGACGAGGGGTATATAATTGGGAAAGGCGGGGTTGGTTACGATTGGGGGATGATGGGAAGAAGGAAATGGTAATGTGGATGGCGTTTGGCGGCGCCATTGATTGTTCAAATGTCGTTTCACTTCTTCTCATCATTCCTTATGGCTAGAGTTGGGGTTTTACGATTGATGTCTATAAAGAATGTTTGAAAAAAGAATTGATACGATACCCTAATGTTAGACTTAGGATTAGTCATATTTTACATATTTCACACAATTTACGAAATTTACGATATTTCTCTTCAAGAATACGCGAATACAGGTATTGAAAACCATACGAAAGAAGAAGCCAGCGCGTGCATTATTAAAACCATTCTATAGCAACGTTTTGTATTACATAGGTGTATGCTTCTCTCATTAGGATGCTAGGGAGGATTCGGACTGACTCATTTCTTTTTTCCCTTTCTACTAGTACTACTTGTAGCTGGCTTCTTCTTAGCTGTAGCCTGATTAGGCGGCGAAGACTTCTTAGATTTAGGCCGTTCAGGCTCCGGCGAAGAAGCATGCACAACAACCATCTCACCCCGACTACTATTCCTTGTCACTCGTGCACCGGTAGGTCCATCATCGCTAGTTGTCTCATCCTCTTGAGATTCCTCCCGACCAGGGCGTCTTGAACTGCTCCTAGGAACAGCTTTACGAGGTATGACGCTATCCGAGGAGCCCACAGCGCCATCAGGATACGGCGCGCGCGGACCCGCGGTCTGATATAGGAAGGGATCCCTGTTATCACGGGACGATGACGATGGTCTTCCCGAAGGATCGGAGGCATGTCGTTGATTGGGAGGTGCGTGTACGTATTGATAGTCGAAAGGGGGAGAGTCTCTGACAGTAGAATGAGGGCGATGAGTAGAGTTTGTAGATGATGTGCCTGAGCGAGGGCGGGATCGAGATGAATTAGGTGGATGAAAGCGCCCCATAGGTGGGGCAGCGAGTTGTTGATCTGAGGATGAAGGTAAAGCTTTGCGTGCCAAAGACTCATTGGAGCCAGAAGGGCCTCCACGTCGAGCTGGGGAAGGGGGATCGAAATGTGAGAGGGGAACGGCGTATCGCTGTTCCTTCTCTTTGCGTTGTTTTCGATCACCACCGTTGCGTCGTTTTGCTGCTTCAGCTTCAGCTTGTAAGCGTTTCCGTCTGCGTTCAAGAGCTGCAAGCTCCTCCTTGTTAAGCTTCACATCTTGCTTGCCCTTGGCTTGAGCTTTCCGTATTCTTGATAGAGCTGACTGCACTATAGCCTCTTCAAGCTCTCTCCTAGCAGCATTGTTTTCATCGTCCGAATCTTCTTCCTCTTCTGAGTTAGCTTCTGCCCCCTCCTCCTCCTCCGTTGAGTCGTTGTCTTCTTCATCCGAATTTTGATAAGCATAACCGTTTCGTGACTGGGTGCCAGTGCCCAAATCTATGCCAGTGAAACGAAGTGGGTCACTAGCGAACCGCCTATTACCATTTGTTGCCATATCAGGATCTTGTGTATCCGTTCCTCCGTCGCTATCCAATTCCTCAACGCGGCGCCCCGTATTCCAGATATCGTATTCCTCCTCTTCCCTTCCCCTCCTCGGGCGCCTCGATGGTCTTCCCCATTGGGGCGCAAATTTGGGAGCTCGCGGCCGACCACCTAGACCGCCTCCCCGGAAAAAGCCTCATCGATAGGCTTGTCCATCAGAGAAGCGTGGCCAATGATGACCACGCCGCTCGCACCGATCAACCATAGGACGGTGGTGAAAGGTGATGCAATGAGAAATAGAAGACCACAGGTAACGAGCAGACCGGTATACAGCTGCGAGGAAGTGGCATGGAAGGTACCAATGGTAAGATCCTGTCCATTGAGTCGACCAAGGACCCACAGACCGCCAACCAGAAGGATGATGTCAAAAAGCAGGAGAGGGTTTGTTATCAAGGCGTAAATGCTGAGAAGCACGAAGACCAGAGCGTAGTTGCTCGAGAAGGTACCCAGATTGTAGTTAACACGCGACTGGACTTCACCGAAGTTTGCTGGTTTGGAGAGGCGCTTAAAGTCGAGAAACTCGCTTACGGGACGCATGTTGGCGAATCGGCTTGAGAGCGAAGTGTTACGAAATCCAGCGAAGCGATCCTGAATGTTCAGGCGCGACGTCAGGACGTCGAGGGGAATCTGAATTCGGGCCATTGTGATATGTAGAGATTGTGCTAAGGATTTAATGTTACGGAAGGGTTTGCTTTTTGTCGGCTTATCAAGCGTACAATGCGCGTCTCAACGATGCTGGAAATGACAATGATATTCTTGGAAAGGAGGACGGGATGAGAATCGATATTCGGTGACAATGCGAAAGATGCTAGGTAGGAGTTTTGGTGGTGCTGATATTACTGTCGTCGGTGGTGTAGAAAAAAGATCTGTCAAAAAGGCTTGAGGTTAAAACTGGACAAGTAGATTTTAAAATTAGATGCCCAAGCCAGGGTGCATCCACAAATAGGGGCAGAGCTAGCAAGCTTACATTATCTGTCTTTTTCCACTACCAATTGGCCAGCTGAGACTTTAGGCGACAGAATACGTACACCTATGTACCCCGTCGAGGGACACAAGGAAGTAAGATTTCCAGGTAGGAGAAAAAGAAGCGTCCGGAGAGGACTAGGGAAAGAAATATATCGAGATTGGTGATGCCTTTTGCAAAGTCAACACCTCAATTGCTATTTTTTCCCTTCTCCCTGGTCTCTGGAAGTAAAGAATGACGATCCTCTTTGGCCAAAAGACCGGGGGTTAATGCCGATTTGCACTAAACCCCCCTGGTCTTTGAAAGGTTCTGGTTTTAGAACGACACTCCCAATGGCGCCAAGTGTCGTGAAACTCTCTACTCGATACACGCAAAACCTTCACCACACCACCATCTTGGTGAAGGGAGATAGTGTTGAGGGATGAAGAGAAGAGGGATCGAAGGGGGAAACAGTAAGAAATTAGGGCTGCAATGTCTTTATTATTGTCTATCTACGGATGCGCCACACGGCCGCAAGACATAAAACGATGCGGTGTGAAATCTGGCAGCAGCTAACTGGCGGTAGATCCTGTGGATTTAGAAAGAAAAAGTGGGATGAAGCTGCAAGTTTCCAAGGTTGCAGGCCCCCAGACCCCGGTTAAGCGATCTTAAAAGTCAAAATCAGTGGGACGCTCAGACCACTTGTGTATTCTTGTTTCTACAAGGTTTCTGCCTAACACCAAAACAACCTCGATTATTACTTCATACATTATTTCGTCACTGTGTACTTGTAAGATGCAGCTTCGCTTTTTCTTGAACCACAAGACTCCACCCGCAATATCCGAACAGGCATCACCATGATAACTGGCAATGTGGCATCGTATCGAGAATCAGAAGCAGTATCAAAGAAAATTGCAAGTGCCAATGGTATTATAATAATATATAGCGCGTTCTGCGCTTGACTTGATTTTCAAATTCAATCAAGACAAATTCACCTTAGATTCGGCAACTCAACGCTTAGTACTAACTACGACCATCAACTCGGGAGCTAACGGGCAAACGGGTAAACGATGACTTACCACCAAGGAGCCACACCGAGAGCTAAGATAGCTCCGGACTTGAAGCCTCCCAGCTCCATGTTACCACGATTAACGTGGTAATTCTAGTGTACTAGCCACGTTGACACACTATCCATTCTTTTCTCGCGAAATCTCTGCCATCGCGGGGCAACGGGTCGAAATGGCGAGGTTTGCTACAGATGACACAGGTAGCGGCAGATCGGGCACCATCGCAACAGACGCCAGGGACCCTCTCTGCTTTTGTTGAAGTATCTGTACTTTGGCGTTCAGTGGAAGTGTTGCGTAGTGGATTTCCGGCAGTTTTCCACCAATAAGCAGCGATCATATACATTATGTTGGATTCTTCTCCGGATCTTGTCTCGGATCGGACCCTGGAGACTTCGAGAGGCGTTTTCTGAGCCGGATTATGAACCTCGCTGCATTTAGCGCCATTCATAGATAATAACCCCAACTGTATGATCAATATTCGGACTGCAATTTACTATAGCTGGTATGTGCCGAATTCCAACTCCGAATTCCAACTCCAAACGGAGCGATGATTAGATTCGAGAGTTATGCAACCAATTGGCTCAATTCAATACCGTGCGGAAGACTGAACTGAGAAATCTTTTATGCCTTCACCTTGACCATGGCTTCCTGTTCTTCCAACACAACTGTATCAATCTTTTATATAAAACACATTATTCTAGACTAGTATAAAATCTTTGATCATGTATTTGTCTTGGAAGTCGACCCTGCTGAGCTGATTACTCAGATCGGGTTCCTCTTGTCCCGCTTCATCTTGACAACGCCGATGCATCTCGGCGTGGATATAAAGTATGCCACTGTCGTATAGGTCACTGAAATTCCTAATACTGGGGATATCGTCATGTAAGACTCGATCAGGAGGGATTACTAAAGGGCTATTTATCAGCAGAATCCATAGACTACAGTCGAGAGCAAATATATAAACTCACAATGTACGCCATCGACTTGTCATTCCTAAAAGTAGATACACACGCATCACATTAGACACAACCTAGATCGCACATACATCGAACTTCTTTTGCTATTTCCAAATCCCGAGACTCACCAGCCAATACCAAACACCTCTCACAATGTCGAACCTACAGACTTACTCGTATCCTGGATTTGGTGAATGGGGCCAAGAGGCTATGCATTATAGTCAAGCCATCCGCGTAGGAGACAGCATCTACGTCTCTGGCCAAGGTACGTCCCAATGCTCACGCAGACTTCATAATCGATGCGTTACGATGGCTAACGGAATGTTGAATTCATAAACGAACAGGTGGTTGGGATCGCAAGACCACCGAGGTCAAGCCAAACATCTTGGATGAAGTCGACCAAGCTTTCGAGAACGTCGACCATGCGCTGAAGCACGCCGGCGGAAAGGGTTGGTCCCAGGTGTACCGTATCATCACGTACCACACGGACATCAAGGCCACGTCAGAACGCGTCGTCCAGAACTTCAGGCGCTGGTTGCCAGATCACAAGCCGACCTGGACCATGATCGGCGTCACGCAGCTTGGCTTGGACACTATGCATATTGAGATCGAGGTCCAGGCCTATGACGAGGAGGGCGCTGCTGAGGCTCGGAAGGCCAAGGCTAAGGGACTGACTTCTCAGTAAGCTGGAAAGGGTGTGTTGTGCTGGTGGACACTGGCTACTATCTGCTCTTCTCATTGCTGAGGGCTTGCTGATATCATACCTGCAACAATAAGAGTTAGATGAAGTGACTGGCATTGTATTCCTCTGATATATACTGGCCTAGCATTTATAATCAAACTTCCTAGGTCGCGCACCGAAATTCTTTGCTCTCCATAACAACGGGGCATATTCTTTAGAGTTTCATCAACAAGACTTCATCCAGAGTGAAAACATCTTTTTGATTGTGATTTGCAGAATCTCATCGGTAGTAACACGGGTTGAAGGGCTTATCTCCGGGGCGTTGAAGTCTCTGGAGTTGAAATCGGCCTAATTCTTGTCCGACATCTCGTGTGGTTGAGTTATCCTTCTTGGAATAAACCTTGACGTACAGTATGCGGTATAGCAAATCGAGTAAAGACCGCGTTGGCATGCAGGGTAGGTGGCTCTGTATCCATCAGGAGAAGCTTCTGTGAGTTGCTATACGATATTGCCGGACTTAAGGGTTTAGGGAAGTATGGCTGTTGTCCTTCTTTCTCTCCTTTTTCTAGATAAATATGAGAGGAATACCAAAGCTTCCTTCAATGTACCTTCAAGAGCTTGACATTGCAAAGGTACTTTACTTTTAGGACCATATGGTGATCTATGAGCTTCATCATGGAGACTACAAATTTGTTTCGAGTTGACGGCATGGTGGCTGTTGTGACCGGAGGTGCTACAGGTAAGAAACCTTCATATATATATATATATATGTTGTAACCTCACTCTAATTAGCTACAGGTCTCGGGTTTATGATGGCCAAAGCTCTTGCAGGAGCTGGCGCAAAGAAGGTCTATCTCCTTGGAAGACGTAAAGCTGTTGTGGAGAATTCAGCAGCGCAGAACCCAACTTTCGTCCCTATAGTTTGCGACATTAGCTCCAAGGAGTCCCTGCAGTCTGCTGTTGACTTTATCACCAACGACACAGGCTACATTAACCTACTTGTGGCGAATTCGGGCATTGTTGGACCTACCAATTCCTTCAATCCGGATTTCACGATCCAACAACTCCGAAAGAACCTCTTCGATGATGTTTCGACGGAAGAGTTTACCGAGACATTCCATATCAACGTCACTGCAACATATTTCACAATAATAGCCTTTCTAGAACTACTAGATGCCGGAAACAAGAACGCCCTAAAGGGAGGTTTCGGAGCTCCAATCCAAGGAGGAAGTAGCAACGTTCCTTTAATACAGAGCCAAGTCATCATCACGGGAAGTTTATGTGGCTTTAGCAGGGACAGAACGTCTTCGCCTGCTTACTCTGGAAGCAAATCAGCCATAGCCCATCTCACCAAGCACGCGAGTACCAACCTTGCTAGGTATGAGATCAGGGTGAATGTGTTGGCACCTGGTAGTACGTGTATTCCATAGCACCCTACTTCTGTTGAATTGAAAAATGAACGGTCACTAATTTATCGATTTATCTAGTATTTCCCTCAGACCTGGCTCAAGATTATATCTCTGGAAGAGATCCCAGCAAAGAGATTCCTGAAGACTTCCAGTTTATTCCATCTCGGCGGTTTGGTGGCGAGGAGGAAATGGGTGGTACCGTCTTGTATCTTGCAAGCCGGGCGGGCTCCTACTGCAACGGCCTCATCCTTGTGAATGATGGAGGCAGGCTGGCAGTGACTATCTCAGAGTACTAGAGTCTGGAAAAGACTTTGAGATCATTAGTACAAATTCGGCTTAGCCTCAGGATTTTCCCATCCGTAATAATGTCGTACAATCACCAGATTAACTCTGTGAAAGAATAGTCTCACGGATATGTCACCCACGATGTTATAATTTAGCGCTTCCCTTCAGGAGAATTTCCTAGAAATTCACCAGCAAGGTAATAGAAAACTTCACAGAAGCAGTCCACGAGATATTTCAACATGCTTTCGATTGTAACTCTCCTACGTGGTATCAAAAAGAAAAACCAAGCCCCTAACCCACTGCTCTTATGTTCGTTTTGCCCAAATATATATACAGTTCCATACTTGTACCATGCCCGTGCCCCCTACCATTGCCACCAGCGCCTCTTAAGCACCTCATCATGCTCCACGGCATCGCTCTCCTTAACCACCTTCATGAAAACAGACTCCATGGTCGCCGCGGAGATAGAATAGCTATCCACGCCAAGCTCCTCCTTCTGCGCCTCCAGCGTCTCGATCAGATACCGCGTGAAGCTCTGCGTAGCGTGTCTCCCACGCTTCTTCTCCCCATCACTCCCATCATCCTTGATCTCCCGCACCCGCTCCACAGCAACCATCTTATCCATATCATCCCTCTCGGACCCCGAGCTCGATCCATACGAATCCGACTCGCCAGACTCGCTCTCGCTCCCACTCCTCGACGCGCTCCGGAACCTCGACGGCACCGCCGTGTCGGTCGGCACGATGAACCGGACCTGGCCGCCGAGGTTCTCGCCCTCGAAGTGCACGGCGCCGCCGAACGCGCGGCGCGCCCAGTCCTCGAGACCGCGCATCTCGTCGGCGGTGGACAGCGGCGCGCTCTTGAGGATCAGGTGCACGTGGTACTCGTTCGAATGGGTCTTGCGCAGCGTCTGCGTAGTGCCGACAGCGAGCACGCGGCCAGCGACGATAGCGGCGCGGGTTGCCAGCGCGTCGGCTTCCTCCATCGAGTGCGTTGTGATGAGGACGGAGCGCCCCGGGGCCACGGCTTCGAGGGTGCGCCAGAGCACGCGCTTGGACGCGGCGTCCATGGCGGAGCTGGGCTCGTCGAGGAGGAGGACGGGTGGGTCGCCGAGGAGGGCGATGGCGAGGGAGAGCTTGCGCTTGTTGCCGCCCGAGAGCTTGGATGCGGTTTTCGAGGCGTGCGCTGTTATGCCTACGCGTTGCATCACGTATGCTACGGCTCCTGGGACGTCTTCGACGCCTTTACAGCGCGCGTAGAACAGTAGGTGTTGGCGGACCGTGAGCATGTCTAGTGCGTCGAATTGTGGGCATACTATTTGTTCTTGTCAGCACAAGAAAGAGATATTTTCGGTACAACTACCGAGGGAAAGGAAAGGGGAGTGATAGATAAGAGAAAAATAGGAGTGCTTACCACCGAGGTGTTTCTGCGCCAGACGCTTGTGGTGAAGTACATCGACGCCTTCGAGGTATATCCTACCGCTATCCGGAATTAAGTCACCACGGATCATATTAATCGTAGTAGTCTTTCCAGCGCCGTTAGGGCCCAGCAGAGCAAGGATCTCGCCCTCCTGTAGACCAAGAGACACATCTTCGACTGCGGGCTTGTTGCCGAAGCTCTTGGACACGTGGAGGACACGCAATAAGTCGGTCTCGGAAGCCGTCACACGATTCGTCTCGGCAACGACGTCCGGGCGTCCTAAAGCGGTCGTCTTCTCGATATCGCCAGCGCGCGAGGGAGGAGGGATGGCCTTGGGTTTCTTGACCCAGGCGAAGCTGCCACCTTCGATCCACATAAGGAGGGAGAAGAGGCCGATGATCTGGAGGATAAGCAGCATGATGGGCCCGCCGAAGGCATAGATCGAACCAGCGTTGGTGATCATGGTTTGGCCTCGACATCGAACAATGTACATGTTCAGACTCACGGCCATGCCTCGCATGAGGTTCTGGATGGGGAAGATAATACCGAGTCCGAACGCTGTTCCGTCATTGGTCACCTGATCGGAGCCATTTGTCCTTTGGACGATCTTTCAATAGTTAATACGGGTTCGAGTGAGGTTGAGGTTGGTGGAGATATCTTACCAGTAGAGTGAGGATTGACAGAGCATACATGGCGCCCATGAATAAGAAGTTGTAAGAAAAGGCCGCTGCTTGCGACCGGGCTAGGAGAGCGATCAGGTACGAAAAGAGGATAGCAGCAAGTCCGTAGAGAACTTGAATGAACCAGACGTAGCCAAGGCCGAACCAAGGAGCTGCAGGTGATATCAAGGCAGTACAACCAGCGCTGATGACCAAGACGAACATGAAGTCGAACATCCAGTACGAGAACAGCAAAGGGAATGGTTTGACACCGTTCGAGTACTGCAGGGCTCGCACTTTGGATCGTCGCTCATATGTTGGGTACAGGGAGAAGAAAGCCGGGTATAGAGCCTGTAGCAGACAGAAGATAGTCACGTAGAACACACTATCTCCACCTTCAGCCTGGTGATAGGAGCGTAGACTGGATGTATAACCGGCGATGGTTGTATTGCTGCGAACCTGATTGACTAGATTCAGGAGGCTAGTAGCACTGGACTGGCCGGCCATGGCATCATGAGCAATGAGCGGTGCCGAGTCGTTGCCGACCCAGATCGCGCCACCATTCGAGATGTTGTAGGCGTAAGCATGGACGAATTTCACAACGGTCGATATGTTTGGGAGGAGGAAGGGTCCGTTGCCGAAGTTGTAAACGTGCCCTGAGCTTGTGGTGTTTATAACCCTCGCGATGGTGCTGTTCAATTGTGGAGGACCTAGTCCAAGAGTTCCCTCGTTGGTCACAGCCATCCGACTATCGAAGGAGTTGAACGAGATTAGACTATTGCAGTCAGGAGTCTGATAACCATCCAAGAAAACATTGACGAAATGGGTCGAGACGAGAGGAATGGCCAAGGCGAAAAAGTAAGCCCACCAATTCTTGCGCAGAACTTGGATTCTCTTGATGAATAGGGCACTGATTTGTTGCGAGTGTGAGAGCCATAGAGGTGGTTCGACTTGGGGTCCCTTTACCCTAGTCCTGCTTTCATCAGACCCAGTGGGCACAATCTCGAGTTCCTCGCCAATGAGGGTATGCGGCTCTTCGGAGACCTTCAAGAACACATCTTCGACGGTAGGGCCCGTGATATACAGCTCTTGGTCGCTTGAGTTCTTGAGCGATTCCAGGACCTTGGCGGCGGATGCAGAGTCTGGCGTTGTGCAGATGAGTCTGTCGTGATGTTCGGTGACAGGGTACTCAATTCCAGAGATATCTTCCGTCTTCGGAATGTGAACACGGTAGCCTCCACCATACTGATTCTTCAGTTCCGTTGGTGTGCCCTGGCATTTCAGTTTTCCAAGAGTAATGATTACGATGTGGTCTGACAGGACCTCACTCTCATCAAGGAAGTGAGTCGTTAAAACCATGGTTCTCCGGGATCTCTCGCTAAGAATAACGTTCCAGATGGCGCGACGGGAAAGGGGGTCAAGGCCGGAAGTAACCTCATCCATCAAGCAGACAGAAGAACCACCAACAAGCATACAGGCCAGTTGCAACTTTCTCTTCATACCGCCGCTCAAGTTCTTCGCAAGACAACTTCTCTTAGCCGCAAGGTCGCATTTCTCAATTAACTGGTCGAGGGCAGCTGGCTCGTCGGGCTTGCCCTTAAGGTTGTTCCAAATCAGGAGATGTTCGTAGACAGTGAGGTTATCCCATAGTACGTTACGTTGCGGGCAGAAACCTGAAAAAGTTAGTAACAGCTCCCAATGCTTGATTTTAGCCCAACTTGCCTATTTGCGATGGCAATGCGTTAATGTCAATGGATCCTCCAGTGGGCCTTTCGTATCCGGCTATCATGTTGAGGGTTGTCGTCTTTCCAGAACCATTGGGGCCCAGCAAACATAGGATCTGATTTTTCTGGCTGGCGAGACTTAAGCCATCGATTGCCTTCGTTTCCGGCTTACGTAGAAAGAAGAATATGATCTTTTTTATCCAATGCGGCTTATACACTTTCTCTAGGTCCTTGGTTTCGATAGCGATGTGGGAGTTGTTTGCTTCCTCCGTATTGTTGAACGTTCGGCGGCGACGATTATGTCCATGTCTCTTCTTCTCGATGAAGGTAGCTAAACTCGTGTACAATACTATCTGGAATGCTAAAACGACCCAGACCCAAAAGGGTCCTATGAGATTGGTCCAGTTGGGGCCTTTAGCATTGCCAGTATCTAAAATCGATGCTGGTATGGGATGTTGCATCTGAAGACGGATTCCAGCAACCTCAGCCTTGGCAATGAAATCAAAGAAGTAAATGAAAGCCATGCTTGGCCATAAGATGGATGTAATGATGACCTGGACAACTGGAGGAGGGCTCGACGAGCTGTTTTCCGAGAGGGTGGCCAAGATGGCGAACAACCAGGGAAGCAGCATGTTGTGAAGACTAGCAATATTGGCATGCTGGAAGTAAGCCGTGTTGTAAACCGTTGCACTGGTAGTAGCCCAACCAGTGAAGATTTGCCAGAATATCGTGACGGCCGGATTTTGCCCGGGGAAAAGGAGATACCAGTACACTGTTTAACATTAGAAACAAAATCCGAAGAAGTTAAAACTTGGTAACTTACAGACTCCCATGATTATCCAGAGTGGGAGGTATAAAATGTCAAAGTAAAGGATATAGCTTATCACCCTAGGTCCAGCGACTCCGCCACCCATTGCGTCTATTAGGGATGACATGCCATTTTCTCGCTCCGAAGCCATCATACTAGTAATGTGTTCGCAAACCGGGAAGAAGGTCAAGTAGTAGACGAAGGATAAGAGGTACAATGACAGGGCGATGAATGTCTTTCTGGAATATTCATCCTTCTGTTCCTGTGTTACATACGTGTATGCCATAAAGTTTGGGTTGGTCGTTAGGTTGAGCATAGCGTTCTCAATCGTTGACTGGAGAGGTAAGTAGATCGTGTCTGTAGCGCCGTTGTTGTCGAACACGTTGAAAGACCAAGAGTCGTAGCTAGGATCTGTTCTGATGGTATAGTTCCATGCTGCATTCTCGTGTCCACTAAGAGGGGTGTCTTTGAAGACCACCACAGCGTGACATGGAGAGTTTCCGTGGTAGTCAACTGGACAGGTTACGTCGACCTGATCAGAGTTGCTGAGGTGAATTAGTCTACTCGAATCAAGAGGACCTGTGATTTTGTCAAGGACAGGCTGGAAGTCGGGACCAAGGCCGGGCTCCCTAACCAAGACGAGAGGCTTCGAAGTGCCCGCCATGCTGTCGGCAAGACTGCGTATCGGGTGAGGATCGCCAACTCCATATTTGTTGTTATCCTTGGAGAAGTTCTGGATTTCGAGTAAGAGGACCTGGAGAGCTATCGGAAAAACGAGACATCGCAAAAGTGTTGAGAACCACTTTCGTTGGATTGTGATGATGAAGTTCTTTCTCGTCAAGGCCCATGTCTGGCGCCAGAATAGCTGAAGGTCGATATCTAGGGACCGCATGATGACGACCAGAGATAAGAGTTGCCCATATGCTAGATAGACTGGTCAGGGCACTACAGGTCGAGTCACTCAGTTTTCGATTAGAGATATCCAGTACCTGGGGAGAGAAAGTTTGGATCATGTATAATGCGACGGAGATTCAGTATTATAAGATCGGCGTTCCCGTCAGCTCTATAGCTGTTATACCTTCGATATCCATGATACACCAGATATTTACGGGAATAAACCCATGTTCAATTTGCATGTTGCATCTATAGAATGGTCGTCCAACGAGCCTTGTCCAATCCCCTGTCGACGGCACTATATCCTCTTGTGTCTTCGAGAAGGTCGACATTCCTGCAGAGTGGCACGGGTCTGGAGTATCACGGGGGATCTGCTGCTCTGTATACCAGAAGTGGTAATTTCCCAAATCGATCACCATACATGGTCCGAATAAGGAAATGTAAAATAAATGGGGTTATGACAGTTTTGCTCTGGTGTGTAGTAATCGGGAAATATAGTAGCATGGGGTTTTATGGCTCTGCGGTCTTTGCTCATGGTTTTAAGGCAGCAGGATCCCCTTTCTCTTTTATTAGAATGACAACCTATCATGGAACCCGGAGACTCGAGAATTCGGTCAGATTAGGACCGGGGTACGTGCAGATAAGCTCAAATCCCATCCTTCGTACCTAGACGGCTTCTTACCGCCTTTAGTAAGAGGAATATGACTTTATGGCTTAGTTAGGTAGTGCTGACTGATCCTCACGGCGCCGAGCGAGACTCGAGAGAGTCGTTCGAAACAACCAGGCTATTTGTAGATCATTCGCGTGGTAGTTTAAAACGTGGGGAATCCTTCTGATTTGGCGACAGGACTCTATACAATCATTTCGCAACAAAAAGGGCGGGAAAACAGGATTAAATGCTGCCCAAACATTGAGCTAGCTTACTCAGCCTCAGTTCGAGCTCGATTATGCGCCTTACCTATTTAATAACTTAATACCCGAGTTTTACAAGGGCTATTATGTCGAATTGAGGAAGCTTATTAAAAATTTCCTATTGCGGGAATTTTAGATATTAATTACTTTGAAAATTTTAAGGTATGGTAATATAATAAAAGTTATAATAAGAATTATAATTTTAGTAATAATTTTTTACTTTTAAATTTGGTTTATATAAATGAGTAAATAAAATATATAATTTATTATATATTTTTATTTTATATAATTAGTTAATATATATTAAGTAATTTTAAAAATTATTTTTTACTTAAATAATTTTAATATTTTAAATATGTTTATATTAATTAAATAAATATAATATATTAAGTTATAGCTTAATATATTTATTATAATATTATTAATTATATTATAAAATTAATTAAAATATATCTTTTTTATATTATTTTAAAAATTAAAGGAAAATATTAAAGTAAAATTTTATTTTAATTTTAAAACTTTAATATTTAATATTTATATAAACTTTTATAAACATTTTCCCTTTTTTTAAGTATTATTATAATTATATTATTAATAAGTATTTATATTTAATATAAAATATAATATATATTATATTTTAAATTTAAAAGGTGGTAAAAAGTTAATAGTAATGGCTAAAATAATTAAATAAGGATTAATTTAATATAAAGTTATATATAATAATTAAGGGATTATTTTAAGTATAAGTATAAAAATGGTTAATAAGTTTTTATTATTTATAATTATAATAGTAATAAGTATTTAAGGTTATATGTAAAAGGTAATTATTATATTATTTAATAATAATAAGATTATATTTAACTTTATAAATATAAGTGTTAGCAATTTTATATAAAAAGGAATAATTTTAAACATTATTAATAGGATTATATATGAGCTTATATTTAATTATAACATTAATAAGTTTATTTAAAATATATTAAAATTCTTAAATATTAATTATAAGGTTATATATAAGGTTAAAAGGAAAATAAATGTTAATAATATTTTAATTAATATTAATAAAGGTAAAATTATTAATAGGTATAAATGGTTTAGGTTTATTTAAATAGTTGTAAATCTTATTAATTTTTTTGTTTATTTAATTATTATAAATAGGGTAATATTAAGGTATTATAATTTAAATATAAATAAAGTTTAGGTTAATTAAAAAGTATTAATTTAAAAAATGATAGGTTTAAAAAATGTTAAAGGTAATGCATTTAAAGGTGAATATTTATATTAAAGAATTAGGAAATAAAATATAATGAAATTAAAAGAAAAGAATTAAATAAGAATTAGGTTTAATCCTAAGAAAAGCTTTTTATATATAAATTATAATATAAATTTTTATAATTAAAAGTTTTAATTAAAATTTATAATTAATATTTTATTATATTAAATTATATTAATAATATTTATAATAATAATATTAAATATTTATTTCATTTTTATAAATTATACCAATTATATTTATAACCTTTAACCTTAAAATATATATAAAATAAGTTATAAAGAAGGTAATATGGGAAATTATATATTTTTTTATCCCTTAAATTTTATATTAAATTAATTATTTTATTAAATTTAAGTATTATTTAATTTCTTATTATTTTATAACAATTATTTAGTAAATAATTATATTTTATAAAAAATATAATTAAAATAAATCTTTATAAAACCAACCCTATAAAAATCCCAATGATAGATTTTTATGTTAATTTTCTTTTTTTTAATAAATATTAATGGTATTTTAATGATTTTATACCATTTCTTTTATTAGATTTATTAATTGATTTTGTAATTATTTATTATTAAAGATTTATATTATCGGAATATTATATCTTAGTGAATTATTTATATATATTTAAAGGATTTAAGGATGTTTTTATAATAAGTAGTGTAATTATTAAGTTAAATCATTTAAATAAAAATTTTTTAATTAAGGATTATAGTTATATAAATACTTATAAGGTTAAGGTTATTAGCTTAATTAGGTATTACTTATAAAATATAAGTATTAAAATCCTTATTATATTTTTTTATAAGAAAGTAAATATAGCTATAATATTTTAAGTATTTATTAATAAAGGTTATAACTTTTAAATTAATAATTATAATATTTTTATTAAGACTTATATCTTTAGTATTATTTTTAAAATAGTTTAATTTTATTTAATATTTATTAAGAAAGTTTCTTTTAAGAAATAAATTAAAGATTTTCTTTAGAAATAAGTTAAGTTTTTATTAATTTTAAGTTTAAAATTAAAAATCTTAAATTATATTAAGTTTAATTTAAATTTATTTAAGAATTAAATTATTATTTAGATTAAATATAATATCCTTTTTATAAGTATAAAATTTTTATATAATAAGTTAAATTTATTATTTATATATAATAATTTAAATATTAATAATATTATTATTAATAATGGGAAAATTGTTAATATTATTAATTAGGAAATGGTAGGTTTTTTTAGGTTAAAATGAGTAACATTAGTTTATATTATTTATTAAATTTTAGGTTATAAGTACTTTAAAAAAGCCTAAATCTTTAAAGAGTAAATTAATGATTTAATCTTTTAAAATAATATTTATATAAGTTTAAAAGTAAATATTTAACTTTTATTATAAAGATTATGTAATGTGTTTTTAAAATTATATTATTATATTAGTATTTATTTTTATATTTTTTATATAATATTTTTTAATAAGTAATTTAATTTTATTCCTTTTTTTATATTTTATATTTTATAATAATCTTATTACTTAAATAAAAAAGTTTATTAATACCTTATTTTATTTTTCTTAATAAATATAAATTAATTTAATGAAATAAATTAATAAGAAATAGTAAGTATAAGCCATTAAGGTTAATTACTTTAAATAATTATATATATATTATAATAAAGTTAATTCCTTTTTTTAAGGTTAATTTAAAAATTAAATTAAGAAATGATTTTTTTAACGTTTACCCTTATACTTTATATTTTGTAATAGTAAAAGTAGGAGTAAGTATATACCCAAACTTATTAAAAGGGTATAAAACTATTATTAAATTTATTTTCTTTAGAAAAAATAAAAAGATTTTATAATTTAATTTATTAAATTTAATATTATTAATTATTCTTAAAGATATTAAAATATATTTAGATAATTTTATAATTAAGAATATTTAAAATATAAGAATATATATTATAAAATTTAAATATAAAATAAAACCCTTAGTAATATATTTTACACCATTTATTACTTTTAATACCTAATGATTATTTTCTATAATTATTAATAACATACTTTAAATAAACATTAAATAAATAAGAACTTTTAAAATAAAGTTATTCATTATTTCATATACTTTAATTAAAGTAATGGTTTTATTTATTCCTTTAAATATATATTCCACTAAGAATATATATATATTTTATTTTTACTTTTTACTAAAAACTATTATTATTTATAAATTTATTATATATTATATTAAATTTAATAATATAATAATTTTCATATTCTTATTTAAGATAATATATTTTATATATACAATTTTAAAATTTAATATTTATACATTATTAAATATTTAAATATTATTCCTTAAGTATTATAATATCCCAACATATATTAAATCAGATATTCTTATTTATTTATTAAGAATAATAATATTAATAAATTTCTTAAAAAGTTTATACCTAAGATAATATATATCCTTTTTTATATTAAATAAAGATTTTATTTTTTAAAGGATTTTTTTACTTATATATAGCCTTAAATATAGAAATAATAAGCCCTACATTAGCTTAAACTAATAAAAGTTATTATATAGAATAACTATTAAAATACCCTTAAAGTTTTTATTATAATAATTTTAAACTTCTTTTAACCTTTTATATATATTATAAAGATTTCTCTTAGATATTATATTATATTCATTAATAATTAAAATATTTATATCCCACCAAATTAATTCTTTTTTATATAACATCTTACCTTTAATAATTTAATATAAACCAATCACAAAATGAATAATTATGTCATCTATATTAGTACTAATATTATCTAAGGTAATTATAACTTAAATTTTCTTTTATATATTTTTACTTTTTAATGTTTAAATAAATATTTTAATAATAATACTTTTCCTAATACCTTTTTTACCACTAAAATAATAAAATAATTGGTTATTTTTTATATGTAAATCACTTAACTTATTAACCCTAGTTAAGTTAACTTTATTTAAATAGTAAAATATAATATTTAAGAATATAGATTATTTTTTATTAAATTACTTATGTTTTAAAAGAATTAAATTTATTTCTACCTAAGTTTTATCCAAATAATATTAAATGAATAATATTATTAAATATAAATTTAAGCTAAGTATATAAGACTTCCTTAATAAACTTTAGTTTAAAATAAAATTTTCATTTAACCCAATTATATTTTTATCATTATAATTAAAAATTAAAATATTAATACCATTTTTATATATTAATAAAGTATTATTTAATTTACTTATTATTTAATATAATTTATTTTAATTAAGTTTTTTTAAGTTTATTTTTCAAGTTATAATATATTTTAAAATATTGGTATAAATTTATTTATTTATAATAATGGATTCAAATGGTATAATGTTAAAACTTTATTTTACCTTATAATAAAAGTTTAATTTTAGGCTTATAGGAAAATTGTTCACCTTTAAAATGCCTTTAACTTAAAAGGTTTCTATTAGATAATAAATAGTATGCTTAAAAATAGGTATGCTTTTACATAAAGTTTTTTATATATATTTATTAATATTAATATTAAAAGTAAGGAGTTTTTCTATTTCTTATAAATTTAAGTTAATATTATTATTTTTATTATTATTATTATCTTTAATATTATATCTTTTTAAATTATAAACATCTTAATTAATATAATTAAATTAAGTTATTTAAATTTTAATATTATAAGTAATATCTTCTTTTAATTTTTTTAATAAGTTGAAATTATTATTAATAAAATTTAGATGTTTTAAAAGCTAAGGTTTAAGATTTTTCTAAATTTCTTAAAATATCCTTAAATTTAGTAATAAAAACCTTTCCTAAGGATAAAATAATTTAAAATAAATTATTACATTTTTATTATAAAGTTTATCTTAATTTAACTTTAATAATAAATTACCCATTAATAAAGGGGTATAAACCATACTTTTTAATAAGATAAGTTAATAATAGTAGCTTTTATATAAAAACCCTTTAAATTAAATATAAAATTTCTTTCATTTCTTAATATTAAACTTTAGAATAATTTTAATAATAAAAATATAATTATAAAGGCATAAATTTTTAAATATAGGTTCTTAATAATAATATACTTCAAATATATTAGGCCTTATATTATTTTTATAAAAAGTTATTATAACTTTATTAAATAATTTAATATTTTCATTTAAATTATTAAAGGTTAATTATCTTAAATATTATCATAAATGATAAATAATAAAGTAAATAATAATAATATATAACCAATATTATTTATCTTTTAATAAATAAAATATATTATAACTTAATATATGGTTATATATATTAATAATAAATAATTCTTATTTAAAGAAAATATGGTTTAATATTTTCATTATAAAATTTTATATAATCTTATTTTAATTTTTAATATTGATAAAAGAAGGTAATTTTAATATTAATTTAAAATGAATAGTAATTAACGTTAAACGTTAATATATAGGAGATTTAACTTTAATTATATAATTTATTATATAGAAGAGTAAAAATAGAGTTTAAATCTTTATAAAGATAAATATAAAATTATAATTATAATATAAAATTATTATTAAAATAAGATTTTAATATATATAATATATAAATTTTTATTTAATATATAAGATATTATTATTATTAACATAAGTAAACTTTATTAAGTTTTAAGGAAAGTTAAAATGATAAATCTTTTTATAAGGATTTTTTTTAATTTTTTTAATATTAATATATTTATAATATATAATTAAATATTTATAAGATTAAGTTGTTATAGTGATAAATTAAGTTTTAGTTTTTTATTCTTATTTTAATTTATTAAGGTCTTATTATAATAATTTAGGTAGCTTTAATTATTATAAGATATAATATTTTTTTTTTAATATAATAAGATTAAAATCTTTTTTAAAGTATTTATTCATATAGGTTAAGAATTCTATAATTTCTTTAATATCCTTCCTTAATAAAATATTAATTAAAAAATTTTTAATTCCAATATTATTATAATATTAAAGAAATTTATAAAGGTAAAAAATATTATGCCTATTAGTTTTAATAACACCAAAGTATTAATTAATGGGATTTAATATACTATTTTTAATCTTACTTTTAATAATCTTTTTAAAGAAGGATATAAGGTAAATATAAAACCATATTATAACTATAATTAGGTCTTAATTAACTTCTTTTATTTAAATATAATAATATTAAAATAGTTAAGATTAAAATTTTTATTAAATTTATTAATAATATTAATAATTATAAAATTTATAACCTATTTAAATATAAATTGAAGATAAAATATTGTTAGGATTAATAATAAATTATATTAAAGATATACCATGCCTAATAATAAAACTTTATATTTAATCCTATTATTTAACCTTCTTTTTATTTAATAAAAATTATTACCTTCTATATATAATAATTTCTTTAAAAAGATTTTTTATATAGTAATTACTAATTGATTTATTATTTTTTAACTTATTATTAGTTTGTAATAATTCCTCTAAAATAATTAACTAATAAATATTATAAAGTTGACAAAAGGATAATTTCTTTATTTTAATAAAGCTAATTCTACTATTATTATTTTTGATAATATAATTAAAAATTAAAAAAGGAAAAATAGGATATATAACTACTAGTATGTTATACTATCACAATTTAATTAATACCTAATTATAATAATATATAAATATTTATTTAAAAAAGGATTATAAAAAAGAAAATATATTATTTCATATTAAAATTCTTTTCCTTATATTCCTTTAATTTATTACTTTATATATTATTAATACTTATAAAATCATCCTAATTATAAAATAAAAATATAATAAAAATTAAAACAAAGTAATAAAAATCTTTAATACTTAAGAACCAATTACCCAAAATTATCCAAATATATAACTAACTATTTTTTTCCTCCTTAATTATAATAAGTTTTCCTTTTTTAAATTCTAATTTAAAGTTAGATTTAATATAAAAAAATTAATAAATAAAATTAACCTTTTATATATTATTAACTTAACCATCATTTTAAAGGAAAAAGTTTAAAAATATTATTATATATACTTTAAACTTATAATTAAATCCTATTCTAATACTATTATATGATTAGGAATTAACTTTAAATCTTTCTTTAAATATAACATATTCTATTTCCTTTATAATATTTAACTAATCTTATTTATTAAAACTATTTATATTTTTATTATTATTATTATTATTATTAACACTTATTTTATTAATAATAATATAATTCCTTTTATTATAAAGAAAACTTTAATAATTATTTAATTTATAAGATAACTTATTTTCCTCTTATATATTATTAAAAATAAGATCTTTAATTTCTTTTAAAAGGATATATATTACTTACTTTGTTGATTTTTCTTTAATATTAAATATATATATGGCATTTTTTAGAATTTAAGGTAATAATATCTTATTTTTATTATCTTAAATTTATCAAAATTGATTATCTAATAAGATATGAAAGTATAAATGGTTATTTTCTTTTAATCATATTAACGTCCTTTTTATAATGGATTTTTTTAGCTTAAGATATAATATAAGATCTTATTTTTTTAGCTTTTAGGAATTATATTATATTATATATAAGTTACCAAAAATATCTTTTATTTTATATAATAATATTTTAATTATAAAGAAAATATTATTAGTAAAGATTATAATATATCCTTTTATCTTTTAATATGTAAGACTTATAGGTTAATTTATTTTAAGATCTAAGGAAAATTTTGTAATTAATTTAAAAGTAAAATTAGATATTAAAAATCTTTTCTTTAAAGGATATAATCTTTTTATAATAGGCGGATAAAGATAAATATAAGGAATTTATATTATTAATAAATGGTAATTTTATAATAATAATAACTTCTAAATTATAATTAAATATTATTTATAGATTAAAATTATTTTTAATAACTGATGAAAATAACTTATATAATTAAATTAATAAAAAGTTATATTATGGTAAGTTAAAAATGGTGTTTTTAAACCTTTTAAAAGGCGGTAGGGAAAAATTTCTTATAATAATGGTTATAAATTAGTTAATAGATATTAAATAAGATAAATATAATATTAATCTAAAAATAATTTTATATTATTCTAAATATTACCTTAAAAATTTAAGATATAATATATTTTATAATAATTTAAAATTGGTTAAAGAAATTTATATTTAATAAAAGAAGATTATTTAATCTTAAAATTATAATTAAAAATATTTATAATATTAATAAATTACTATTTTACTATCCCATTATTAATTTTATTTTAATTATGGTTATTATTACTCTTATCATTTTTATTAGTAAATAATTATATATTAAAAGGTTGGTTTTTATTTTATATAAGGTAATTTGAGATATTATCACTAATTATTAATATAAAATATGATAAAATATATTTATTAAAAAATATACTATATAAGAAACTTAAAACTTTAAAAATAAGATAATAATTTATTAAGATATTTAAATAAAGATATTATCTTATTATTATATTTTAAGATATTTTTATTTTTACTTTTTTTTAACCCCTAAATTCCATAATCTCTTATAACTTTATAATATTAACTATAATTTTAATTATAATATATAATATATATAATAATATAAATAATATAATTAATTATAAAATAATAAAATAAATATAATTAAAATTTTAAAATATTAATATTAATAGATATTATAAATATAGTATAAAAATTTTATTAATAAGATATATTATTATTAGATATATATAAAATGTTATTTTAATCTTTAATTTAAGATAAACTTAAGAATAAAAATATAATATATAATAGAAAATTTAATAAAAGAATGTAAATAATATTAATAATATTATTTTTAAAAAAATTATATATATACCTTAAATATTTATTTGAAATATTAATCCTTTATTAAATTAAATATTAAAATTTTTGTAATAGCATTTTGATAAATTGAAAAAAATTAATTTAATAGGGGGTAAATTTATATTTATATAGATTCAAATAGAATTATAAATGTTAATTAGTATTAATTTAAGATGGTATTATAGTAGGTAAATATTACCTTAGAAACTTTAATTAAAACTTTATAGATTTTTATTATAATCCTTAAGATATGTTTCCTATTATAAAACCTTAAAATAACCTCTATAATATTCTTTTAAATATGTTTTATTTTATAAATTTGGTATCTTTAGCTTAATATAGAGTAATAATAAATGGTTATTAAAATTAAAAACTAATATTAATATGAATATTTTAATTTAATAATCTTAATAGATAATTATTATTATAATATAATGATATATTTCCTATATATTATTAATGTTAATAATAATAAACTATTATCATTTCCTTATATAAAATTAGATATAAATTTTAATATAGTAATGATATTTTCCCCATTTTTATTTTTAACTCTTTTAAACTTTTCCTAAGGTAAAGATATAGGATATTTTAAATTAGGTTTTAATATTAATTTTACTTTATATATTAAAGTGATTAAAATATTAGATCCTAATATACAATTTATTAAATTTAATATTTATATGATTGTACTTATAATTATAACTAAACCAACTAAAGTTTATTTAAATATAGAATATTTTCAATATTTTAAATTATTATAATTTATCTTTACCTCTTATATTTTTAATAAAAATAACCTTCTTTTTAAAAAGGGTAATATCTTTTAAGTATAAAGTAGCTTAGGGTTAGTTACATTTAGGATCCTATTTCATTTTAATTTAAATTAATTAAATAATTATTATACTTTATTTATAAGTTTAATAAAAAGTATATAAAGATAAATATTATATATTAATAATAAGATTTTATAATATAATTATTAATATAAGTTTAATAGATAATATAATATTATTTATCTTAATTTAATGGATATCTTTATCCAAAGGAAATGGGTTAATATTATATTTAAAAGTTAAGTTTATAAATTATTATAATCATTATACTTATAGTTAAATATATAGTAACTATAATTTATTTTAGAATCTAATTTCTTTATACAATTAGAATTCTTTTTTAATTGGAATGATTAATTTTTTGTATATGATTTTCTAATATAAAAATTATTCCCATTTTAGGTTTTTATTTTATTTAATATTTTAACTTTAATAAGGTATAAATAGGCTTTAAATAAGGTTAGAAAGTTAACCTTAGGGTAATATTTTTACTTTAAAGGATTACTTATTAGATAGATTAAAAAAAATATATAAAAAAATGGGGATATAAATTAAAGATATTATTACATAAATTCCTAATATATATTATTATATTATATATTAATATTTATAAGTTAGATAATAAATTAATAATAATTGATATAAGCTTACCTTATAAAGTATTAATTTAATTAAACCTATAAGAATGGTTAAACCTAAAAGTAAAAAAAAAAGTTTAAATATTATTATTTACCAGAATTAAAAAAGATAAATATTATATATATATACTTTAATTTAACTTAACTTATAAATTAATAAATAATGAAAATGTCTTAAATAATTAATAAAAATACCCATTATTTATTAATATATCCTTATAAATTAGCCTAATAATATTAATATCTTTAAAAACTTAATATTCTATATTTATATTTAATATTAATATATTGTAATAAAAAAAAGTTTAATTTGCTTAAGCTTATATTAATATTATAAAATAAGAGTATAAGATCTTAAGGAGTTTATTAACTTTGGATATTATAATTATACCTTAATTAAATATTTAACTAAGGTTATAAAATAAGTTAAAGAAAAGTTAGTTAAATGATTTTAATAATGATAATAATGATAATAATGATATAAAAAAGATTGATATATTATTTAAAAAGAAAAAAGAATAAAATGGAAATAATAATATATAATTAATTTTTCTTAATTTTAATAACTAAATCTATACTTTATTATCTTCTATATTATTATTTTTAATTAATTAATTAACCATAGGTAGTGATAAGGTTACTGGCTTGAGAAGTGGTAAGTGTAAAGGGTAATCTTAATACTTTAAACTAAGAAATATTTAATAAAATCTTTTTTTTAAAGATAATAAAGATATACCTTAAAAGAAAAAGGATTAAGAATATTAATTGGGAAATATTAAAATTAATAAATATTTATTAATTATAAAAATAAATGAAAAAGGAATTAATTTATTTACTTTTTTTAATTATTCACTTATTTTAAATAATATTGGAAAATTTTTATTATATTCTTTAATTAGAATTTCTAAAATTAATATTATATATAAAAGGAATTTAATCCCTTATTAAATATAATAAATTTATTTTTATCAAATTTATTAATAATTTTATTATAATTTGTTATATATTTTAATATTATTTTTACAAACTTAAGATTATATGTGTTGCTTATATTATTGAATAAGGTACTTATAGATAAAGATAAATTAAAAATTGAATTAACTAAACCATTAAATTTAATAATATTCCTAATATTATTATCTAATTCTTTAAATGAAAAATGAAATTGTTTATAAGAATATTTATTAATATTATTATCTAAACCAAAATAATTAAGTATATAGTTAAATGGTTTATTAAAAATATTAGAGTATATAGATATGAAATTAAGATCATTCCTTATTATATTATTATTAATAATATTTATATTATCCTTAATATTAGAATTGGTATATTTAGTATTAATAATGGTTAAATCTTTTATATTAAATTAAGATTTTTAAAATGAAGTTAACTTATTATTATAGAAAATAGCTTAATAAGGTTTCCCAATATTTTATTAAAAAATGTGGAAAAGGAAATTTTAACTTTTATTTTTTATAAAAGGATAAGATATATTTATAAAAATGGATTATATGAATTAAATAAAAAAATATTTACCTAATATCCTATGAGAAAGGAAGAGTTTCTAATTTTAATATTTTATTAAAACCTTTAAATTTCTAGTAATTACTTTCCCTAAAGTATAAAGTATATAAGTAATAAGTTTATATTTATTATTATTCTTAAGATTAGGCTTAAGAAAAAATATAATATAATTAAAATTAAAAATATGGTGAATATTAAAATAAAATAAGATAATATTAAGATAATTATTAATTATATTAATATTATTGTTAATAAATAGTACAAATTTATATATCCTATTTATTTTAAACTACTTATTATAAGTTTTATTAATAATATAACCTTATTTAATTAAATTAAAAAATATTATAATTTTATAAATTTTATTATATTTAATAAATATAATGGGATTATTAAATAAAGTTATAATAGGATATTTTAATAAAAGATAAGATATTAAATCCCCTTTATTAAAAAGATTATATAATTTATTAATATTTAGGAATTTTAATAATTATTATAATTTTAAAATAAAGGTAAGAAATTCCTAATATACGAAATTAAGAATAATAGGATATTAATAATATTTAAGATATAAATAAATATAAAAATAATAAATATCTTTATATAATATATTATTGGTAGGAATGGTAATTAGTTTTAAAAGATCTTTATTTAATAAGAAAAATGGAGAAGTATAGTTATGAAGATTTAATAATTTATCATTTATAAAAAACCTTATACTTAAATAAATAAAGTAAGTAATAAGGAATTAAATTTATTAAGGAAATATACCTTTTAATTTAATAGGATATAACTATTGTAAGGTTAAATTAGTTGATATAATTTAATTAATAAAAGAGATTAGATTTCTAATAAACCATCCTTTATTTTTAACTTAAACATTATAAGCTAATATATAATATTTATAATAGGTAATATTATAATATATACTTCCATTATTAATAGCTTAAAATGTTAATAATAGATTTAAATTAGTATAAGTAAGATGATAAATATTAATATGGTAAAGGATAACCTTATAATTCTTTCTTTTTATTAGAAGCTTTAAAAGAGTTAATAGAAATTTTATAATAATTAGATTTACTAAAATTATATTTAATAATAATATACCTAATAAAGTAATATTATATATGATAATAAATAAAAGGATAAAACTAAAATTATTAAAACATTATTTATTATAAAAATAAAATTTTAATAAAACATTTAGCATTACTTATTTATAAGTTAAATCGAATATGGAAAAGAAATATTATATTAATTATATAAGTGTAATAAACATTAGCAAATAGATAAACATATGGTTATAAAACTTGGGCTTTTATGTCACTAAGGGTGGCCTTTTAGTTCTTAAGTAATAATAGCTAGCTATTTAATAATAAACTACTAACCCGTTAAAACTTTAAAAATTAATAATATAATATAATATATATTAATAATATTTTTAAATAATTTATATTATATATTAAAATATATTATAAATATATATATATAATATAATATAAATATAAATATAATTAATAAATTAAAATTTATTATATTTTTTTTAATTAAATTATATTTTACCTTTTTTTAAATATATTAATAAAAATTATTATTTTTTTTATTTTTTTTTATATTATTATATTTTTAATTAATTATTTTATTTTATTTTTATTAAATTATAACTTTTTAATTAACTTTAAAATATAAGAAATATTTTTTAAATAAACCTTTAAAATATTTTATATTTTTTTATAATAATTATAAGTAAAAAAGTTATTATATACTTTTATATAAATTAAATAAAAAAGTAAAGGTTAATATTTTAAATAAAACGAAGTTTTATTTAATTATATTAAAGAAATAAATTAATATTAATATTTTAAAAGTAAAGCTTAAGTTATTAAATTAAAACTTAAAATTTTAATTATTTATTTTATTATAATTACTTTTATAATAACTTTGCTTTGTTTAATTTTTAACATTATATATTTAATATTATAATTATAGCTTTAAATTTTATCGTTTATAAAATTATTATATTAATTATAAATATTATAAAAGGTATTTTATATAACTTATTATAAAACACGATAAATTATTAAAATTAAGTTTAAACACGTTATTAAAAACGATGTTAATTATAAATTAAATGATTTTAATAATTAATAAAATGTAAAAATTAACAAATAAACTAAATATAATTAATTATAATTTTTAATGTAAATATAAAAAAATGTAAAAAACCTTAAATTAAAAAAATATTAATTATTATAATAAAATAATAATAATAATAAATAATTTTTAATAAATGTTATAAAAAATATATAAGCTTTTAAGACTTAAGTTTTCACGTATAAAAGAATTTTTAAATGTGAAAAATATTAAAGAAAATAAAAAAATTAAAAAAGTAAATTTTATTAAACATTTTAATAAACTAATTATTATAAGCCTTAAGGTTATAAATAAAGGAAAAAAAATTATATTTATAATTTTTATTATTTAACCGTTAAAAATCCTATTATATTAGTTATTAATAAACATATTTATTTTTTCTTAATTAAACATTTTTTATAAGCTTTTTTAAAATAAATTTAAACTTTTATTTTTTATTAATAAACCTTAATAACATTTTTTCTTATTTAACTTATTAAATAATAATAATAATAATAATTATAATATTTTCGCGTTTACTTTAAAGCCGAAAAAATATATATATAAAAATAGTTTAAATTACTTTTTAAAATGAAAATATTTTAATTTTATATTAAATAAAAAAAACTACTTTTATAATATTTAAAACTAGTTAATATATTAAAATATTTTAATATTATTATTAAAAATTATTAAGTATAAGAAAAAAATATACCTTATATACTTTAATAAACTTAAGCTTATTATAACTATTATAAAAATTAATAAGAAAAAACCTTTTAACCTTATTATAAGTATTTATAATAAAGTTAAAATGTTTAAAATATTTATAAAAAAGATTTAATAATAAAAGTTATAAAAAATCTTATTAAAATAAAGTATAATAAAAAGAATTTTTTAACCTTTTTATTTAAATAAAAATCATAGGTTTATTAATGCTATAATATTAATTTATTAATTAAATAAGAATAATTAATTATTATATTTTTTATAATTTACAAATATAATATATTTAATTAGGTAAAGTTTATATTAAAGCTTATTAAAAATATAAGTATAATAATTAATAATATTATTAAAAACTTTAATAATAAATTTAAAAATAAAATAAAATTAACAATTAATTTTAAAACCTTTTATAATTTAAAAAATAATAGTTACGATTATAATAAAAGTTATAATTATAACGATTAAAACAATTTAAATAATAATAATAATAATAATAATAATAATAATAATAATAATAATAATAATAATAAAACCATTAATAAAAAGCTTAATTAAAATATTAATTTTAAATCTTTATATTTTAATTATAAATAATATAAATATTTATTAAAAAATTACCTTAAATTACGTTAAAATAATAATCGTAGCAGTTATAAATAAAGTAATTAAGCTTATAAAAATTACTTATAATTTTAAACTAATATTAACGAATTTAAACCATTTAATAAATTTATATATAAACTTAATTTTACTTTCTTTTTAACTTATATTTAATTAAACAATATAAAGTAATTAATCGATTTTTATTAAGCTAAAATAAGTTAAAAAAAAGTATTAATTAAAATTAATAATATAAAAAAGGTTAATAAAAAGTTTATTTTACTAGCTATGATAATATTACTTTATTTAAACCTTTTAGCTTTTTTATTTATATTTTATCTTTATACTTTTTTAATTAAAATTAATATAAAAAATAACTTATTATTTAATACCGGCTTAAATATTTATATTATATATAATAATTTAAATTATAACGTTAAAATTTTAATTAATATTTAAAAGTTTAAATTTTTTATTAATATAAATGTTAAAAAAGTTTTAATAAAAAAATAAGTTATATTTATTATAAATTTATAAATATATTTTAAACCTATTTCCTTACTACCTTAAATTATATTTTATATATTAAAACTTTCCCTATTAAAATATTTTCAAATAAACTATTTTATTATTATAATAAATATATAATAGGATATAATATTAAAAATGTTAAAGGTAATATTATTACCTTATTAAATATTAGGAAATATAAGTTTTTATTATAATAATATAATATAAAAAAACTAAGTATGTTTAAACCTTAAAAATTTATAAAAAACTAATAGGGATTATTATTAAAGTTATCTTTAATAAAAATTAATAATATTAAGCATATTTTTATAAAAGCCTTTAATAATAATATATTTTTAATTATAAATAAAATTATATAAAAATTAATACTTTAGTATTAAAAACTTTACTATTTTAATATATAATAATTAATTTAAATAATATAAAAAACTATTAAAATTAACTTATTTTTATTATAAGTTAAAGTATTATTATACTTTATTTATAATTAAATAAAAATGTAAAAGATTAAATTTATAAACTTATAAAAAAAGGTAAATTATATTAAATAAGTATTTTAATATAATATAAATATTATTAACTTAAAATTAATTAAAAATTATAAGTATTTCTCCTTTATTATTAATAATAAAAGTTAGTATTAAATATTTAATATATATAAATAAAAGAATAATATATAAAATATCTTTAAAGCTATTATTAAAAAGATTTTATTTTACCTTATTACTTTATCCCTTAATAATAATAATAAAAGTTATTATATTATTATAATTTATTTAAATAGGAAATATAAGTTTAAAATAACTTAATTTAAAACATTTTATATAAGAAATAAAATTAATTTTATTACATTTATACCTTAAAACTAATATTAAAATAACATGTTTAAAAAATATATTTAAATAATATAAAATGTAATATAAGCTATAATTATTTAAATAAAAATTCCCTTATATTTTTAACTATAAGTTATAACAAATATAACTTATATATTAAATTAATTTAGTGTTTTTATAAATAATAGTTATATAATTATTAAATGTTACTTTAATAAATTAAATCTTAAAAAAAACTATAAACTTAACATTATTAATTTAAAAATTATTAAATTAAAGTATATTACATATATTAATAAAAATTAAAGGGTTAAATTTAAGAAAATAAATATGCGAAATATAAAGGCTATATTATTAAGTTATATTACAAAGTATAATTATATTATTTAAATAATTAATGGAAAATATATACTTAAAACATTATATGTTATGTTTTATAAAGATTTTAATAACTTAAAAAATGCCTTTAATCCTTATAATATTATACATTTTTTATTTAAATATATTTAAAAGTATTTTTATTATAGGATTATTATTAAAAGTTATATTTATAATAAAAATTATAATGTAATTAATAAAAACGTTATTAATAAAAAGATAAAAATTATTAAATAAAAGTAAAGTTAACTTAAAAAGAAAAAAGTATTAAATATATATTATTATATAACCTTTATTAATTATAATAAAATTTTTAAAGTATTAATAGCTTATTTTTAAAAGGGGCTAAGGAATATAAAAAATATTATAAAAAATAACTTAAAATATAAGTCACTTAATTTCCTTAATAAAGCTAATTAAGCGTTAATAGTTTAATAAAATTTTATATATATAATTAAAAATACTTTACCTTTTAATTAAAATAATAAAAATCATTTATATAAACTTTTCTTATTTATTAAATATTATTAAATGTTATTCACTTAAAATAATATAAATTTAACCTTAGCTAAAGTAAAAAAAAGTAATAAATAAGCTAAGTAGTTAAAAGCTATTTTTATTAAAATATGTAAAACTTTTTAAAAAAATACCTTTAAATTTATTAACCATAGTATTATTAAATATGAAAATATTATTAATTCTAAGTAGGTTTTAAAAAAAAAGTTCCTTTTAATTAAAAAATTTAAAAAATATAAGGTTTATATTATTATTAAAGGCTTTACTTAAAGAAAAAACATTAATTATAATAAATAAAGGTAATAATTACTAAGGCTATTTTTTAGTAAATTCTTATAATATTTATTATAACTTAAGCTTAATATATAATTTAAATTAACTTTATTATTATATATTTAAATAATAACTTAAAAAAGTAAATCTTTATATATTAATTTTCCTTTTTTTAAAAATATTTTAATAAGTTTTTTACTAAGACTAAATAATATAAGTATATAACAAACAAAATTATTAAATTAATAAACCTATTATATAATTTAAAGCAAATTAATATTACTTAGTAAATTAAGGTATATTAATTTATAAATAAATATAACTTTATTTCCTTAATTTTAAATAATGTTATTTATATTAATAAAAAGTTAAATATTATTATTACTTTATATATAAATGATTTTATTCTATTTAAACTTAATAAGAAAAAGTTTAAAAAAGTTAAATAAAATTTAAATAAAAAAGTTTAGCTTAAAAACTTAAGAAATATTAATTAGTTTTTAAGTATATAAATTATTAAATTAACATTAATAAATAACGTAAGGATTAATTAAGCAAATTATATTAAGAAAACGTTAAAAAAATTAAATCTTATTATAAATAAACTTATTTTTACACCCTTTAATCCTAATTTTCTTTTTAATATTATATAATATATTAATTTAACAATTAAATAAAAAGTATATAAGTATACATTACTTATTAAACATTATAACTTCCTAGCTTATATTTTTTAATTTAACTTAAGCTTTTTAATATTTACTTAAATTAGATTTATATTTAACCCTTTTCTTAAATATTTTATTAAAATTAAAAAGGTTAGTAAGTATTTAAAAGGGATAATAAGTAAAAGGATTTAATATTAAAAATTAAATAATTCTTACCTTTATTTAAGATTTAATAAGCTTAACTTATTTAATGTTATAAATATTAACCTAATAGGAAATATTAAAATAAAATGCTTAATTATTAACATTATTTTCTTTATATTAAGTAAATTAATCCTTTAATTATTTTAACTTTAAATAATTATTTTTAAAAACTTATTTAAGGCAAAGTTTATTAGCTTAAGCAAATGCGTTAATAATGCCATATAAATTTATAACTTTTTAACTAAATTAGGTAATATGTTTAATAGGTTAATTATAATATTTAAAGATAATATTAAAGCTATAAAATAAGCAAAAAACACAACGATAAATAAGAAAAATAAACACATTTAAATTTAATATTTCTATTTATAATAAAAGATTAAAACTAGTTATATTAAGTTATAATATATATTAAGCGTTAAAAATTCTACTAATATATTTACTAAGTTATTAAACAAAAGTAATTTTAATTAAGAATATAATCCTTTAAGTTTAAAACTATTTTAATAGTTTATTTATTTATTACTTATTAAATTAAAAAAAGATATAAATAAAGGAGTTATTATACGCTTTTATATAAACTAAATAAAGGAATAAAAGTTAATGCCTTAAATAAGATAAAGTTTTATTTAACTATATTAAAGAAATAAATTAATATTAATACTTTAAAAGTAAAGCTTAAGTTATTAAATTAAAACTTAAAATCTTAATTATTCGTTTTATCGTAATTACTTTTAATAATAATATTTATAATATTATTAATAATACCTTATTATAAAATTTATAATATATTATATATATATAATAAGTAATTATTTTATTTTAACTATTTAAAATTATTAAAAAATTATTATAATAATTTTAATTATTAAAAAAATATACTTACCTTTTTAATATCCCTTTTAAATCTTAACTTAAAAATATTACTTTTTTTAATATATATACTTATATAAATATAAATATATATTTTAATTTAATAATAATTATAAAATACCTTTTTTATTATTATAATATACCTTTAAAATTAAACCTTATTACTTAAAAATATCCCTTTTAAAAGAAATAATATAATTTACTTAATAAGGTTAAATTACCTTATACGAAAAAATTTAAGCTAATTAAATTTAAATTAATATATTCTTTTATTAAAAATTTTAGCTTTAATTATAAAAATATTACACTTAAATTTCTAAAAATAAAATAAGTTATTAAAGTATAAATAATTTAACTATTATAAATAAATTACTTTATATTAACATATTTTTATATAAGTTAATTAATTATAATTAACTTTAATTATTTTTAATTACTTATTTCCTTTATTCCTATAAAATTATATTTTTAATAATACCCTTTTTAAATTTACCTTTTATATTATTTTTATATAATTAATATATTTTAACTTAAATTAAAAAATATTAAATAACTAATTACCCTTAATTAAAAATTTTAATATTAATTATTATATTTTTATAAATTATAATTTATTAATAAATCTTAACTTATTTCAATTAAAAAAGCTTAAAAAAATTTTAAACAATTATAAAACCATTAAAATATCATTTATAAATTTTATTTATAAAACACTAACGCCTTTAATTTATAATATAAATAATATTAAGTTTTAAAAATCTAATAAAACTAATATAATATAAATTAAAGTTAAGAAATATATAATTATTATTATTCGATATAAAGGATAAAGGAATAAATATAAAAAATTAAATAAATTAAAAGATAATTTTATTAAAATAAAAAAAGTACTTTAAGCAAACATTTAACTTAAGGAAAAACCATATAATAAAGTTAAACTTAATTATAATTTTAAAGAAATTTATACTTAATATTATACTTATAAAGATAAAAATAAAAGAAAAACTTAATTTTTACCTATTTAATATAATAGAAAAGCTTATAAACTTTTATTTTAAAAAATTTAATAATTAGCTTATTTATTATTAAATTATTCCTTTAAATCCATTAATAAAAGTAAAACTTTTTTACTTAAAACTTAATATGCTTTAAAATAATTTACTTATTTAATTTAAAAAACTTTAATATTTTAAAATTATAAATAAGTTAATTAAAGTTTATATTATATTTAACTTTTTATTCTTTATAATTAAATATAAAAATTTTAATACTAATATTTCCTAACCTTTAATAATTATTTAAAATTAAATTATTATAAAATATATTATTTACTTTAATATTACTTAAAAATTTAATTAATATTTAAAAGAAAGGAATAATCTTATATTATTTATTATTATTACTTTTAATATTATATTAAATAATATTAAAATATGATTTTATATTTCCTAATAAAACTAGGATTAAAAATATAAAAAATATTTTATTATTTACTTTATCAATATTTTTATATTACTAAAAAAAATTAATATAAAAAGCTATATATATATATTTTTAATATATTCTTATAAGTAAGAGAAAACAAAATATAATAAATATTATAATTAAATTATATTTCCCGTTTATAATTATAATTATAATAAATTTAAATAAAAAGTTTAATAAAATAATAAATATAAATAACATATTAAAAATAGGAAATCCATTACTAAAATATATATTATATTTAAAAAAAATAATTTAAAATATATTATTATTTTATTAAAAACCTTTAAGGCAATTTATAAAATCTTTAAATAATATTTCTCGTTTAAAAAGTAATAAAGTAAAAAACGGGTAAATAAAAAATAATAAAATAAAAAAAAACAAATTAACTTTAAGGAAATAACTAGTTATAAAATAAGGTTATAAGAAAAGATTATAATAAGTAGATTTTAAAAAAAGTTAATAAAATATAATAACATATAAGTTTTTAAAAATTAGGATTTTTAAAATAACATTTTAAATAAATAAATACTTAATTATTAAAAAAATAATATTCTTATCCTTTATTAAATATTTTAATATATAATTATTTATTATACTTATATTTTAATTACTTTCTTAAATTATAATACTTACCTTTTATTAAATAAAATATATAATTTTATTATAATATTAACTCATATATTTTTATATTTTAAACAATATGCTTTTACTTAAAAATTATAAAATAAATATTATAATTTAATTAATAAAATACTTATATTAACTTATTTTAGTTAACTATTAAATTAAGAAATAACTAATATATAAATAAATTATCATTAATAAATAATATTATAAACTATAAAAATCCTTATATTCCTTAAATTAAAATTTTATTTAAAAACCTTTTAAACCTTTATTATAAATATTAAATATATTATCTTTATTTATGCCCTAACCTTACCAATTAAAAGGGTATAATAATAATAAATAACTTTATTAATTATTATTTATATTAGGTTTTAATATTATAAAATATTAATAAAACATATTTAATAATTTAAAGTAAATTAAAAATTTTAATTAACTAATACCTAATACTAAAATATTTATACATTAATTAATATATTTAATTATATTAAATATTAAAGACTTAATTACTTTATTAAACATATTTAATAAATTAATTATTATATTAAAAATTATAATTTAATACCATTAATATAATAAACCCATTAATATATCCTAAAATATTCTCATAAGAAATTATAATTACTATAAAATATTTAATATATTAATTAACACCTTTTAAAATCCTTTAAAATATAATAATAAAGATAATAAATTTATTAAAATATTTTAAAATTTACCTATTATAATATTAAATAATAATAATATTTTTATATATAATCATTTCTATTAAATAAAGTTATAATAAAATAACACTATAACTTATAAAATACATATATTTATATTAAATATATGGCTTAATTAACAATATAATTAATTAAACTATTATTAAATCATTTCTTTCTTTATAATTTTAAAATTATAAAACTTTACTTAATTATTAAACCTTTTCCTTATAAACACTTAAATAAAATTAATTACCATTAACTTATAAATTTAAAAACTTTATTATTTTATAATATAATATAAAATATTATAATTTTAAATAATATTATTATTAATTTTAAATAAAACTAACTTACTTTTTACTAACTATTATTATAAATATTAAAACATTAAATTAAACCAATCTTTATAATTATATAATTATAAGTTTATAAAAATCTAATATTAATATTTATAATTATAAATTAAAATTATAAAATAACCATTTCCATTTAAAAATTAAATTAAATATATAATTAACCTTATTTTAATATTATATTTTTATCCTTTATATATATTAATAATATAATATCTTAATTAAATATAATATAACTTAAAATTTAAAAAAAATATATTAATATTATACATTTTCTTAAATAACTTAAAAAAATAATTAAAGATTAAAATTAAATAAATAATCCCTTTTATTAATCCTTTTAAGTATATTATAATAAACTATTAAATAATCCCATTATATTATTAATTATATATTTTTATACTATTTAAATATATATAGTTAAAAATATTTTTTAATTTTAACGTAACTTATATTATTAAAAGGGAAAAATACTAAATAACTTTATATAAGCTAGTTAAGCTATAAAATTAATATATTATTAAAAATATTAAAAAATGTTTATAAATATAAGGGATATTTTAAGTAATAAATATTATATATAAAGTTAAAGATTTTTAATAAAATAAATAATACTTAAAGCTATTATAATAAAAAAAATTCTAACCCTTATTCTTATAACTTATTAAAATATATTTTACTTTTAGGTATTTTTTTAATAAGTTATATAATATATAATAATTAACTTATTACTAATAGATTTAAAATTATATTATAAAGTTTAAAATATAATTAATAAAAGAAAAGCGATAAATTAAAGGTAATATATAAATGTGTTATATATTTAGGTATTTACTTATATATTAAAAAGAAAAAAAAACTAATTAAAAAACAATATATTATTAATAATTAAGCTATAAAATTTCTATAATTATTTATAAATTTACCTTAAATTATTTATAAGAAAAGTAAAATAATTTAATATTTTATTTATTTCTTTAATATAATATCCCTTTAATTATTTAAATTAGTAAAAAAATATTTAATCTTATAATATAAATAATTATTAAAAAACATACTAATGAGTTAGCTTTTAATTTAATTAAATTAGGGAAATTTAAAGCTAATAAGCTTTAAAATTAAATTTAATATAACTTAAGTTATTATAAGTTCTTTTATTTATTATATTATAATTATATATTATTAAATAAAAAATATTATTATATTATTAATATATATAAACTATTAGGAAAAGGTAAAGATATATATTATAAATAAGAAATTAACCTTAATTAAGAAGATATATTTTGGAAAGTAATTAATTTAAATTTAAAAATATAGGATGTTTTATTAGAATATTTTAAGTAAATATGTTAAATCTATATTAAAACAACTTATGGTTATCTTTTAAGTTATTATATATATTAATTCTTTTATAAATTTTATTAATTTTAAAGCTTACTTATTATAAATAAAAGAAAGTATAATAATATCCTATATTAAAATATAATAAATAATATTATAATGTAATTAATAAATTAAATTTTAACTTTCCTATTTTAATTATATAATTATTTTTTAAATATATTAACTTAAAAGGATAATATAAAAATAAATATACCAATTATATATAAAAGAAAAAGAATTTATATACTTATAATAATAATGCTTATAAATAATATATAAGTATATTTATAACCTTAAAAAAATTAAATTTAATAAATTTTCTTAAGGATTAATATATTTAAAATAAGTTAAATAAATTTACCCAAATTATTTAATAATAATACATAGGATAAAAAGGTAATTAAAATCATTTAAATTATTTATTATAATAAAAATAATTTTATAAAAGATAAAGAAAAAATTATAAAAAGGTAAAAAAGGAAATAATTAAACTATTTATTTAAATAACTTATTCCTTTTAAATTATATTTATATTTTAAAAATTATAATTTTATAGCTTAAAACTTATATCTTTTATTTATATTATTTACCTATTTTTTTTTAAATTAATAATATTAAGTTATATAATATAAAAACTTATTACTTATTTAAGGAAATTTATAATATAATTTTTATAAATAAATAACCATTATTTCTTATATATATATATAAAAAAAGAAGGAAAAAAAAATAAAAACTTTTTATAAACCTTTATATAAATTATATTAAAATGTTTAATTTTAAATTTTTTTCTTTATTAAATAATAATTTTTTAAAAATAATTTTATTAATATATAATATAAATTAAAAATTTTAATAACATACTTTAATTTAAAAAACCTAACAATATCTTAATTAACTATTTTTATAATTTTCTTATTTTAAATAATTTTAACTAAAGGTTTTTTATATTAAAACTTGTTTTGAAAATTATGATGCGAAATTAATAAGGTAATTAATAAGCTTTTCTCGCGCGATAATTAAATAATAATTAAATAAGATATGCTTTTAATTTTATTTTAACTTTAACGTTTAATAACTTTATAAATATTAATCCGATAAAGATATAATTTATATTAATTAAAAGGTTGCTTAATTTTTTATTTAATGGTATAAAATATACGTTAATAAAATATGTATAGCCCGAGATATTTAAGGTTAAATATAAAGGGTTTTTTAGGAAAGTATTAACTATTAAAGCTATTAAAGCTTTAAACTATTAAAGCTATTATAACTATTAAAGCTTTAAGCTATTAAAGCTATTAAAGCTATTAAAACTTTAAGCTATTAAAGCTATTAAAGCTTTAAATTATTAAAGTTATTAAAGCTATTAAAGCTTTAAGCTATTAAAGCCATTAAAGCTATTAAAGCTATTAAAGCCACTAAAGCTTTAAGTTATTAAAGCTTAATAACTTTAATATATATAAAATTTAATAACTTTACTAATCCTTTACTTAAAAATTTAAAAAAATTATAAGTAAATAAACATTTAAATTTTTATTCGAATAATATAAAGTATATATGATTAGCCTTTTTTATAAAAAAGTTATTAAAGATTAAAAATAAGGTTTTAAAATTAAAAGGTATATAATTATAATTATGTACAAATTTTATTACGTAATTGTAATGGCGTAGTGGTAATAAT
>KZ111244.1:0-63644 GCA_002120335.1 Hypoxylon sp. EC38
ATTTTATATTTAATATAATTATAGCTTATATTATATAAGATTTAAAAATTATATATATAAATGTTAAATATATTAAAATATTAAGGTTTATAATTAAAATGTAATTTTATATTTTTTATTCTATATATAATATCTTATATATAAATATAAAATAGGTTTAAAGTTAATAAATATTATAAAAAAAAAGGAAACTTAAGTAATTTATAATGTAATTAATAAATCTTTATAAAGTTATTTTTACTTTATTATAAAGGCTTTTTTATCCATACTATAAGGTTATATAAATTTATTATAAGGACATATTTAATAATATTATAAAGTTATTAAATATAATACCTTATTATTTTTATTATATTAATAATTGTTAATGTTAAATTTAAATATTTATATATGATTTTTAAAAAGCTTATTATTAATTATTGGTTAAGTTTTTCTTTTATAAGATATAAAATGTTTTAGCTTTAATTAGGTTTTTAAATAATTATATTAGTAAAATGAATATTATAAATTTGATAAATCTTATAACTTAATCATAATTTTATAAGGAAAATTAAATAAAGATTATAATATTAAAAAGTATATAAAATAGATATAAATAAAGTTAAATAAAGAATATTAGGTATAAAATATAATAAATAATATTAGATGGTAGAAGTAAAAATAAAGGAAATATTTAGTATTAATTATAATAGATTTGGATTATTATATAGATGAAATTTTTATTATAAAAGGGAATAGTAAATTTTTATATTTATATCTTTATTATGAAGAAATATTAAAGTAAAATTTATATTATTAAATACCTTTATAAAGAAATATTAAACTAAAATTAAATTAAGGTTTATTTATTAAGTAAGTTTAATATTAATTATTTAAAATGTTATTATATATAATATTATTTACCTTTTTTTATATTAATTAAATTAGTTAAGTTTTAATATTTTTTATTATAACCTTTATAGGTATAATTAATATAGTAAAAATTCCTAATTATAATGTATAATTTATTAAATATAAATTAATGTTATTAATAATCTTAGTTGGAGTAAAAGTTTTAAATAATTATTTTAGTTAGCTTAAGTTAGTAATATATTTCTATAATATAAAGTTAGTAATATAGTATTATATATTTAATTGTAATTTTGGTTAATGAAATATAGGGGATATTTTATTTTTAATTAATAATTTAAGTCTTTAGGTTATTTGGATAGTGGAAGGGGAAGATTTAAGCTTAATGTTAAAATGGGATATTATTATAATAATTATTATTAATGTGATTAAATAGTGAGAAAATTTTGATAATGTTTAAGGGAAAATAAAGATTTTTAATATTATTTAATTTATTAATGATTAAGTATATTATTAGTTTTTTCTTTTAGTAAATAATAATATTTTATTTATTTATAAGGTAAATATGTGGTATTTTAAAGACTTTAAATATTATCTTTTAAAATATTTAGTTATTATTTAAGTAAAGGGTTTCTATTAAACTTTAATTTTACCTTTAATAATAAGATATAAATATTTCAAATCTTCTTTATAAAGGTTAATATGTATTTTATATATTTTTATTTTTTAATAAATTTGCTAAATAAAGATTTACTTAATCCTAAAATAGTAATAAAATAAATTTTAATTTTAATTTAATATTATTTTATACTAATACAATTATAGGTTAATTAAAAAAGGATTTTATTATTAAGGTAAGTTATAAGCTTAAAACCTTAATAAATTAATTACCTATCCTTTTTATTATTCTAATAAGTAATTTATAGTTAATAAATAAAGATATAATTAATTTAATATTAGATATAATTATTATATTATCCCCCCTAAATTAAACATTTTAATTTAAATTAAACCATTTTAAAGCTTAAAAACATAGCAAATAAAATACCTTTAGGAACAACCCTTTTAAAGGTAAATTTAATTACGCCAATCTATTAGGCTTTTAATAAGGGTAAGGATTAACAATTATTAAGTTAATTATTAAAAGTAATAATATTATATTATAAAAGTTTAACCATTAAAACTTAATAAATAATTTAACATTATTAATTAAAGCCAAACTAATAATAAATGATTTAATAATAAAAGAAGAATTACTAAATATGGTTAAATTAATTATAAATAAATTAATGCTTATATCACTAATTAATCTTAATATTAATAATATAATTAAAAATAAGATGAAATTAAAAAGGTATAAATTAAACTTAAAATATTAGTTATTAAATTAAAATATAAAGTAGTTAAAGCCTAATTAAAATTAAATAAGATATTTATAAATAAGTAATATTATTACTTTATAATTAATAATTTTTTTATTAGTACTTATATAAATATAATTTTAATTAATAATAATTTTAAATTTATTTTCCTTAATTTTTAATATTATAAGTATTAATGTTTTTTTTATTAACTTATAAAGTTCCTTAATATTTAAAATAATAGTTATATTATTTTCTAATAAAATTAAAAGGATATAATTATTAGAATTAGCCTTTTTAAATATATTTAATATATTACTTAAATTTATTATATTAATAAGATAAGATAAGTAATTTTTATAAAATTTATATATATTATTAATAATATAATAAAAGCATATAATAATAAGAAATTTATATTTTAAATTTAAGCTATTAAATTAAATTATTTTATTATTTATAAATAGGAATAAGTTAAAGCTTTTAGAAATTTTATAATATATAAATATATTATAAAATTTATTAATAAAGAAAGAGTATATTTTACCTTTACTATTATAATAATAATTAACATATATATTAGAAAAATCATATCCTATACGCTATATTATAATCATATATTTATCCTAAAGGCCTTTATTATCTTTATAATTTTAACATTTATTATTATAATCTTTATATATTTTAAATATTTAAAGTAAAGCAATATTCACATTTATTAATTAATTATTATTAAATTCTTTCCTAATATTAGTATATATTTTATTATATTATAATATATTTTGCGTTAATTTATTAGTAATATATTGTATTATATAACCTTATTCCCTAATTATATAATTTATTATAAAAGGAAGGAAAGTATATTATTTTTTAATAATATTTAAAACAATTAGTATGTTAAAAGGGGTTTTTTTAACTTTATAATTAAATAATAAAGGGATATTTAATTATTTTAATAAAAATAATAGGTTATTTAATAGCATTAAATTAATTAATAAAAGGATATTAAATTTTGTTAATATTAATAAAAAAAGGAAATTAAAATTAATATTAGGAGTTAAGGGATAAATAATAATGTAATAAATAATTATTATATAATTAGCTTAATGTCTTATTATTATTAAGGCTTTTATTTTAATTATTATATATAAGAGAATAAAGGACTTAATAAGTTATAAAGGGAGTATAACTATAAAAGGATTAATAGGGGGGAAATTAATTATTTTAATATATAAAGAAAATAATGGATTTATTTTGTTAAACTTAATAAATATGGGTTAATTATATTTAATAATTAAAAATTAAAATAAAATAGTTAATATAATAATGGAAAGTTAAAAGGTTAAAATAAATATAGCTTTAAAAAATTATAAGATAAATATAATTAAAGATAATTATATATATAAGCATAAAGAAAAGTGTAAAATCACATAAGCATATAATAAAATATTAATATTTTAAAATAATAAGAACTATAACTAAATAAAATTTCTAAAATATAATAGAAAATGGATTAGTAAAGGATAAATTAATGATTATAAGCTTTAAGATTTTTATAGAAATTAATCTTATATAATATTATAAATTAATTATAAAGTTAATATTAATATATTACTTAAATTATGTTATAAAAATAATGTGAAAATAAGAAGGAAATAAAAGATAAAGCTAATAGAAAAGATATTTATTTTTTTAATAATATATTTATTAATAATAATAAGTTTAATAATAAGTATAATAGTTATTATTATAAGATTATACTATTAAGGATAAAGAAATTAAAATAAATATATATATTTTTATATAAATGAGTATATATTTTTTCTTATATATATTTAAGGAGTTTATTATATAAAAATTAAATTATTTAAATAAAAAAAAGTTTATAAAATTATTATTACTTAATATTTTTATTTTAAAATATCTTTTTTAAGAAGTATTTAATTAATTTATTACTTTATTATAATGGGATGTTATTATCTTAAAAAAAGATTATTAAATGGTAAAATATTTTTAGAAAAAAAATGATATATTATTAATAAAGTTATGTGGTAGTATAATTAATATTTAATAAAGTTTAATAGTAAAGTGATTAATAATAATAAGGATAAGTTAGTATGTAAGACTTATTTTAATATTATAATTAATATATTTATTATAAATTTTATTAAATTAAATAAGGGATATTAGTTTATAATAAATGATTTATTTAATTCTAAATTAAATAAATTATTTATTAATTTATTAAATTAAAAGGTAATAAAAGATTTTTTAAGAGAAGATATTTTATAATATTTATTTAATTTAATATTTATCTTATATAAGAGATCTTATATTAAATATATTTTACTTATTACTTAAGGATTTATTAAGATAGTTTATAAAGTAAGATTAAAATAAGGGGATAGAGTAGAAAATTATTATTTTTATAATTAGGTAAATAATATAAAAAACTAAAGGCTTTTAAATAAGATTAACTTCCTTTTATTTTTTAAGATTATATATTCGATATGGATTAATATAATAAGGGTTATTAAAGTAATAAATTATAATATTAAGCTTTAATTGGTTTAAGATAAGTTTTATAATATCATTTTAAATTGGAAGGTAAATCTTAGCTTAAATTAAGGAAAGAGATTTTATAAAATTAGGTTAGAATTTAAAGAAACTTTTACTAATATAATTAAATTATTAATATTAGCTTTTCTAAATCTTATTATAAAATTATATTTATTTTTAACTTAAATTAATTTAATTAGTAAATTAATTAGTTATATTTTTATATTAGAATTAATTAATAAGGAATAAAAAAAAAGGTATAAAAGTTTAAAATAAAGAAGGAAAGATTTATATACTTAGCTTTATTTAATATAAAAGGGAATAAAACTCGAAAATAGGATAAGGTTTAAAAGTAAAATAAGGCCTAAAAGTAAGATAAGGCTTAAAAATAGGATAAAACTTAGAAATAAGATAAGGCTTAAAAGTAGGATAAGGTTTAAAAATAGGATAAGGCTTAAAATAAGATAAAGCTTAAAAATAGGATAAGGCTTAAAAATAAAATAAACAACACTATTATAATATTAATAATAAAAACAAAAAACATTATCACTTACTTATAAGTAGGGATATTAATATTAGTTTAAATAATTTTAAAGTTTAATTAAATTAAATATAAAAAGTTATTAAGGGTTGCTTAAGCTAAGTAAAAAATGGAATTATAATTATTAAAGCTTATATATTAGTTTTAAGGGAGTAAACATATTAAAATTAAAAAGATTTAAACAATTTAAATAAAAAATATAAAGAAAAGGAAAATAATAAAAAAGAAAATAATAAAAAAGAAGATAATGAAAAGGAAAATAATAAAAAGGAAAATAATAAAAAGGAAAATAATAAAGAAAAAAATAATAAAAAGGAAGATAATAAAAAGAAAAATAATAAAGAAGAAAATAATAAAGAAGAAAATAATAAAGAGGAAAATAATAAAGAGGAAAATAAGGATAAAGAAGATGATTTAAATGGGAAATATAAAGTAGATAATTTAAATAATTTAGATAAGAAATATAAAAAAGAAAAGAAAAAAAAGAAAAGAAAAAAAATAAAAATAAAAGTAATAAAAAATCTTAGGATAGTGAAAAGTCTAAGGATAATAAAAAGTGTAAAGATAAAGGATATATTATACATTAAGGATTAAATATAATAATATAATTTATAAAGTTATAAATAAATACCTAATATAAAACCTTTAACTTAGTATATTTAACATAAATCACTTAATTTTTATATTATAAAGTTATTATATAAACATATAAAATATATTATTAATGATAAATATAATATAACATTATAGCTATAATCTTAAATACTATTTTACTTTATATTTAAATAGTTTTATAAAGAATAGTTTATTTATATATTACTTTATATTAACATATTATAATAATAATTATTTATCTTTAAAAATATTATTTAATAAATTTACTAATATATAAAACGGAAAAGCTCATTTAAAATTATTATTATATTTTAAAAGATCTTATAATAAAGTAATATATATATATTTATTTAATATGTATAAATATTTATTATTAATTAATAATACCACCATAAAAAATTATAAAAAAGGTGTAAATAATGTCGAAAACACAATACTATTAACTAAAAAACAACATATTACTAATAAAATTATTAGGTAATATAATAAAAATAAAGCCCTTATTAATAACTATTCCCAAATTATTGCAAAAACGCGAAGTAACTTAAATACCATAATAAATACTTTTATTTTAAATTTTAAAATACCAATAATTAATATTATATATGTTAAAGGTAAATTACCAGCTTATAACCTAAATAAATTATTGCTTAATTTTTTTAACACTAAGGCTTTTAAAGGATTAAAAAAAGGAAATAAGATTTTTTAAAAATAATCTAATTTAATAAGTTACCTTTATATAATACCTTATTTAAAATATACCTTATTAATTTTATAAGGGTTTATTAAAATATCTTATAAAGCTAAATAAGCAATAAATAATACAATTAAATCATGTTATTTTTATAAATTTATAAATAATATATATAGTTATAAGCTTTTAAATATAAATAATTTTTAATTATACCTAGCATTTATTTATATTAACTAAGATAAAGCTTACGTTAAAACTAAGGCTATTAATCATATATAATAGTTTTTAAATATATAAAATAAGCTTAATAAAGCTTTAAAAAATTGGAGATTATTTATAATTGTCGATAAGGGATTAAGATTTTATAATATTAGGGTGGATTTTAAAGAAATTTTAAATATAGTTATTTATTTATTATAACTAGCTGTTTTAAAACTTATAATAAACCATCATATTTTCTTAGCTTTTATTAATAAAAAAGGGGAGTTAATTAAACGTATTTTAATAAATATATTAAATAATAATAATATAAGAAAAATATTTTGAGATTTATTAATGGATATTATAAAAGATAAATTTATTATACCTAATAATTAGGAAAAAGAAAATAAAAGTAAAGAAAATATATATTTAATATTAAAACCTTTATTAGAAAATATATTGTTAAATAATATTAAGGCTTAATTAAATCAAATAAAAGATTAATTAAAGTAGCTATTACTTAAACGTTTAAAGGAAAATTTATAATTTAATAATATAAAAATATTGTTTTTGGATTTAAATTATAAACTTATAAGCTTATAATATTTTTAAAATTTTATTAAATTTTAAAATAATTGTAAAATATAACGTAAATTATTAATATAACTAGTTTTATTTTATACTATATAATTAGTTATTTATTTAATTTATATATATAAAAATTACATATATACATATTTATATAATAATATGGTAATTAAGTTAAAAGATATTACGAATAATTAACCATTTAATATATATATATTAAATATATTATTTTATTTTATTACATATTTAATATATATAAAAAAGGATATATATATATATATTAAAATTATATTATAAAAGGGATTAATTTAAAAATCAAATATAAAATAAAACGTTTATTTTATTATATATTCTTTTTCCTTTAAAATTTTCATGCTTAAAAGCTAATGTATTAAAATAAAACTTATATCATTAAAATCGCCTTAAATAGTTTTTCTAAAGAATATATAACTTAATTAAATGTATTTTATATTATTAAAGTTATTTGCAATTTTATAAAGCTTTATTAAAAAAACGTAAAATATTATACGATTAGTGGTAATTTGCTTATCGCTTTTTATATTTAGAAAATTCCTTATTATAACAATTTACTAATATAACTTATACTTTTAAATTTTAATTAATAAAGTTATTTATAGTAAATGTATAAATCGATATATAACTGGTAATTTACTTTTTTATTTAAGCAACTTTTTCGCTTAATTAGAAAGCCATTCCTTATAAAATTCCGACATAATAATCCTTTATAAACTTAAGGCAAAATCCACTTCTTTAATTTCTTTATCTTTTTTAATATCTTTTATATTTAAAGATTCCTTTATACGTAAAGATTTAAGCTTTAAAAGCTTATATATTTCCTATAACATTTATTAAAAATTATTTATTATTATTATTATTTTATTACAATAATTAATATCCTTTTAATTTAAAATCTTTTATATCTTTTTATATTTATATTAAAAATGATAATTAATTATATTTAATTTATTTATTAATTTTTATATTTTATTAATTATTAAAATTATTTAATTTATAATTAGTGTTACCTTTAATAATATATTTAAACCTAATCTTAATAATTTATTATGCTTTATAATAAGTTATATAAAATACCTTTTATAGTATTTATAGTTAATATAATAATCTTATAAACAATAAAATTTAAAGCTATAATTATAATATTAAATATATAATATTAAAAACTAAACAAAGTAAAGTTACTATAAGAGCAATTATAATAAAATAAATAATTAAAATTTTAAGTTTTAATTTAATAACTTAAACTTTACCTTTAAAATATTAATATTAATTTATTTCTTTAATATAGTTAAATAAAACTTCGTTTTATTTAAAACATTAATCTTTACTCCTTTATTTAGTTTATATGAAAGTATATAATAACTCCTTTGCCCATATATTATAATATAATATTTATAACTAAAGGTATTTAAGGTTAAACTTAAAAGGTGTTTTAAAAAGGTTATATGTTTCTTTTTTAATATTTAAAACTATTATTAACGATTTTATATAAAAGCTTTAAAAGTTTTAAAAGTTTTATTATTAAAAGGTAATTATTATATAAGTTATTTTAAAGGCTTTTAAACTTTAACCTTAAATAACTTTAGTTATAAATATTATATAATAATATAACTAAGGTTAAAATATATATAATTAAAATATTTACCTTTTTATTTAAATTATATAATGTTATAATTAATATTTGTAAAGTTATTTAAGTGTAAAATAAAAAAGCGTTTTAATAATAAGTTATTTTAAAAAGTAATAAATATATAACGTGGCAAACTTTTTAATATTATATAGCTTATTTAATATTACTTTAAATATATAATGTAATAAACTTTTTAATATTATATAATTTATTTAATATTACTTATAAATAATTATTTAAATAAATATTAAATTTAAAGCTTAAAAAGGTTTTAAATTAAGTTTTAAATTTTAATAATTAAAGAAAAAATAAAATTAAAAAGTATTATTTTATTTAAATATAAATTTAAAACTTTTATTTTTATTTTTATTTTAATACTTTTTAAAAAGCTTTTTTTATTTAAATTTTATTTTAATTTTTAATCCTTTTTTTATTTATATATTTACTTATTTTATATATTATTTTTACCCATTTTTATTTATTTATTTACCTTTTTATTTTTTATTTATTACTTATTTTTTTAAAAAGTATTAAATAAAACTTAAACTTAAGCTTTTTTTAATTATATTATTTTTATTATTACGTTATTATAATTATTTAATAAATTTTAAATATAATTATAAATATATACTTTTTAATTTTAAAGTTTTATTTTTAAGTTTTAATATTTTTAAATAAAAGCTTTTAAAACCTTTAAATTATAATATTTTAAGTTATAAAAAATTATAATTATATAATTAATATTAAAATATTTAAAAATAAATATATTATTAATAATATATTTTAATTTTTTTAATATTAATATTATAATATTTAATTAATTAATTAAATATAAATAAAATTAATATTAAATTATATTTACTTAAATTATTTTATAATAATTTTAAATTAAATTTAAAATTAAATTTTAATTAAAAACTATTAATTAAAATTAATTATATATTATATAATTAATAAACTTTATTTATTTAATAATAAAATATAAAATTATTATATTTATTAATAAATTTTATTTATTTTATTTTATTTTATTTTATTTTATTTTATTTTATTTTATTTTATTTTATTTTATTTTATTTTATTTTATTTTATTTTATTTTATTTTATTTTATTTTATTTTATTTTATTTTATTTTATTTTATTTTATTTTATTTTTTTTTATTTATTTTTTTATTTATTTTTTTTATTTTATTTTTTTATTTATTTTTATTTATTTTTTATTTATTTTTTATTTTTTTTTTATTTATTTTATTTATTTTTTTTTTTTTTTATTTTTTTATTTTTTCTTTATTTTTTTTATTTTTTTTACCCTTGTCCCTTTTATCACACCTGCCACACCTGCCACACCTGCCACAGCTCTAACTGCACTGCCACAGCTCTCACTGCACTGCCACATCTCGAATTTTTCAAAGTGATCGATATCTGAAATTCCCGCGATAGGAAATTTTTGATAAGCTTCTTCAATTCGACACAATAGCCCTCGTAAAACTCGGGTATAAGCAAAATGTTAGCCGAATAGCCCGTATATGCCTAAACTAACTTCAGATACGTTGCCAGATCTTAAATAGCATTTGCTTCACCACAATATAGAGATCTGGGGAGGTAACAGTGATTAGAGCTATATTGGTTGGTTACATCTTGGAAGATTAACACGTAACAAAGGTAGGTTGTGAGGCGCGTACTTGGTTTCCAGTCTGTTGGCTAACCGCCATCTTTATTCTTAGCAGTGGTATCCTTAATCTGTGAAAGGTCAGATAGACAACCAGGATTCGCGATAGTAATGACCCGAGAAAGCATGCCATAATATTTTTCTAGCAGTATGAATAGGTAGATCTAAAAAAATATGTTAGTGGGCAGTTAATCAGTCATTCCTTCTCATAGCTCCCTCCCCGCAGCGCAGGGAAAAATATGTGGCCACCACCCCAGAAGCACGGTAGACTTCTATTAATATTCTCTCCAACTGCAACTCTCGAATGAATGCAATCTTCCAGGACGGCCATTGATAAGGTGATGATAAGAATCAACGGTGGAATGAGATTAGAGAACCTTGGAAATGTCCTTTGAACACCAATTAGGTAGCTACATAGGTAGGTATATAGGTAGTAGTAATGATAGGTAGGTACCTAGTTGTTTAACATTTCGGAAGCTTGATAGATAGGAATACACATTTTTCACCCATTTTACTTTGAGCAGACAGGAAGACAATTATACGAAGTAGTCATCATAGTCAGAAATTGTTCTTTTCCTTTTACTGGATTGCATATTTCAAGCAAGGGCGCCTTATATCTCACATCATTCTGGTTAAGCTCAAAGGTGCCTATCAAGCCAAACATGTATATGTTACACAGGGCCCATACAACAATTGAAGCTACGAAGTGATCTACCAACATGTCCTACATACAGTATCAGAGGGGGTATATGAAACAATTACGTACCATAGACGAAATCAAGGCTGCCCCCACGTTCCTGGTGACTGTCCTTTTCTTGTGCCGCTCTTCCATTTTGTTGTTTTATCAATTCATCAATCAATCAAGATGGAGCACCCGCGGCCAGTATCTGTTGATGCTGAAACCCTCGATGTTGTCATTGTGGGAGCAGGGATCTCCGGAATCAATTGCGCGTATCGTTTACAAACGGAGCTTCCTCATGTCAAGTTTATTATTCTAGAAGCCCGCGATCGAATCGGCGGCACATGGGATCTATATCGGTATCCAGGTGTACGTAGCGACTCAGACATCTATACCTTGGGCTTTGCCTGGCATCGTTGGCCCATCCACCAGCCGATTGCCACAGGGGCTCAGATTATGGAATACCTTTCGGATGCCGTCTCGAAGCATTGCCTAGAACGGTACATCCGATTCCACCATAGGGTATTGTCCGCAAACTGGTCTATAAAAGACCAGTATTGGGATCTAGTTGCTGTAGATCGCGAGAATCTATCCAAACATATTCGCGCACGCTGGATAATACTCGGAACGGGATACTACGATTACAACACTCCTTTACAACCAGATATACCTGGCTTAGATAGTTTCAAAGGTAAGAAGGGATAGCTCATTTTAAGTATTGATTTAACAATCTGTAGGTAAGGTCATCAACCCGCAGGTTTGGCCGCCGGGGTTTGATTACAACGGCAAGAGAATCGCTGTCATTGGTAGTGGGGCCACTGCCATAAGTTTATTGCCAGCACTCCCGGAGAGGGCAGCTGAGGTTACAATGATTCAGCGGAGCCCAACATACATAGTCCCAGCCCCAAATACAGCGTGGCTTCATCACTACCTCCCTCAAGCCTTTACTTACGTATTCCGACGTATCCGTTACCTGATTTATCCCTATCTCATGGTATTACTATGCCAGTCTTTCCCTAATTTTACCAGGAAATGGTTCCGTATGGTAGTCACAAAAGTCCTTCCGAGGGGCATTGACTATGAGACGCATTTTAAACCCCGTTACAACCCGTGGGAGCAACGCATGTGTCTTGACCCAGATGGCGTCTTTTACAAAGCACTGCATCTGCCGAATGTACATCTGATTACCGGTGAGATCGACACGGTATCGGAATGGGAAATCACAATGCGGGATGGCCAGACTGTGGGTGCTGATATTATCGTCACTGCGACGGGTTTCGTGATGATGATGGGAGGAAAGATTGAGATGCGGCTTGACGGTGAGCCTATATCATGGCGAAAGCGTTATACTTGGAACGGAGCTATGCTTGACTCTATCCCAAATATGATGTTTATGCTAGGATATACAAATCATTCCTGGGCCCTCGGAGCTGACGATACGGCGATTGTACTGACGAGACTGTGGAAATTCATGGAAAAGAATGGGGTCAAATCTGCGATACCCAAGGTACCAGAGGATGCGACAACCGGCACACAGCGTGTGTGGCAGCTGAGCGCAACATACGTACGCGCCGCGGACGATGCATTGCCAGTTTATGGGATGACAGGCAATTGGAAACCAAGGAACCGTCCTCCAATTGACTATTTTCATGCACGATGGGGAAATTTTACTGATGGTCTGAAGTTTTTGACTTAAAAGCAATTTGAATGTCTACCCGCAAGGTACCTATGGGTGCTGCCCTTATACATTTTATCTCAAATTACTAGGGACCCAGCGCCCGGTCTAGTGCTATGGCAATATGCGGAAACGTGATTGGCCATATGGACGGTTTTTGAGAGGTACCGCAATTAGAAACTCTATAGTAGCAGGTAGAATAAAGTGAAGCGCAGATATAAATGATGGTATTGTAGATGTCTCTTCCAGCGTCAGCTGGAAATAACGCATATCCATCTCATACTGCAGATACCCGAATCGGGGCCGTATCTGGTACCATCTAACCCCCTTTTTTTTCTTTAAGGGAAATTCATTATAGTGCCGGATGTTAGCAGTACCCTACCTTAGACAATACCTAACACCTTGATGTACCTAATTTGCCTGAATTTACCAACGTTTCTTAATTTTAGTCCTTTCATTTCACTTTGCACTTAAACAATTTATGTTAAAACAATTTTTAAACAAATTAAGACTGAGGCCACCCCTATGGCACAAAAGCCCGAGTTTTACAGCAACCCCTGGCCCTTAGAGACATATCCCCAAGATTTCTACCATCTTTAGGGCTTTTTAGGGCTTATCAAGGGCTGCCATACCTGCCACACTATTAGCCATACCTTGCTAAAGCTTTAGGATCGACATTACCTAAATATTTTCGCGGTAGGAAATTTACTTCCAATTCGACACAATAGCCCTCGTAAAGCCCAGGTACAAGGCTACGCAATAAAGTCATTCTAGGTAGCTAGGCGTGTCGATTCAAGAGTTGAACAACAATCACTGACGCAGTGAACGTCTCACTAGGTTGGAAATGTAGGTAGTTTATTGCGGGCAAATGGCCAACAGCGACGCAAGTGTCTGCTGACTAAGAATCATCGCGCTCACCGACCGGCCTTGGCGCCGCCCGTTTTGGCTCTAGTACCTGGGGAATGATGATCAGCTCAAGGATAGGTACTCGACAAAGAGTAGATTGCTTCAACGAGTACTTTCGATGTACATCTAGATGTGTGTATTGGTTTTATCATAAAGAATGACTACAAATTCTGTTGCGCCAGCGCATGAACCCATCCATTCCCATCAAGCCTCAGTCCTATTCGACATTGTTATCTAAAGTAGCAAAGCCTCCCCCCTAGTATACCAGTCTAACTATCTCCCCCGCCTATATTCCCTCTCCTCCTTCTTGAACAGATCATGCCACGAAGACGTCCACGTCGGGAAATTCCATCGCCCGCTTAGTCGGCATCTTGATAGTCTTCCACTGCCCGTCGTTCTTCTTCTCGACCTTAGTGACGGCAGCCCAAGGGATCAAGTGTTCAACCGAGAATTCCTTTTCGTCGGCATGTCCATATTTCAGGCCCGCATGACTGTATTCTGCCGCAACATCATGGATCTTGTTGGTGATTTTGGTGGAGTCGAGAGTGTACAGGTATCCGTTTCCGGCATGTCTCTTAGAGACCTCGATATCATCCGAGGTAGAGATGAACGGATCCCTAGAAGGATGCTTCAAACGCCCTTCCACATGCTCAAACAAAGTGCCTTCCGGGTTGCTAAAACCCTTGGCCTTAAAACCTCCAGCATCTTTGATGGTCTTGGGGCCGCGTGAGTCGCCTCGGTAGAGTGTGACGGCTACAACACCGCTCAATAGCGATGCAAGAAGACTGAAAAATGCGAAGAAAGAAGAGCTATGCATCTTGTAGTAGTGCTTGCGGGTTTGTAATTTTAGATTATAGATTGTAAATGTGAGAGACTTGGGAGTGTTTGGTTGGCTTGTGTCTGTCAGAGACCTAGAGAACAGGAAGAACAACTTCTTATATACCTTTCCCCCTTCTATCTTGAATAGAGTTTACGCTTAGCTTAAGAAGCCGTCAGGTGCAATAGGATTCTTAGAGTAAGCTGACAAGTATGAGATCAACAAAATAAACCCACGGGTGGGCAGGGAGGCAGGCAATGTTGTAGATCGCGTCACTCCTGTTCTAAGTCAAATACATGGCGGTGGCCTGTCTGTAGGCATAGCCTCGCATGGATAGAGAATGATAGCAGTAGGAATATGAAGAAGTACCAAGAGCTGCAAGTTAAAAAAAGAAACTACTGGGAATTTTGATAAAGATTATATCTTCAACATCATGTGTCGGCTCCCATATTAAGCGCCTATAGGTTACCTAGGTACGTTTACATGCAGAGGAAGATCCAACACTATTGCCGATCTCGCGTGCGTAAGTAAGCTTATTGCTACTGAACTACAAGAAAGACTACACGGCCTCGTTCAGATTCTCTGTTACGAAGATGTATTTTCCTCTCCTGTGATTTTCGGAGGGGGTTGCCGCTTGCAGACCCTCGACAGTGTCTATTACTTCGACCAGAGAACATGGTCCGAAGTGGCCAGCTGACTGGAATGAAATAATATGGGGTAGAGAAGTAGTGTTGTTAACAAATTGCTGGGATTCTGTCGAGTAAGAAGATGCACCACAACTCAAAAGCCTCGTCCAACATCGCCGATCCTTAAGATTTACGGGGCTGCTTATATGCACATGACAAGATTGCACCATAATTTCAATACCTTGCCCTCCAAGATTATTCATTTGTCGCCAAAGTACTATCTCCTATTCTTATATCAGATTAGGACTCCAAAATTACGACAGCTTCCCTCTGCAGTATGTTGGTGGCACAGTTGTCTGAAAAGAAGCTGAGTGAGCTGATAAAGCTTATAATGTAAGGTACCTAACTAACCCAATGCCTGGGTAGGTAGGTACCTATTTATGTCACAGAGGTTTCCACAGACGATATTGATCTGCAGAAGAGAGGTATGCTATGGTAGTTTCCTACGTTGATAAACTACAACTGTGGTTCCTCCTTATGTAACCGTATTACGTCACGTTCAGAAATTGGAAGCCAATCAATATCAATATAAATACAATGATTGTCCCTCGACTTTAGCTGCCCTGCTGCGGATAAGCAAACCATAGCACAAACAATACTTCGCATACGGCATTCTCCATTTTCTCCTGTCCCAAGAATTTCCAAGCAGACCCAATTCCTACGGCACTCAGAGGTACGTGGCGACTTCAGAACACCACCCAGGCATTTTCATGTTTACGCGCAAAGAAAATCATAGAGATCACATAGACGCCATGCAGGAACCCGCCACTGCACCGTGGGGCCTGAGCATCAGCGACGCCGACTTTGAGAAGCTCAAAGCTGGTTTTGAGCCTCAGGACCAGGATGACAAATGGCGCGTCTCGGTCACGGATCAGAGCGAGAGCGGCAACATTTCCATCCATCTTGCTCGAAGCGGGACGGACAAGGAACTCTACGTACTTTTCGTGAAGCCAAGCGACAGCGGCGACAGCGGCGGCAGCAGCAGCAGCAATAGTGGTGTGAAGATCGAAGCTATTACTTGGGAACAGAACAAGGGTGGAATTCGCATCTCAGAGGAGCAAGCCAAGAAGGAGGTAGTGATTATAACCAGAGGTCTTTTGGAGTGCGATTTTGATGCGCTTCCGGAGTATGACGCCTCGGATCTTTGGAATCATCCTGCTGCTCAGATAGGCTCCAACTGAGCAGATGTTTCTCTTCTGCCTTAGTATCTAGGCTAGGCCAAGTCGTCGATAAACACCCCATCGTGAAACCCCCCCAAAAATGCAGATATTGTTGAGATACTTGCCGCTTTACGATCCACGGAGTGGTCGGTCTACATTCCACAGAAATCGTGGAAATTGATGACATAATCAAATCGGACCTCTATACTTCGAACTGTAATAATTTTATAAATACTAATTGTATTAACGTGAAACCTAAACTAGCGCGTACTAGATTAAATGGAATATTCGGAACTTTAGTTTTATAAAATCAGACTTATAATTAGTCGAGGAATAATATGTTGAAATAAAAGTTATATTTTTGGTGTTTTAGAACCTTAGGAACCCTGGGCCACTACAACCACTAAAGCTGTAAGTGCTATAGGGGCTATAAGGGTGGATGAATTGCGACCATTAGAGCTACTAAAGCCACTGAAAGTATAATAAACCCATATTGTTATACGTATTACAGGCGTTAATATTAGTAATTAACCTATCTGCTATGCTTTTTAATGTAACTAAAATAAAATAACTAAGCCATGCTTAAGTAATAAGTTAATAAGGCTAAAAAGCAAGTTATAAGTTAAAACACCCTTTTATAATTTACCTTAATATAAACCACACGCTATATATAATGCGTTTATAATAAGGTTTATATTTATTATTTATAAATATTTAACTTATATATATTTAATTTAAAAAATAAACTTATCCTTTTATTTCTTACTTTTTTAACTTTTTAAAATACTTTTTTTCTTAACTTAATTATATTATACAATTATAATAACTAATATTATTAATAATAAGTTAATATATAATATATTAAAAAAATATTTTATTAATTAATTTTACTTATAACATTAAATATTTAATATATTAATATAAGAAAATTATTTAAAGATTTATTAAAAGTTATTTTATTATTAAAAAAGGGAATTAATTAAATAAATTATTACCTTAAATAACCTTAATTATATACCTTTAATTTATTTATTTTAAAATATTATTTTAAAACTTTTTACCTATTTTAATTAACCTTATAAGCTTAAAAAGAATTAATATACACATTATATTATATAACATAATAATTTAAAAACTACTTAATTAAAAAAGATTAATTATAAGCATATTAATAACATTAATATTAAAAATATTAATATCTTTTTTAATAAGTTAAATATTCCTTAACTAGCTATAATATTACTTAAGTATTAATATAACGTTAACAAAATAAAAATTATAAAAAGTATTAAAAATAATGGTATAATAATAAGTAATACTTATAAAAAGTATTTAATTATTAAAAATAATAATAAATAAACTTAAATGTTAATTATTAAATATATAAGCACTAATAGTTAAGTTTTAAATCCCTTTATTATTTATATAAATATTAATATATAATAATAATAATTTTTAAATGATAAAAATGTTAAATATAATAGTTAAAGGTTTATATTATTTCTTAATAAGTAAATATTAAATAAAATAATTTTTAAATAATTAAAAGAGTTTTTTATATCCTTAATTATATTTATTAATTTTAAATAATAACGATTACTTATATTAAATAATTATAATAATTATATAACTTTAAAATTTATGTTTAAATATTTTTTAAATAAGATTTAACTATTATTTTTACTTATATACTCGTTTTATATTTTATAGCTTACTAACATAGGTATATTTTTATCTTTGAAAAAAAAATATTATATAAAGCTTACTTATATTTGTTATTTACACTTTAAAAATAATCCTAACAAAAGGAAATTTATTATAACTTATTAAATAATATAAAAAGATTATTTAACTTTTAAAAATATTAAATTAAGTTAAAAAGTTACTAACATTTATTTTAAAAATTATAATAAGTTTTTAATGTATTTATTAATGGTTTAACCTTATAATTAACTTGTTATATTAATTCTTAAATTTTTTATTAAGCCTTTATAACTTAATTTTATAGTTAATATAGCCTTTATTTTATTAAAAATTTTTTTAAGTTTAAAGGATATTAATTTTTTAATAAAAAACCTTATTAATATTAACCTAATATTTTTTAAAGCCACTATATGCCTTTTATTTAAAAAGGTTAATAAAGTATTTAATGTTATAATAATTAAAATAGTAATAATTATAATTTAAAATAATTTTTTAAAGGCAAAGTTTAAAAAGGTAAAGCTAATAAAGTGTAAAAAAATTATAGCTAATTTTAATAAGGAATTTATCATTATTTATAATATTTAAAAGATATAAAAGAAATTATAAGCTAAGTTAAGAAGTGGTTTAATTACTATGAATAATAATAATTACGTAAAGGTTACATTAATGGCTTTAGTTAAAACAGAAAAAGATAATTATATTAAAGTTATTATAGACAAAGTTTTAAATGATTCGGAATAGATTTAGTAAAGATATTTAGCTTTAAAGTTAAGGGTGTTATTCTGAATAACTTCTTTTTTAAGGTGGTTCGCACTAGGGTAGGTTGCGAAGGGGTGCTTTGACTTATAGTTCTGCAAATACATCGAGCACAAGGTCTCTACTATCGAGGGCTTCTAATGGGAACCCTTGACGAGCGTCCTTTTTGAATGAAGGGAATGGGTGTCCCTTATTGTAGAAGACGGCCTGAATCCGAGCAACACCGTCTATGATGTTTCGTGCTAGTTCCACGATCTTATTGCCTTCCTTAGACAACGCCGTATTGGTGGGGTTCTCGGTCATGGTCTCGAGTAGTAGGCACAGATAGCTGGAAATCTACCGACTATTTACAGATGACCGATGAAGATAAAGATGGCCCTAAGTACTATGTAACATCATTCCGGTGAAGGGGGTCCATTACCAACGCTCAGAAAATATTGAAAGTATTGTCGAACCTAGCCGTAGCTATATATAACTTTTGATGAGATAATTTATATACCAATATACGCCTAATATCAAACCTAGGTATTCTTTCTTTCAGCGGCCTCCCTACCCTATCGGCCATTACTCCCGGTAAGCCGCGCCCGCAATACAGGTTGCCAAGCTTGGCAATGGATGCTTATAAGATCTCCAGAGAAGACTCGGGCATTAACTCATTGCGTTCTACTAAAGGGCGGCAGTCTTGGCAAGCGGGACAAGTCACTGGAAGCAATTGGACATACCTGGCACCTAAGTATCTATCATGTGCAAAAATAGGAGGTATATAAAAGGACTATTCTAATAGCCTTCCATAAGCAAGCGCCAAGCCAAAATCAGTCTGCCTCGTGAAATGAACCTCCTTGACCAAGAACCCCCCGCCTAGGCCCATGTCCTCTCCAATAAAGACTGCACTGGGCAATTACCTAGGTTAGATGGTATAAACATTCAGGGTCGACCTCGTGAACTTTAGGTAGGCACCTGGTATTCGGTTCATGATGAGAAGCCCACCCGGGTTTAGACCCAAGAGCAGACCCTGCAGGCTTCTACTGTCTCCGACTTCTCTAATACGTCCGTGCCGATGCCCAGAGTGCATTGTCCGAAGCCTCCATTTGCTTTGCCGTCGTCGCAGATTACTTCTCGATCCAAAACCTTGTCCCCAAAGTAGTGGGAACCGGCTTGGCAGTATGATCGCTTGTAGACGCGGTGGCACATTGTGATCCGCTGCTCGTGTTTGTAGGTATTATAGGAATTTTTTGTTCCTTGAAGTAGGTACTCAATGAGAAAATATGGGAGATATAGGTATATAATTGCCTAGATGGATTCTGTCGAATTCTCTAATGATAGGTATGTTGCTTTTTTCCACGGAAAAGACGAGAGAGATGTCGAGTATAAATATGTTTTTTTCTTTGGCTACACAATGATGGGTTTGAACTAGCTTTCAACGTGGCTCAGAGGACTAAGTCACTAGAATCTGTGTCATGTAACAATCTCGATATCACCATCAGTCAGTATACACTGCAGGGTTTCAAGTACTGGGAGTTGTCGTGACTAGGCCCTATGAGATAGGCGGCATCGCTACATTGAGGTGGTTACGAACTGCTGATGATATCTAAGTTATCATCCGAAGCACATCTAATATATAATGTTTTCCAAATCATCTATATCTGCTACTCAGCCTCTAGTGACTCGGAAGTTCCTACAATTCAGGAATCCCATGTACCCCCTTTTTCTAGCCATACGTCAGATATATGTCTAAAGTGCTATCAAAATTTAAGGGCTCAAGTAGAAAAAGACAGGCCGACAGTATGTTTGAAGAAAAAGCAACCCCAATTCAAATCGGACATACTCATAACTGCTTACTACCTATACATGATGCCTACCTCATGACATGGCAGCTTTTACGGATAGTAATTTTGGGATGTGAAAGTGACATCCCCTATGATACATGCGATCTGGAAGACAGGCCGTCCCACACAATTTCCCAATTTGTTAAATTTAAAAATATAGGTACTTATTTCTTTGTGAATGAGGTGTAATATTGAACTCACCATTATTCTATACCTCTAGCATCTAGATTTTCTCATTTGACCAGTCATGTGCGGCCACCTTGGCATGATGCATTTCCAGCAGGGCATCCATTTCGGGATGTCGGTCCGCTGTGAATGCTGACTCTGGATTACGCATATCGCTCTCAAACTCAACCGATCGTTTCGCCGTTCCTACTTGGCAATCATCGTCGGAGCTAATGATTGGTATCTGACATATTATTAGCTCTCTTGTTCACTCCCATGTCACTATATGTGACATTATTTAATACACGTACCCGTTTCTGTAAACCAGGGATAGACCACCGATTACTAATGGATGTGCCAAACAACGACCTTAGATTGGACATATATTAGCATCATGTCTTCTCTAACTTGAGGGATCTCAATGCTGAACAGGTAAGACTCACGGTGCTTCCACCCTAGCAAAGACATCGTAGCCCACATCTAATCCGTAACAGTACGTGAAGTCAGTGCCAGAGCTGATTCCGGCTTTTCCGAAGAGCACTCCGTAAGTGTCAACGCCAAAGTCAACCTAGAGGCAGAAATATGTCAATTTTCCTCATGCCGTAGAGCCCTGGTGAATAAGCAATTTGCAATGGAATTCAAGAAAGCACGCAGCGAGGTTGAGGATTGGAAGACTGGAGTCAAAGATGATTCAGACGTACTGCCGCATTGGGTATATCGCCCAGCTTAGGATCGAAGACGATGCCAAAAGTGATTTGAGGCGTCCTATCATAGAGAAATAAATTCAGTCTTTGTGAGGAGAACTCGAAGAGCTGTCAGGTCCCCTGTTTGGGTACTTACACACTCAGTTGAACCGATCCCTCAGCACTAACGTCCCATTCGAACTCGGTGTTCCCGAGTGACGAATTTGCAACCGTGTTGAGCACCCCATCCCAACCAGTCGAGTCTTCGTTGTCCTGGCCAAAGTTGTACGGGACGCCGTCGCGAAGCGGGAGTTGTTGCATGATATCCCAGTTCCCAAGATCGACGGTGAATCGGGCGTTTCTATCACATCTTGTCAGCTACATTCTGCCACGCAGTTTACTCCAACCAAGTTTGCTCCCACAAGTCACTCCTCCGCATGTCTTCAACTTACGCATGAACGTTGACTGTCCCGTCCAGACCGGCCAGAACCTTGAACTGTGGTCCAATGGTGACGATGCCAGGAATATAGACACTGGCGCCGAGTGGTGCAAGTCCTAGACAGATATTAGTAATTGATTACTTAAGCAATTGCGTAGAACTTGAACTGGCAACAGATCAGCAGAAACTCACCTACTATCTCCTTCTGCAGCGTCCCAAAGCGAAGCTCAGCAAATGCCTCAAAGTCGAATGTCCCTACGATAACGCCCTTATTGCGGAATGTCAAGTGCGATTGCTTAAAGGATGTGAGGTCACCCATTCTGCCGATGAGTGTGAGCTGCGCCGTCGTCTCAATTAGCACACTTAGGATGGCCTCGAGCTTGGCATGAACCGTCTGCGTGACGCCGGTCGCAATTTGGCACACTTTTGTCTCGTCAAACAACGTGAAGACGAAGCTATCCTGGATCGAGTGCCGCAGCACGTTGACGTCGTAGTCAACATCGCGCATACGATTATACCAGTCATCCAGCAAAATGGACAGCCACCGCTCGTGGAGGAGATGCAAGTCTTCCTCGGGCGTCTCTCGCCTTTCGCGCGCAAATCGCCGGTCTAAATAGCTGTGCCAGTCGCCGGCATGCTCTCGCTTAACCTCGGCGTGCATATCGCGCTTCTGTTGCCCCGCGGGCGCGGCGACAATCTCGCTCCAGTAGCCCGGATTGTCGCTGTAGTCGATGCGCAGCAGCACATTGCTATCGCGCTTCTGCAACGGGGAGAAGTCGAAGTCAAAAGTGAGCTTGTAGACTGTGGGTTTCGATCGTGGCCCGAGGCTCCGGATGTTAACGTAGGACGGAGGCGACTCGTTCTCAACCGCCTCCAGAGACACGCCCATGGCGTATTTACCGGGTCCGCAACCAGTAGGCATCTTGAGGACCTTGGTCTTGATGCCGCCCAGCCAAAGCTCGTGGCAGTTACTATCTTCGGAATGATCGGTGCACACGATTTTGGCCGTCTGCCGGCCCTCATGGTTTTCCGGATCACAGTCAAACACTTCCCAGTGAGCGCCGTCCCTCTTGTTTAGGTTACTCAGCTCGTCCAATGGGCCATCCATAATGTGCCAGGCGAAGCCACTGGCGTCCGGGTCGCCGTGGCCTGGGTCGTTGGGCGGCGTGATAGTCTTGTCTATCTGCAGGCTAAATTCGATCGTGTTTCCAACGGGAAGTGTGTCCAAGTCTTCCTTGAAAAAGATGTTTTCGACCGGCACCGGCAGCACAATTACGTCGTAGCGGAGATCCTCCGGTTTACAGCATAACCTCGCCGGGAGCCTGCCCTGAGGGTCATGGCAGTTGGCCCATTCCCTGCCACCGGGAAGGTCGGCCCAGATGCCGTCAATATAGTGTACACCGAAATCAGTGCTGATATCCGGATCGCACTGGGCACTCGGCCAACAAGTCTTGCAGTTTTTGCCAGACGAGTCGCAACTGTCTGGTTCGTATCTAATATGCCACACGCATGAATCCCCTTGCGGCTTTCTTAGCACGTGGCTATTGGCGTCGCAGCAGAACGGCACCATGGCGCCCTTGTTGCAATTCTCCTGCGCAAACGTGATAGCTACCATGCCTTTGCGGCATAAGATATCCCACTCTGATGGGAGGCCGTTCCAGATAGAGGGATCGGCGCAGATACCGATGTCCGACCACTCGCATATGTTGGGTCCCGTCAAGGCGGTTTCGCAGCAGTAGCTGGCCTCGCCGATGCCAAGACAGGACCCATCCTCTCCGTTGTCATCCTTGTAATAGTTGCTAGTAGCGACCTGGACCTCATTGCTCTTGCACTGGTTGCCAGTTTCACAAAACAGATCGAGTTCGAAGCCGAATAAATCAAGCTCAACATAGCCGCGCCAGGTGCAGTAATCTGGGTCTGGGGTACCGTCAATTGCGCAACATAGCGCTCTCCGGATCTTGCCGTCCCCGTCGGGACAGCGAACAGTGTCCACAAGGCTTTGCCCAATGCCACACCTTGTTCTACCGCAGTCTAGATATATATCGGTTAGAATGCTAGATTTGAGTAGGCGTGAATGTGTTCGGAAGTCTTGGCTTACCTGTCCATTCACAGCCGTTCAGCCTGTAAGACGTGTAATTTGAATCGTCCCCAATACCGGTTCCAAAGTACCCCAGGCCCTTATCACCCATAACACCCTTTAGAAGATCATGTTCGGAGGCGTCCTGGTCAATGGCCCAGATGAAAATGCCCCGGAGGCTATATACACATAGCTGTCAGTTTTCAGTAGCTCAGGTCACGTTCCGTGTATCGCGCTAAACACTTCAACACAGCAGGGAAAGAATCACGTACCCGATAGAATTAGCATAGTCGACTTTAGCCTTCAGTGTCTCGGGAGTATCGAACGACACCCATTGGTCATGATCATATGTCATGTACATGGCACCGGTTTCCTCGTCGTGAACTTCATGTACATCTATACCGGTGCGGATAGAGGCGATGTCTTTGTACGGCAAATAGCCTCCTTGGGTCTAGCCGAGTCACGACACATGTCAGCCATCAGTTTTGTTTAGCTTTATAGCAGACAAGAAAGAATGATGGCACTCACGCCACATCTATAAGGTCGTCCCGGGTCCTTGAACTCACATCCCGGTGTGTTGCAGCTGGGATCAACCAGAGTATAACTTCTACCATAGAATGCCAACCCAAGATTAACTTTCTCGGCCGGGACGTTGTTCCTCCAGAGCAGCTGCAGAGCTTCCTTGATTTCGGTCATGTTGGTGTGGGCGTAGACATGCGGGCCGATCCAGTTGCCCAAGGAGTCCCAGCTGCCATGCAAGTCATAAGACATCAGGTTGATCCAGTCAACGTACATGGCCATGCTCTCGATGTTGAACCAGCGCATGTACCAATATGAGGCCGGTGCTGTGAACGACAGGCCCCAGCCTCGGTTTTGTGCATCGAACTGGGCCCGGATGTCTTGCACCAGGAACAAGTAGTTCCGGCTGTCGGCCGCGTTTCCCCTGCGATCGGGTGCCGCCGGGTACTCCCAATCTAGGTCGACGCCATCAAACCCCCACTCCTTCATGAACTTAATTAGTGCCGCGATGAACTTGGAGCGGTTGGCGGAAGAGCTAGAGATATTACCAAATACGGGTTGTGTCTCAGTGTCGTTGTTGCTGAAGTCCCAGCCGCCCAGAGACAGCCATACCTTGAGGTTAGGAGAGCCGGCCTTGAGGGCGGCTACATTCCTGTAAATGGTGATGTTTGTTCCTGGCATTGGCACGACATCGAACGTCTCCGGATCGATATATCCAAACGCCGCGTTGATGTGCGTGACCGACCCGGTTGGCACATACCCCAGATTAGCCTTGGAGCAACCCTCTGCTTCGGATAACCAGGTCTCATAGTACCCAATGACGGTTTCCCGCACATCGTAGAGATAGGGGTTGGCAGGGGAAAAGTCCTCGCCACAGTTGCTCTGGCAGTTCTGTGATGTGTCACAGAAGTCCTTATGGCTGGTTAGAAGCATTCGATAGAAGAGTGCGTGACTAGCATTCATCAACATGGAGGTGCACTCACGAACGTGGTACCGCAGAAACCCCATTGCGAACAACAAACATTCAGGGGGCACGTCACACCACCGGCCTGCTTCCCGCATTCTTCGCCAGCCGCCAGGACAAAAGGAAACCATGCTGTCAAAAGAAGAAATAAAAGGGAAATGTAGGAGGCTGAGGTTTTCCTCATGCTGAGGATTACGGAGAGAGGGTGACCAACTGCAATGGCTCGAGCCTGAAATGCTCAGTGTCGACAGCTTTTGTTTTGAATGCGACTGAGTGTATGCTCCCGGAAGAGCCAAGAAAGTAGAGGAAATAATGGGAAAAGGAACTAAATAAATAAATTATAATGCTCGTAAATTGCAAGCCTAACAGCGTCGAAACATCCCAACTATGTAGAGACCGCTAGCTTCGAAGACGAGACCACTCGCCTTGTCCCTAATATCCACCGCTGCTGCGCCATGCAATTACCTAGGTAGTTTAGGTATTTAATGTAGTTGTTGTAATAAATACCGTAGGTACCAGTCGATTGTCATGTCTAAAGTACCCAGTACCTCACATTGAACGCATTTGGAGGTTGGGGGCAGCTATCTTCACCTTGACTGATCGAAAACGACCAACGGCCACTTGCCAAGACTTTGCGTGTGTGATCGAACACAACCAACGGCGGATTAAGACTGCTGAATCTTAGCATCTTGTTGGTGATACTGTAATTTAGAGATTCAGACTCGACGTTCTAGACTCGATATTTGGATGGCATGACCTTACGAAGGATGAATCTAATATAATTCGGTGGTCAGCATGTAGTCTAACAGACGAGGCGGGGGGGCGGATATCAGCAGTCACGAAGTATGAACTAACATCACAGCAATCTTCTAAGGCAGAGTGGTCTCGTAAACGGAGGCACACTCCCTGGTCAATCCGGTCGCTTTCCAGTCTCCTTGTTCTGTCATAGCTCAGTGTCTGGTCCTCAGCCGACTTCCTGAGTGACTGGATCTGAAATAACATCGTTGTGGTTCTTCAGAGCATCTCCGCGTTCAAATATATCGCTCGACAACGCATGCTACAACCTCTCTACGAAGCATCCACGATGAAGTTATATCCGCCACGGACATTATCTTTGAAGATCGGCGTCATCTTCCATGGACTCTCTGCCGCCCAGATCAATCTTTCCAATGTCAACACCACAGGCCTGTCGGCGACATGCGTATCCGTGCTACAACAGTCGGTTGCGTGTGACCCTCTCCTTCTCCAGGTTGGCTTTGGCCGATATGAGGACGACGTGACTTTGAGTACTGTCTGCACCTCGTCTTGCGCCACTGCTTTGACGACTTACATCCGTCGTATTAACCAAGCTTGCGGAACTACTCGCTATGACGGCGGGGACGGATACTTCTATCTGGCTGCCTTTGGAGCGGAGTTAACTTATGAAAGATATCAGATTACGTGCTTGCAAAACTCGTCAGTGATATTTTCAAGAACTAAATCCGTTAGTGAGTCTATCTCTGACCTTGTGATAGGGCTGGACAGCGTTGCAATGCCGTCATTCGAGACATATTAGGAGTCAACCCCTCAAACCAGATTCCAAGCAGCTCGGTAGCTACGCAGTACACATCGCTTGTGTGCAATGATTGCTTCATCTCGAGCCTCGCCACAGTCTTGGCGATGCCTATCTCATCAGCAGGGGCTTACTCTACTGCTCTGGCTGAAGTGACGAGTCAATGCAAGACCACCATTGCAGTCGCCACTCCCGCAACCTCAACAACCTGGTCTTTGCCGTCGGTTATCTCGTCTTCCCCTTATTGAAGTATGCCGATGTCGCTGACTCAATATCAGGGTAACAACGTCCATGCCAGCCGACTGCGACGGGCCACAGTACACCATCCAAGCCGGAGACACATGCCAAAGCATTTCGTTGAGAAATGGGATCAGCTCGGCCGCCATGCTCCAGACCAATGGATTTCAGGCCTATTGTGCCAACTTTCCCACAAGTGGCAGCGTTTGCATCCCCACGAGCATGCATTGCACGTCGTACGAGCTACAAGAAGGCGACACTTGCGACAAGATCGCATCAAGGCGAGGCTTGACCAAACCGCAGATAATTTCCTGGAACCCGGAGGTCGGTCCTCTATGCGGTAACATCGGCAAGCTGGCATCCAAGGGCATGACGCTGTGCGTATCAAACCCGGGCGGGGACTGGGTGGACCCGAATCCGTCCGAGCACCAGCCTACCTCGACCGCGACGTCGTGGACGCTCGTCATTACTAATTCAGGCACGGCGTTCAGCGCGTTCCCCAGCGCCACGCCCATCCCGACCCTTCTTCCTAACGAGAATTACGTGACGCCGTTCGCCAACGGCTCGTGGCTGGATTGCGACGTGTACATGTCACCGCCCGTGCTGCTTGATATGAGCAACGGCACATATAGCTGTAAGACATGTCACCTAGATAGTATCGCCTCGTCTAGTGGTTTACTGACTCGGATGAAGATGCATGTGCCGACGTGGCCGCCGCATACGGCATTACAATGGCCGACCTGCTCTTATGGAATCCGGGTATCAATACGACGGGAGGCTTCAGCGATCCGTGTGAGCTCTCCTTTGCTTACAAATACTGCGTTATTCCAATGGCCACGCTCCCAGCCGACACGACAACGGCCTGCGTCTTCCCCACGCTAGCAGAGCCCGGGTGGACGTGCGACATGTATGTGCAACGTTACAACATCACCAAGACCGCATTTGCGGCGTGGAACCCTTCAGTCGGGGGCGACTGCTCAGGTTTCCAGCAGGGTGAGTTTGAACTCTTCTCCTTACTTGAAAGACAAGTAGTGCCCAGAATGAATGTCGACGACTAGAGACCTGGCTGCTAGAAATTCGACTAACATAAACACATGCAGGGAAAACCTACTGCGCCGCAGTCGAGCACTATAGACCTGCAGGTGAGATTTCGACTTGCTCGTATTGGTCAATGGCCAACGACACCAATCGTACGTTACCAGACTGTCACCAACAACTCCTTGTTCTTTTGATGCGTTTCTGATCTCCTTATTTGTGTGGCACAGCGGCTGACAACCCCTGCGGCATCTTCGAGACCAAGTACAAGCTGGACCACGCCCGGTTTGTCGCTTGGAACCCGTCTCTGAATAGCGATTGTGAGTGTCACTCAGCTGGGACACGGTCTATACCTGGCAGGTTTACTAATGGAATCTCTCACGACCAGGCTCGGGTATAGTGCGAGGCTACGACTACTGCGTCGGCACCCCAACCTTCCATCCCGGCTTCCCGGATTAAGGTATTCGAAGCCCTAATCCAGACATCTATTTCTTGGGATCTCAGTGTGAAATACGACACAATATAGGCGGCCCAAACTTTCTTCTTGTGCGTCTAATTTGGAATACTATTAGTTAGAGGGTTGGCGAAAGCCGGGGCATTAGAATGCCTTACTTTAATCATAGCTTTGGAAACAAAACCACAGTGAGTAGGTACTTCATAGCCCCATGTATGTAGGGAGTTAGTATAGGCTCGGAACATTTAGCCATCGCCAAGTCCGCCTAGTTTTATAGACTCTCTAAATAGTCGGCGAGTTTCGTGTGGCCCTTTATTCGAGCACGTTGCGCTGCTGTATGCCCATGTGCGCCTTGCACATCTTTCCCTGCACCGTACCTGAGCAGTAAGTCGACCATATCGGTGTCGCCACGCTCAGCTGCCATAATCAAGCACGTGTCTTGCAGCTGCTCCTCCGTCTTAGGACCCATTGATTCCAAGATGTAATCCCCAATCTTGCCGTCGACGACCAGCCCTTGCTCTAAGAGCATCTCCATGACAACCAACCTATCCGGGTTGTCGGTCGGCCACTGCGTGATGGGCAGCGCCAACTGGGCCGAGTCACCGCTGCGCTCGTCTTCTGAAAGCGAATGCGTGAGCGGGAAACAGTCCAACATGGTACGAGCCGGCCCAGCACCGACGGGTATGAACGGCCCACCCTTGGTAAAGTTGAAGTTACTACCCTCGGTGACGGACAAGAAGCGTGAGATGGCGCCGATGTGAAGGACTACACCCCGCGCCCTAAGTGATTGCAAGTATTCGGCAAATGTCGGAGAGGCGCGGAACTGATGATCATGCGCCCAGTAGTCTGCCAGACAATGCAGACCATAATACAATCCAGCCGGAAAACCTGCGGCGTTCGTGATCTGCCGCAAGGGGTAGTGAATCCAGGCGCCAGGTTCGGCGTTTAGCAGGGCCGTCCATAGCCGGCACTCCCTCTCACGGTTGTATGAGGTGTTGGTTGAGTGCTCAAAAGTTGTGCTGGGCCCCTTTCGACTGGATATGATAGTCGCGCCGACGAGGTCGAAGGTGGTCTTAGCATTCGTTGAAGATGCTCTATAGTTCTTGACTAGGTGCTCAAGAACGTCCACGTGCCGACGCGCATAAGCAATAACGCCTAGAATATCGATGATCCACGGCGAGAGCGAGGCCAACGTTACTCCGATGTCGAGCTCGACGCAACGTTGTAGTTCTGTAACTACTGCCTCACGGTAAAAAAGGAGGCACAGGGCCTTGAGCTGCTCGCCATCTAATAACAGTACCATAACTATCAGAATTGATGCGCAGCGCTATACGATAAGGAAGCAAGGTCACACGGACGTAGTCTGTCCATCAGCTGATCCGTGGGCCTCTCACCTGCATGTGATAATCTCCCTAGGTTGCGTTTCAACATTCTAGATTTGAACGCTCCGGCAATCAGGTCTACCTCCAGGACATCATCAACATTGGAGTTGGACTTGTCCCAAGTATGGCGGGCCCCGCCCTCCTGAATGTGATCGATCAGGCGGTCGAAATAATTCTCGAGCGTAATATATCCGAGCGCATGTTTAGCCGTTGCCCATCCGAAGCACTCTTCGTCCGCCTGCTCCATCTCTTCCACGACTTCGACCAGGTACGGGAAGACGCTAAGATGAGGATGGTGGACATCATCAGGCGGAATATCTCCATCATCCTCTTCTCTAGTACAGAGGAACATCTTATTGGTCACAGGAGAGCCGGATATTCCCCAAAGAAAAATGAAACTTTTGATGGTATGGCCGTTAAGGTGATAAAGGTTGGTGGTGAATCAAGTTGAATTTCTAATGTGAGGGGGGTTTAATAACGCTGCTTATTTCGATCACGTTGGCATCAAGGAATGCCATTGGCCAAGACATATTGTTGGTACATTGGTTCCAACATACATGTAAGTCCATAACATACCTACCAACATACACTAAGTAAGAGATAGGGGTTTCTTCGCATGATTACGGGAAACTTGAACATACGAGAGTTTCAGGAGGGTTGTGATCTCCCCGTGGGGTTAATATGACCCCGTTTGTTTTCCTCTTCCCGGCTGTTAGGGTTCCCACTAGCCTAGCCGCCAGTAATATGATTGGCTAATCTTAAGTAAAGCTTAGAATCTTATCTGCTCCGCTCGGACCACCGTAGGTTTGCGGGAACTGGCCTTCCTACAACCTCAAGAGCCCTCCCCTAGTATCTATGATTAACCAAGTGGAAAGTGTGTTTGTGCAACCACAAAGAGTTATGTGGTTCCTAGTAATTTTATTCTAATAACCTATGCCCTGCTTTAACCAAACAAATCATATTGCTCTGGCTCCTCGTCAGCGCCCGAGTCGGCACACAACGCGGCTCTTCTCTGAGTCCATGGTCCGTACTCCAATTCCAAAGTCATATTATACGGCTCCCAAATCTCCGCGTGGCTGGGAAATGTCCCGGCCCCTTGCGTCTCCAGAGTCCGCCAATTAACCCTCCACGCCACCACATTAGGCAGTTGCGTAGCGTCAATCGCGATCAAGCTGTCGTCTAACTCCCGCAAGTGGCGTCGTAGGGCAGCCAGTTCTATGTCGTTCCAGATATTGGGCTTCAGCGGGGGGACGCCGTATTGCGCCAAGTTCTGTGGCGTCTGTGAGAGTACGTAGATCTTCCCTGTGCACATCTGTGCCATAGCCTCAGACATGTGCTCAAAGTAGACACGGAACCATTCCTTTTGCGGGTTAGTATTCGGGATGTAACCCATCTGTGAGATAGGGTACAGCCGATTTTGGGGATCGAAGATGCCATAGAAGTCTAAGAGGGCGTTGTTGTTCTGTTCGTTCTTTTTGTTCGGCCAGAGATGCCAGATCGAGTACTTGCCGTACTGGCATGCGAGCTGCGTGGCTACACGGGAGAGTGCCCTAGGCGGCGAAAATGCTGTTTTGCTGTAGAACATGCACGTGTCCACGAGGTCGGAGAGCTCGGCACGCGTACGCCTCTTGAACTCGTCGGTGGTAAAGGTAGCCAGAAGTCTTTGTGGGTCGCCGTTCAAAACAGCGGGCTTAGGGCACCAGAGGCACCCCGGCATCGGGAAGGTTGGAGGGCGACGGCACTCCTGTTCTCGTGGGGTAGGATCACAGTCGTCTCGTCTTACCAGTTTATGTGCATGGCGCTCGTGAATATCCGTCACGTTAACAGTCGAGCGCTTCGGGTCGACGATGGAGAATCTATCCACTGTAACACCGAATCGAAGACTTGTTGACGGTGCCACTGGTAGAGGATTGACTCTCACTCTGTCGTGAGGACTTGCACGAATCTGGATAGCATCTCCTTGGATGACGAGCAGAAGGGAGGCAAAGAGGACGAGAAGTCCGAACTTCCTGAGACTAGTACTCATCTTAAAAGTAAACAAGAGTTGACGGTGATAATATTTCTAGGCCGAGTTTCTCATAATGGTTACACCTAGAGATCTTGTAAAGAAATAGCAGGCGCCGAGATGGTTCAAACTCCGAAGAATCAAAAAACCCGTGTTGGTGGTCTTGAACTAGGCCCTCGTACTAAAGCTTACCAACAGGAACATCCGAATATCGTTAATATTAAGGCAAGTTGGCAGCTTATCAAAGTAAAGCTTTTCTTTAAGTCATCACAACGAGTTTCTTACTAGCCGTAAATAAGCGGTGTTGATATTTTTTTCCTTGCTCTTATCGGCTTTCAGCGACCAACTAACATGTAGCCAGTACATCCAATATCACCGAGTCCAAGTATCACACCATCATATCCAAGATAATAAGTATATACAGGTTAAGAATCCTTTAGCTCTTCCAACATCCCGAACAAACAACTAACGAACCCAATAGTTCGCAAGGAACAGGAGGGCACAGCGGGACCTTCTCGGTCATTTCGCAGTCCAAGCCTGGGTTTAATGCCAGAGAACTCATCACATAGCATCATGTGTTCACCACAGAAACTGAACCCGAAGTCTTACTTTCGCTACTCCATGGCTTCGGGTCAACATCATGGCATGGCCTGCCTTCGGCGTATTCTCCCAGTCTCAGACAGACGAGCCATTCACTGCGTGACAACGAAAGTATAAATAAATAGCGTCGTTACGCATTTCTACTCGGGCATTTCAAGATCCTTCTACTTGAGCTAGTATTCCTAAGCTTCTTCTGTTGCCGCGTCCCTGCATTTCGAGATGAAGGTCTCCACTCACCTCTTCGCACAGCTAAGCCTCTTTGCTGCTCTGGGGTCGGCCTATCTACAAGATCCTCCAACAACGGCCGATCCCAACACAGTCTCAGACTGTTCGTGGTGGATCGTTGCGGCAAGCACCGACACATGCGAAGCCATTGCAGATGCCAATGGTATCAGTGTCAGCGACTTTGAACTCGTCTATGTATGCATACAGTACCTCAATTCAAGCCGTATATCCTCTAACAATCCTAGAACCCATCAGTCGGCACGGTGTGCGCTCTTAATGTCGGGCAGTCGTACTGCGTGGAGCGGAACTTTGGCATCCCGCCAGTAACCACCACCACTACCACCAGTGCGCCGGCCAGCACGACGACCGGTAATGGCATCACCACCCCAACTCCCTCTCAGCCGGGCATGGTCAGCAACTGCAACAAGTTCGATTTCGTCAATCCTGACGACAGCTGCAGCGCCATAGCAGCCCGCAATGGTATCACCGTCGCCCAGCTCTCAGAATGGAACAGTGCCGGCGAAGATTGCACGTCACTTTGGGGGAAAGTGTACGTCTGCGTCGGCGTAATCGGGGCTAGTACCACAAGCACAATCACCACTACCTCAACAACCACTGGCAACGGCATCACAACTCCAACTCCTACGCAACCAGGCATGGTTAGCAACTGTAACAAGTTTGATTTCGTTAATAAAGGCGACAGCTGCTCCGCCATTGCTTCTCGTAACGGCATCACCATCGCTAACCTAATCGAATGGAACAACGCTGGAACAGACTGCACCTCTCTCTGGGGCGAAGTCTATGTGTGCGTGGGCGTTATCGGCACCAGCACGACGCTGAGCACAAGCACAACCACGACCACTACCGGGAACGGGGTCTCTACGCCGACGCCGACACAACCGGGCATGGTGTCAAACTGCAATAAGTTCGACTTCGTCAACAAGGGCGATACTTGCGCAGCAATCGCGTTGCGGAATGGCATAAGCGTCGACGACCTAATCCTGTGGAACAGCGGGGGCACCGACTGCACGTCGATATGGGCGCTGGTGTATGTCTGTGTAGGCGTCCTCAGCAGCGTTTTCACCAACACGAGTCAAGCCAAGTAATCGTATTGATTTAAATTAAATCAAATTAACTCGACCAATTCATGTTAGCAGCTACGGATGTTAGAAAACAGACAAGCCGTCTTGAGCGTATCCGTATCTGATAGAGGACTTACCACCCCGGACCAATATCTGTAAACCTGGAGAGACGGGTCCTCAATCAGCGGGTTGGCGGATTATTATGGGGCATTCCGGAATGCGGTCCGGAGTGGTGTGGTTTCACGCCGTCACGATGAGTCAGCAGATATGCATGTTCAGGTCCTTTGCGGCCTTGCTTCAGCAGGTCTACTCACTACACCACAGTTGATTTACCAAATTTTGATGCTTGGGACTGTCCAATGCTAGCTCTGGGGCTCGGAATGATAGCTATTTACCCAGGTATCTCATATAGTTCACCTCTTCAGGCATATATTCACTTATTAATGTGAGTGTGCTAATAACATTCTATTGACGAGTGCCAAGGCATACTATCCTGCATAGGAATACAGAATTCAATGCCCAAGATGGCGAACAATGATATAGACTACCTATCGGTATAACCCTTCTGACACATCGCACACTCCGCTATGGCTCTAGAGGCTTCTAGTTTATTATATGTGGCCTCGCAAGAGCCAATCCAGTTTCTACTCCTAGCTAACTGACAAGGTTCTTGTCGGATAAGAGTTCGTGGCCCGGAGTAATGGCGCCCTGCCCTACACCACGGCTGCGCGAAGACATAGAGACACATGATCGCCTATTAGCTGTAGCGTTATTGAAGTGGCAAAGCTTCCTCAAATAATCTAAATTTATCCGTATAGTTCTGGACCAGAAACCCTAAAATCGGAGAAAAGCTGGAGGACAGGATTGTCGAGGCCGAAATGTTTTGATAGGAATGGCTCTGTCTAGATATTTTGCTATGGTCAAGAAATAGTTATCTGAGGAAATACACAGGAAAAATTCTTTATATATAACCTTTGAGGTGTGCGCGCACTGAGTGGGATTCGAAAGTTTTAGCTGTGATTTGCATTGTTGTATAATGCATGTGCTTGTGACTTGTCCGCTTAGAATTACCAGCTATAATCTTCAATGATTATATACCTATCTCATAGTCAGGCGGTGATATCTACAGATTTGTGACTGGGACGATCGCACACCATTATCTCGGTATCCATATCAGTTTCTAGGCCAGTTTATCTTTTATTCATTTAGGTACTCGCTCGCCAAAGTCACTGGTTGTCTCTTTTCTAGTAAATCTTACAGATCACGAAACTGAGTTTGGTCCGAGTCAGTGTCCAAGCAAGATATGAACAAAATGCTTCCATAATGCTTTATAAGTATTCCGTACGGCTCTACAAAGCTAGTGGGAATATTAAGTGACATGCTACTATAGGTTTTACTATACACCGCGCCAAGTGCCGTCACATATTCCCATATGCAGTCCCTTCCTTCTTTTCTTCTTCCGAGACACGGATGATATTAATTCCTCTTCTAGTAAGAGAGGAAATGAAGTAGCGTTGTCCATCGGACAACAAGCTCAACAGAGTAGCATCCATTAGTCGAGGAGTATGTATATGCTCATCAACGACGAAACTTTTTCCCTTTTTAGAATAAGAGCAGTCAGAAACTGGTTTTAAGTTTCTTCTAAAAGTACCTAATCTATCAAGTATCAATGGCAGCCCCAGCAATGCTAATTTGGGATAAAAGCCGGCTGAGATACTTGCGTCAAGTCACGTACGATTAATTGCAAAACTAATAGGCTAATTTAATTCCGTAGATGGATGTCCATACAAAAAATACGAAAATGGCACGCTTATACGTAAATTCTATGATTGGACGGCGTCGAACGTCAGTTACTAGCCATGAAATGTGAAGGTAGAAATGGAGACAGTTTGAATCATTATAAAGGAGGGACGAGCAGTGATGAGTTGGACCTCTCAAGTTCAACATAGTTACCAGTCTTCAATACCTTCAACTTCGTCTACTCAGACCGTACCTAGCAAAAGACAGTTTGTCGCCTTCTAAATAATTCCAAGATGCAATTCACCACTCTCATCGCAACGGCTATCTTGGCCATGGGCACCAACGCTGCTGTCGTCCAGCGCGGAAACCCCAACCTGATCCAATTCACCGGCTGGCGCGAGTCTAAATGCAGTGGAAACGCTTCTGCCGGAGAATACATCCTTTTGGAGACCGACATAAACACCTGCAAGCAGCTTGCGCCTCCAGCCGCTGGCTTAGGAAGTGTCAGGTCCGTGGACGTGCATGTATTCAACGCACCGGGCTGCACCCGTAAGTTCTCAACTAAAACCCCTTTTCTTCGACTTATGGGTTTGTAAAAACGATCAGAGAGGAAGCTAATTTTAAATCAAACAAAGTCACTCTCTATTACGGGAATGGCTGCGGCGGTGCCACCGAGATCGTCGAAGCAGAATCTTGTGTGACCGTCGACGAAGGCTTCGACTACTTCAACTCCTACAAAATAACCTGCTAAATTCGATAATGACAACTACTACACACCAACATAGGCATTGGCTTGACCGGGAGCATAATCAGATCCGGCATTGTATATGCCTATGGAACTTGGATAGTCATTTGCCGGAGGGAAATATCACATTATGCTTCAATTTTCGTTCATCCACACTTTCATTTATGAACCCACTTTTATGTAAATACGTTAGTTAAGAAGATAGAAACCAATGCCATGCCTCAATACGATTCATGCTGCCACCTAGTGTTGCTCGAAAACTGAAACAACAGTCTCAATGCCAAACCAGTAGAAGAGCAGACATCCGCAAAGGTTCCACCTCACTACTCTAAAATGTGCTGCACACGGAGACTACCCGTCCTCCCGCAAAACCATCGGTCCGAACCTCCTGCTTCGTCGCGCATATCCTATAGCAATCATCACATTCACCACTAGTCCAGAGCGACAAAGCGCCATCGTCGTTAACCCACCAATACGTGAGTTTATCCCCATCAGGTTGGCCTGTAGACTTTTTCACACGCTCGGCCGGGTCCCTGGATCTTCTCGAGGAGTTGGAGGTATTCCCACTACCACTACCACTACCACCATCACCACCATCATCGTTGAGAGAAGGCTTGTCCATCCACGCCTCAGTGAATTCCGGATACGCCTCGTGGAAGATGCTCATGACTTTGAAGTTGGCGGCCTCCACAGTGCTATACGTACCGATGATGTCGAACTCCTCAGTAACAGAATAGCCAGCCTTGGAATGCGTGACGACGTACACGACAGCCGGGCCGGCGGTATTATTCGTAGTCGACGATTCCGCCGTAGGTCGACGAGGCCGTTTAGGGTAGCCGGACCCTACCACCGGCTTCGGAGCTAGAAGTTCCTTGATCAAGTCGTGGGGGTAAATGACCTCGAGGTCATCGGGAGTTAAAGACTTCTCCTCTTCACTTTCGTTGCTGGCGTCCGTGTCGGGCTCTGCTCCTGCATCATCGTCATCATCATCATCGCTGTCATGAATATGCTCCGTTTTTCTGCGTTTCGGGGCGGGACCGGCGTCTGAGTTGATGTCCTCCTCCTCTTCCTCCTCCTTCTTCACACTTCTTTTTGCGCGCTTCGCGGGCCATGGCGACTCAACCACCGGCACCTCCAGGTTAATCATCTTTAGTCTCTCCATGGCTGTTCGTTCGTTGGCGTTTCTGGACTGGGGCTTCTGTCGACTAAAAATCTAGAACGAGCTCGTGTCGAAATGTAGAAATTTTGTGAATTATTTCCGTTGCTGCCTATCACTTTGGTGGCGTTTCGGGATATTGTCAAGTAACCAAGTAACACTGGTCACGTCCCGCTGCGTTTGAGCCGTGTTGGTACGACAACGACAGGTATCGGAAGCGATGCGTTAGTTTGACGGTAGGAGGCAAATGCGAGTTGATTTGGATTGGCCACGAAGAAAATATACCACGGTGAGAAGCTACTAGGAAGAAGCCTTGTGGCCTGTTCTGAATTTCAATGTTGTTAAGAGCGTCGGGTATGAGGTAAGTGCTTTAATGTTTATGCCACACCGTACACACATCAGCCGGGTAGGTGCATGCCTGGAGGAGTAACCCGCGGTAACGCACAATTAATTCAAGCAAAACAATGGGCAGAACGTGAACGTGGGTAGCATGTACAATCAATCATTCTATTCCACATCCCCCTAAGCATGTCTAATTTTACTAACCCTATTGCCCTACAGCAGCCCCCGCAGCCCACTGCCCAAAACCTGGGCCTCCAGGCTGTGGAAACAAGCCTCCTTGCCCCTGTGCTTGCATCGGCATATGTTGCGCCATCCCTCCGCCTACACCTACACCAACACCTAGTTGTCCCTGTCTTGCGGCGTTCTCCTCGGCCTGGCGATGCGCTTGCTGTCGTCTCGCGCGGTAGTACATGAGGAAGACAATAGCGCCGACCAGCCCTAAGATAATCAAGCTTTCAATCACACCATCCACATCATCGAAGCCATCGCCGAGGGGTTCACCGTCACTGCCCGTGATCGTGCCGTCGTCGTAAATGCCGCCGTAGCCGTCATCCTCATAGTAGATATTGTCTTCCTGGAGGAAGTTGGCTATCCACTCGCTAAGTGACCAGTCCTTTCTGGGCGCTATTTCGGACACGAGCGTTAGTACATAGACACGGCGTAGAATGAAGACGACATGAATGTAAGCAACTTACAAGGTTCGTCCTGGATGGAATTGATACGACCGTGCGTAAAGGTGTTCCAGGCACTGCGAACCCGCAGCTTCAGGAGGCTCAGAGTCACGGGGAGATATGCCTCCTCGTTAGTCTCAAGAGCTTGGTCGTAGTATCGCTTCGCGAGGTGGAAATCTTGGGTCAGACCGACTCCGTTTTCGTGCATCCAGCCAAGGTTATAAAGAGCTTGTGCGCTCTGGAAATATTCCGACGCCCCCGTGTAACATTGAGCTGCTTTGTCGAGGGCTGGCTCTGTACCGATACCGTAGAGGTAGTAATCACCCATTTTTACCAGCGAGTCAATATTGGATTGTATAGCAGACCTGGTCCAGTATATCAACGCCAGGGCAGAATTCTGGAGCAGACTAGGTTTTGGAGGCTGGCGCTTAAGCCAAGATGGCAGGGGAAGTCGTGATTGCGTCGGGTCAAGCATAAACGCCACATTATTCTGTGCCTTCTCGTACCCTTGTTCTGCGGCCATGAGATAATCAAGGAAGGCTAGTTCGTAATCGCCATCCTCATAGGCCTGGTTGGCTTCCGCCCAAGATGATACCAACGGCTCCGCTTTTTCGGCGACATTCTTGTAATATGCCATAGCCAGGCCGCAGGTTTTATCTCTCCCAACTCCATGGTGAATCATCTCGGCTAGATAGTACTGTGCTTCGATATTAGCCCAGCGAGCAGCCGCCTCAAAATACGAATTCGCAATCTTCAGGTCATCCGGTGTTCCCTGGTCGAGGTGAAGAGCCCCAAGCGCCACGTGGGAAAGACTGAAATCTTGGTCTGCCGATGCCTTGAATAATTCAGTAGCTTTCGAGACATTCTTTGGCATTCCAAGGCCATGGAGGTTCATGATCCCCAATCCCCATTGTGACTGAGCATCCCCATGCTTAATTCCGCGCTCGAACCATCCCCGGGCGAGCTTGTAATCCTGCCTGACCCCTTCTCCACGTAACCACATCCGTCCGATATAACCGGCAGCTTTACTAGCATACTTCTCTAGCTGAGGCTTCGGTTGATCAACGGCACGACCGTCTTTTGCACGCCAATACATCGTGGCCACTGCGAGAAAGTACCGTCGGGCAAGATCGACATTCCTTTCGAGACCTCGCTGTCCCTCATAGTAAAGTCTTCCCAAATTAAATGAAGCCTTGAAATCCCCCTTTTGGGACATCAAATCGAGGTATTCGATAACGTCGTCGATAGCGGCGTAGGCGTCGGAATTTGGGCTGGCTTTCAAAGCATTGATGCCGGAACTAACCACACTGGCTCCTTCGCCATAAACTCCACCAACATCATCAGATAGTCGATGCGCTTCTGGCGTAATAGCCATTCCACCTGGCGGACCCGAGCGAAACCAAGCCATGGCCTTATCAGCCACCCTCTTGTAATACTTGGAAGCCGTTTCGCAGCTCTTAGGCACGCCAATACCGCTCAGATGGCGGGCCGCAATGGTCATTTCTGATCTCGTATGTCCCGCATCAGCGGCAAAGGTGTGGTATAGAAGGGCCTTAGCTTGATCGCGTTCTACAGCGTCTCCAACTCCCGTCGCATACATCAATCCTACCATATACTGTGCAGAACTATTCCCGTACGACGCTAATCGGTAGTAATGATCAAATGCGGTTTTGAAGTTCCTCGGGTGAGAATAGTTCCCGAAGAAGTTGAGTTGCGCTAGAAGGTAAATCGCATCGGTATTGTTCTGGTCGGCCGACTGTTGTAGTAGCTTAACACCTTCGAGGAGAGGGCCGTTGATGATCGGTACCGCATGCTCTGATTGCGGAGGAGCGCTAACTCGTAAGCTCGGTAAGGCCTTCGCGACGTATTGGAACAGTGCTCCGAAGAGACCGCCTTGTTTCTTCGCCTTTCGGTAAGAAGGCGTTTTGATTTTTCGGAATTCGGTCATGGCCTCGTGAACAAGTTCCCACCCTATTCCCTATTAGAGGGCCTTCTTAAATCCAGATCGCGGGATTATGGCAACTTACCATTCTGGTAGGGAGCCCATTGTTGTGTACTTTGGACGACGTCAGTTTCAGTTGCCGGGTTTACATTTGTGGTCGTTGTATCATCCGCAGTAGTTTCCATAACCTGCTGCTCGGCAGCAGATACAGAGGCGACAGCCTGCAAGAGCACTATTTGTGCCAGGGGTTAGCTTCTAGAGCTTGCAACATCGTGAGATTTAAGATGTGAACAACATACGGAGCGCCGAGACGAGCCAACGCCTCATGATCAAAAAATCTGCTAAGAGCAAAATTTCGAATAGTGTATTAGTGTCATGGTCTCCAGGAGAGGCCTATACTTATATGAAGAGGAGGGGGAAGTTGGAAAAGGAAGCTGTTCGTCGTGTGAGAGACCAAATTTACAAGCTGTCCAGATCGGTTTGTACATACTGTAGGTACTAAATTGGTTTGTAACCAACGCGACGTCAGCTTGTCCAGCTGTGGATGAAAGGAAGAGCTCACAAATGATTGGTCAGATTTGTGCCACATTTTGTGGGGCGGTACCCTTTTTTGACTGAACTTTATGTACATAGGTACACCCCACCAAGAATTTCATCAATCTTCAAATCTTCACTTAAAGCATACAAGCATTAAGATTCACAAAAGTCAACCTGATCCCCAGTAGAAGCCTTATTGACAAAAGTGCCTATAATCCTAACTCGTCTACTATCGACCTACCTCGCGTGTTCAGTCATTTGTCTTTTTATAGGCCGCCAATTACAGATTGAAATCGAGTGACCCGCAACAAATATTTCTTGCTTTGCCAAGTACTTATATACACCAATTACCAGAGCCAAAGAGGCACACCATGTATCCTCTTACTTGCGTAGATGGGTATAAAATCCCAACGCGAGAAGAGGTCTACGTTGTCGACATCGTTCCTCTCGTGCAAGGACCAGCAACTATCTCTTCGGACCAGAAGCTATCGCTTTTCGACCCTACGAGTTTAAGATCAGGTCCGCTGCTCAATCTTCTCACTGAGCATGGCAACATCACTTGCGCCAAGGCATACGACGCAGTGAATTCCCTCATGTGTACGGCTGGCTCGGATGGGAGTGTGTCTATGTGGGATTTGAGACAGGATCCATTCAAGGCCCAAGTTGTTAGACTGACAGGTTCGTTCGTGAGAGACTGTTGGGCAATTCTGTATTATATGAACGCCATACTGAGGGTTAATATAGAAAACCAATATCCCGTGTTATCTCTCGCATGCTCAAGTACAGGCTTTTCCGTCGTGGTTGGAACAGAACTACAAGATCACCAGGCATCTATATTAATATGGGATGTTCGCTCGACGCCCACTGCAAAACATCATTACGTAGAGGTCCATAGCGACGATGTGACCGAGGTTAGCTTGCTATATTATCGACGTTGAATGTCGCATACTAACACTGATTAGCTTAATTTTCACCCTAGCAATCACAACATCCTTCTGTCGGGATCAACAGACGGCCTCGTAAATATCTATGACACCAGAATCACCGATGAAGACGAGGTTGTGATTCAAACTTTCAACCACGATGCCTCTATCCACCACGCAGCATTTCTGAACGACACCGAAGTATTCGCGCTCTCTCACGATGAGAAGCTTGCTCTTTACGACGTGGCCGAAAGCCGCGAGACCGGGGCTGCGACAACTAACTTTGGAGACATGCGGGAAGTCCTCGGGTGCCAGTATGTCGCCAACGTAATTCCGAAAGCGAATAGTGCTGGAGCTGTGATCGGTGCAGGTGCTCATGAGTAAGTTGAGTTTGATGTAACGAACCACCGTTGAATATGCGCTAACCATGAGACATGTAGTCGACAAGGGTTCGAGATGGTCCATATGACAAAAGACCAAGGATGGACTCTCGATCGAGATAATAGCGTGAGCTTGCCTGGAGCCCATTCCTCAGAAATTGTCCGGAGTTTCTGCTTCTACGATGAAGCGCAGACGGTCTTTAGTGCAGGTGAGGATGGGTACATTAAAGCATGGAAACCAACTTAATGCACGCTTCAAAAGTCCTTCACGTTCAACCATACTTGTCGTGCTTGTTCTTAGACTTCAGATCCAACAGCCGCTCGTGGTAATCGCCTTCTCGCCGCGCCTTCTTCAAGGCCCTAACTTCATCCTCTTCAAGTCGTCTGCCTACAGCCTCCTCCAGCTCCTTTCGACTAATCTTCTCCTTTGCCTTCTCTTCCTTCGTTGCCTTGATTCGGGGCTTGAAGCGAGCTTGCATACGAATCCTCAGTGTTGTATCGAAGGTGATCTCTGTGGCATCCCCGCGGACCTCGGGTACGCCGTTTGCTTTTGTCGACTCTTTGACCGACAAGAAAGTCTCTCGTTGCGACTGTAGCTGGAATGTCCCCGGCGTGTCAGGGGTTGTGATGACAGACCACGTTTCAAGAGACGATATGGCTTCGGACGTCGCGCTTAAGATACCGTACTTGTCGCAACTAAGGTATCTAGATAGACGATATGTCAGCAATGAACATTAAGATAGAGAAAAACAGAGTTACATACTTTCCATAACGGCCCTTAAATCTGAAATTCTCGGTCCCGTAGATCTTGTTCGCAACCCAAACTTGACGCACGTCGTGTGGTTCCGCACTGGCAGGGTTCGCATCGATGATGTTCACAATAGGATCAGCGAAGATCTTGCCGTTGGCATCGCAAGCCAGACAAGTCGGGGGTTCTGTCGGAAGTACGATCATGACGGGGCCCTGTACATCCCCGACCGTATCGGCTGATACCCAGCTATCATCATTCTCTGCACCTTCCGCCGTCGCGGTGACGGCGAGATCACTAGGGCCTGCAGCGTCGGCTGAGCGATCAGCTTCAGTGCGCTTTCTCTTTTTAGGCTTCTTATCGCCTTTGAAAGAGAGTGGTTTCACCATCCTAGAATCGATTGAGGTATAAGGAATACCAAACCAAATTGGTACATGTATGGATTAAGGGTTGTGAGGAACCGATTACAACGTAATAAGAGGTTGTTACAGTATTTGTTAAGATGGAGCTCGAGCTTAAGCTCTAGCGTCACCCGACGCTTACCTAATCGCCCAAGGTACCTCTAAGAGCACCCCGCCAGCCCGACAAACATTTCAACATGCAAATAAAATTTAACATTCAAGGAATTTAAGCAAGTATTCTCCATGAATGCTTGAGAAAAATTAAGCCATGTTCGCCTTAGTAAAGTCAACGTAGAGATATATAGGCCAAGTCTATAACGGGAAGCTCCTATACAGTAGTGCGGAGTGCGCCGGTCATGGGGTTAATCTACCTATTAGCTTTCTTGGAAATCCCGACGATATCCTTAGGGCGAAGCTGTAAAAAAGAATACCGAGACTATTTTCTAGATGATCTATATTCAATTGACGATATCAATCCAACTTTAGACCTGCCCCTTCAAAATTCTTAGTATTCAGGTATCCATTGTTCTTCGGTCTTGATCCGTTAATTATGGCGACAGCACAACCAGTCGTAGTATCTTTGGCTGATCTCAAAAGTGGTAAGTATTGCAACATCGAATTGCAGTCTTAACTACTCACTGTTTAGAAAATATCTCTTTTGAGACTCTCCAAGAAGCTTTTGGTCCAGAATCTCTAGGCATTCTCGTTGTCAAGGATGTCCCACCAGAATTTCCACGATTGAGACATCAACTCCTGTCTTATGCCTCATATATGGGCAATTTATCAGAGGCAGACTTTGGTACGTCCAAGTCATGTTCGAGTCTAGAGTCAATACATAAGTCTAACAGCTAGACTCTAGAGAAATTCACAAATGAGGCAGCGAAATATCTCGTAGGCTGGTCTAAGGGCAGGGAAAAGCTCAAGGATGGTGGAGCCGACGAGTATAAAGGTTCCTTTTACGCCAACTGCGCATTTTACGTAGATCCTTCATTAGAGTCCGCGAAACCGACGGAGAAGTTCCCTTTAGAGGAGTTCCCAGAATATCTAGCGCCAAACTCATGGCCGCCGAATGAGATGCTGCCGGGTTTCAGGCCGACCATGGAGCAGATGTGCAGACTCATAATCGACACGGCGGTGCTAGTTGCACGAGCCTGCGACAAGTTCGCCGAGAAGGAAATTCCGGGTTACCCTTCGGCTTACTTGGAGAAAGTAGTCAAGTCCTCGTCCACGACGAAAGCCAGGCTCCTTCACTACTATCCGATGCCCGAGGAGGCGATGGCAAAGGGTCAAGAGGAGGATAATTGGTGCGCGGTGCACAAGGACCATGGCTGCTTGACAGGCTTGACGTCGGCCATGTTCATCGACGAACTAAAGACGGATGCGAAGGTACCTAACTTTGGCGATAAGCCCCCCGAATTGCTGCCGACTCTAGAGGAACTTCCCGGATCTCCCGATCCACAAGCTGGACTCTGGATCAAGGACAGAAAGGGAGTGCCAGTTCAGGTCAAAATACCAAGGGACTGCATTGCTTTTCAGACGGGCGAGGCACTGGAAAGAATCACCCGTGGAAAGTTCAAGGCCGTGGAGCACTCGGTTAGGGGGGCGTATGTCAAAGGTGTGGCTCGCAACACGCTAGCCGTCTTCACGCAGCCGAATCTAGAAGATGAAGTTGATCTAGATCAACACATCACCTTTGGTGAGTTTGCTAGGGGCATCATAGCAAAGAACACAGTCTAGATTTGAATCAAAAACTTTCTATTACGACTATTCTAACGACTTATCGTGGTTTGTAACTAAATTATCATGTCTAGGGGGGTATTAATCCTCCTCCGGCCGGGCTCCGCCCGCATACTCTAACTGCGGTAATATTCAGATTGAGCTACCCCCTATTAAGAACTATAGCACCGCAGCTACCCCGCCATACCTTCAAACACGAGCTGCAGATGGTGTCACCTTTCATAACATGTGCAACAGATGGCGTCACTATATGTTTTTATTATTGATATTTATCCCACCTTGATGGATCTTTATCGTCATCCCAGCTCCTCGTAGTATAGCTTTAATACGTAGCTCCGTCACTACCGGTCTCCGAATGCGCATTTCTCGGAGTTTCTCTCCCTTTGTGTGTTACAATAAACCACGAGCAATCCCAATCCTTCCCCTCCAAACAGCCTCAGCTCCAACTCCAGCTTCTAGTTTCTACATTTTCGTGAAGCCTTACCAACGCCGTCAGTTTACAACCACACAATCTAAAATGGCACTGAACCCCAAATTCGCAGGCCAGCGCCTCCTGTTCGGCACTCCCACCGCCACGGTAGCCGGCGCCCCTCCGGCTGTGCACACATTGGAGCTGTTCCTCGACTACGTTTGTCCGTTCAGCGCCAAGCAATTCAACACCTTCTACCACAGCGTGGTGCCCCTCATCAAATCCAACCCCAAGTGGGCCAACAACCTAGAGATCATCTTCCGGCAGCAGGTTCAGCCCTGGCACCCCTCGTCCACGCTCGTGCACGAGGCCGGCCTTGCCGTTCTCAAGGTCGCGCCGAACAAGTACTGGGAGTTCAGCGACGCGCTGTTCAAGAAGCAGCTCGACTACTTCGACGAAGCGGTGGTCAACGAGCCCCGCAACGAGACTTACAAGCGTCTGGCCAAGCTAGCCGCGAGCGTCGGCGTCGACGAAGGCCAAGTTTACGACTTGCTCGCCGTCTCCGAGAAGGTGCCTGAGGGCGGCCACCCGAACTTCGGCAACAAGATCACGAACGACTTGAAGCTCCAGATCCGGTTCGGAAGATTGGTCGGCGTGCACGTTAGCCCCACCGTGATTTTCGACGGGATAGTTGCGAACGATATCAGCTCGTCTTGGACTAAGGAGCAGTGGGAAGAGTGGCTGAAGAAGAGCGTTGTGTAAAGGGGATAACTAAGAGCCTACAAGTCACGCATGCATGCATTGCTTAATCATGCCCAGGTTCGGCAACGAAGGGTCAGCGCAATTACAGCCTAGACTCTAGGTTACGAGTCATGATACATGTAATTATTTGTGCAGTCTACGAAATAGTCATCCTCAATTTCAAATTATATTGAATGTATTGAATTAATCAATATCCTGATTCCATTGAGAACAAACGAGAGCATGCTTACGATTGCAGCTGAGGCCATCTGGTGGCACCTGGCGAAGTTTCTAATTCGAAGTTGCGCCGTATCACGGAATGAATCTTCAGTGGATTTACTCATACATCATTTCCAATCGATATGAGAGTACTCACCCTCGAGTCGTCTCAATCATGTTAGTTCTCGGAATCCTAAGAAGGGGTCATCGAGCTCAATTGAGACGTAACACCGCCAATCTTCAAAATCTCTCATCTCGTAATCTGTCTCCGAGACAAAATGTTCAGCGGTTAGGCTTGAGATTTGAAACAACTTCACCTAAGTCAAGCACTCAAGCTACTCCAAAACCACGACCACCGCCACAAAAATTCGGTCAGTCTATCTAAAGATTAAACATCTATTTCAGTGACTAAATAGTGTCAACAGCCTATCCAGAGAAGCTGTGTATATACCATGCAGGCACAGGCAGAATTACCTTCTTAGCCTGCCTTAAAATCTCAACTCTCTTCATATTCGTCTTCTTCGCCTTCGTCGTCACCCCCGCCTATTATGACAGAGAAGGCTTATCACCCACAGTACTTCGAAGTAAGATTCAATATTCCGCCTCAAAAATATTTTTACATTTTTTACATCCATACGTGGTAGGTATTCTTCGCACGACTAACACTCCCGCAGCAACCCTCTCCGCCATAGCCCCCCTAGTCTTCGTGGGATACACCACCTCACCCTTCGTATCCTTCATCCACATGCGTCTGCCGCCCTTCGCGCGGCAGTCCGAAGACATGCTGCGGCGTTTCATACGCACTCTCCCGCCGCACACCGAGCTCGACATCACGACCATGAGCTTCATCGCCAAGCCGCGCACGAGCCACGTCAAGCTATCTGATCTGCGCCCCGTGAGCCGACGCTTCGGCATCGTCAACCTCACGCGCGACACGGCCGCTGAGAACGCTACGCGTAAGTGGTACATGTTCCGGGCCGTGGGGGACTTCAGCGCGCAGAGTAACACGGTGAAGCGCGCGCCCTGGGTCTGGGAGAGCATTGTGAATGCTCTTGAAAAGCAACGGACGTGATGCGCTGGAGAGGCAATTTGGCGCCCCGGCTATTTTTCTGTGGTAACGGATAGCTATGCCTGACTAAGCTCGTCAATGAAGCTTGTATTATGGATCATGATTACCGCATGGGTTGAACCCAACCAACATGGCAGCGATTTCTTAGTCACCCCCTTGTCACGGGCCATTTTTCACCCGTATCTTATTTTACGAGGACGTGTGAACCTATCGCTACCTACCTAAGCATCCAACGCTCATTAGCCTCACAGGAAACGCTATGCTCAACCGTATAGCGATTTAAGCGGGCTCGCAGCAGACAATCTCAAACCTTACAACGGCATAGCAGGACACCATATTAGCACCGAGTCGAGAATATATTATCGGAGTAGTCTGACGACTAGACCTCTACTAAGTGTTAAGCTGCAGTAGGCTATGGGCTGAAGACTACAACATACAATATACCAGAAGATATGGTATACAAGCTTTTCACTTGTATATTAACTTGCCATACCAATATCTTTCGGTTATTGAAGTTGCTTCTTGGAAGTTGGTGACGCAACTACTTCTTGTTCCGCTGTGACTGGCCGTGGCGATGAGGATTCAGAATGGTAATGTATATTGGGTCTCGATAGTAATCCACTCTGATGAGAGCCTTTTCCGCTGTGATCCCTCGTGGTCTCCTGGTTTCTGTATGCAAAGGAGTATCAGCTTTTGTAGAATAACGAAAAAGATGGTAAACCCCTACCATACTATCAAAGCATTGGGGGAACCAGCCAAACATGAGAAATGTCGGCTTCACCGTTGGCCACTCAAGAGAGCGTATACTTGGATCACGCAATGATAATTTGGCAAGGAATGGGAATAATAGCGCATGGAATCAGCATGTTGGCTGAATAGTCTCATCAAGGGGTCGTCAGATTGCAATGGATGGCCTATGCAGAGATAAGTTGGTGACTCAGAAACAACATTCAGATCAGGAAGGCCAAATAATGACCATGTTTCACGCAACTGAAGTTATGTAGCGGTATGTGGTGAGAAGGGAAAATAAAAGATGGAAGATGGGGATGGAAAACGGGAATGAACTACACGCCTATGTTAGTCGACTTGTTTACGGCAGTTTTGTGGGAGTGCCTTCTTGCGCTCAACTTAACAGGAGACATTGAGGAAGGATCCTCCTTTAGGTAATAAAGATTTGAAAACTTGAGAAGTATGATATCTCTCCTATAAAAGCATTGAACGCACTGTACAGCTCCCTATTAAGACGAACTGGAAAGGGGCAAGTTTAACCCACGTCCTGCTTAATGGACCACTTAAGCTTCATCGGCAGATTTTTCATCAAGCAAATGCAAAACGTTGTTTCTATTTTATATTAAAATTACGTTATCAGTCATCTCAGTGAAGATTATTATCTCTTACATGTACTAATATATATATCTAAGTATATCAATAGATACGTAAGATGATTGATGTATAAGAGAATAGACTATATAGATAGTTGCTCAGGTGCTAGCTATACTTACCTGTAAGGCTTCTTATCATATTGCTAAACACTACGAGGCCGTACTTAATCGTCATATCTTAAATTTGTAAACATCAACTTGACTCATGGCAGTAGAGAGTGACCGTATATGAATTTCTCCATTTGGTCCTTTAAGAACTTAGCATAATTTTTTGGCCAAATATTAATCAGTTCGGCTTTGACTTCGGTTCAATAGCATTCTTCTACTACACAGTAGGTACCTGGGTAATGCGTTCAAGAAAATAGCGGTGCTGTTTCTGACGTCCATTAATTGCATGTGTGTAAAACTTGAATTGGGGAAAGTACTATAACCTTATTACATCCAGCTGGCAACCGGGTGTCGTTCAGCTGAAATTTCGAGAAGGAGGGGTGAAATTGGGAGTCCTCGCCGGCGATATCGCTGCTGACCCTCTTTTATTTTCGCCGTCTCTGTTTCACCGGATACGGATTCAAACGAACAAGACAAGGTGAAGGCCTAGGTCTCTAGGAATGCATCATGTATTCCGACGAGTCAGTCTTTGCTCTTCCCCTTTGCATATAATAAATACCGCGCACTCCATCTCCTGGCGCACAATGGCTTCGCAAACCAGCAGAACATACAATGTACGTCACCTACCCCCCACCTGCGAGCCCTTTCAACTTGTAGTAGTGCTGACCAGATATTCCCTCAGGATGCCATTGACGCCCTCAACTCTCTCCAGACCCCGTATGCCATAGTCGAAGCTCGCCGGAAGGCCGGCATACGTCCCGATGCTTCCTCCATCGCCGAAATGCGGGTCTACCTGCAGCGCATCGGCTACAAGCCATCTGACCTCGACCGTTTGAACATACTGCATGTCGCCGGCACAAAGGGCAAGGGAAGTACATGTGCATTCGCTACGTCCATACTGTCACAATACCAGAAGTCGCACGGTGTACCTCGCAGGATCGGTTTATTCACAAGTCCACACTTGATCGCGGTGCGAGAACGAATCAGGATCAATGGCGACCCCGTTAGCGAAGACACTTTCGCGCGCTACTTCTTCGAAGTATGGGATAAGCTCGGAAAAGCTGAGGAAAGCGAAGGCCCGAAAGTTGTGGATCAGCGACTCGCCATGCCCATGCCTCCGAGACCAGTCTATTCGCGTTACTTAACACTGATGAGCTATCACCTATTCCTCCAGGAAGGCATCGATGTCGCCGTATACGAAACGGGCATTGGTGGCGAGTTCGATGCGACGAATATCGTGGAGCACCCTCTCGCAAGCGGTATCAGCACCCTTGGCATAGACCACGTATTTGCGCTCGGAAACACGATAGAGAAGATTGCTTGGCACAAGGCGGGCATTATGAAGACTGGTAGTGCTGCTTTCACCATTGAGCAGGTACCCGAGGCTGCCAAGGTGCTCCAGAACAGAGCCAAGGAGAAGGGTGTTTCGCTAAAGGTTCTAGACGTCGATCCTCGGTTGAAAGGTGTCAATGTTCGACCAGATGCCTTATTCCAAAAGAAAAACGCCAGCTTGGGAATAGCTTTGGCAGAGACTGCCTTGCAGAAAATCGACCCCAACTTCACACCAGGCCCAACGAAGCTAAGTAAAGAGTTTGTCGACGGCCTTGAGCAGGTTGTGTGGAGAGGAAGATGCGAAGTCAAGGTCGAAGGGCCGATTGTTTGGCACGTTGATGGGGCTCATACCGTTGACAGTCTGAAAATGGCAGTGAAATGGTTTGCAGACGAATGTGCGAAGAGGTCCGGTCCGAAAGCCCTGATATTCAATCAACAGGGGCGAGAAGAGGCCGTCCAGTTCCTCGAAGGAATGGTCGCCGCTCTCAAAGCTCAAAGGCAGGGTTCGTTCGAACACGTCGTCTTCTGCACAAATGTAACGTACGCCGCCACAGGCTATAAGCGGGATTTTGTGAACCACCAGTATGATCCTGTAGCTATCAAGGCACTCACTGCACAGCGGGCCTTTGCGGAGAAATGGTCTTCGTTAGATCCGTCAGCGAAGGTGATCGTCGTGCCGACAATCGAAGACGCGATTAACCATGTCAGGGACCTCAGCAAGGCGTCCCTAGGTGAAGGGGAGACGATCCAGGCCCTTATTACGGGAAGCTTGCATCTAGTGGGCGGTGCTTTGGGAATATTAGAAGGCGCGGATGCTCTATAAATAGACCGGCAACGGTTCGTTTTTTCATATGAAGCCTTTTTCTAGATTAGGTAGACGCGGCCCGGGATTCAACGAGGAATAAACATACCCCTAGAGAGGTAAACAGGTCGGAATCTACGGCGGCTCAACCCGTACAATACAAGTGTGTTTTCTACGAACTTCGCGAGTGCGTGCCAAGTCTGAAACATCCATGAGTCTCAACCTTCAGTGACTACATCCCGGCATGAAGAAATATATTCGAGGCTTTTTGTTGAAAGGATAGCCATGAGGTTCTCCAAGATATGCATGGTCTTGTGACCTACTTGGTATTTATACTAAGGTTAGTCTTCCTAAACGCCAATCCAATCCATCGTGGTTCATGCAATCACCTTCCTGCTCATCTAGCATGCATTATATCTACCGATCCACGTAGCCCAGCTCCTCATAACTCTGCATCCGGCTCTAACGTCCTGAGCAGGGCGCCCACGAGATGTAAGCTTCCCGTAGATAGAACTGCGACTTTGACGCCATCATTGTGTGCTGTTGCTTTCACCATCTTGGCGGCTTCTGCCACGTTATCTACGACGGTGGTCTCGGTCCCAGGACATAACTTCCGCATAGCTTCCGCAGCCGCATTCTGGACGCTCAAGTCCCGTTCCGGCTCGTCCGCCGTCCTGCCCTGTAGATCGTTCCGGGTGAAAATAGCGTAATCGAAAATCTCGGTCTCCATAGTAGCCCCTGGTACCCTTCTAATACCTTCGAGCAAGGTCCTTAGTAACCTTGTAACGTCGCGCTCCTGCTGGTTAAATAGTAAGACCACCTTTGCACCATCGGGTAGAGCCTTGCGCTTTCCCGCGAACCACTTAGCCACTTCTTCCAAGCTCTCTGCGGTGTGAGCTCCGTCGATAAACCACGTGATGTCACCGTCTTCTCTCGTCTCGCAGCGACCCCTGAGTCTAGCCGACCGCAAACCATCGGAGTATCGTTCCGCCAAAGCGGAAAGTTTCTCTTCTCCTGCCTGCGTATCCGGTCTTCCTTCTAACATCCTCAAATGTTCACTTGCGGCCCTCAGCGCCAACGCCTGGTTATACTTCTGGAACTCCCCTTCCAGACTCCCTGCTTCGTTTCCTCTCACACCACCCCACTCCTCAACCTCCCTATCCTCTATCTCCACCAAAATAGCACCCTTCTCCTGAGCCCGCCGCCGCAGAACCCGCATAGTCTCCTCCTCCCCATCCCCACCCTCCAGCCTCCTCGTGAAGCACTTCCTCCCACGCTTCATCACGCCCGCCTTATTCCACGCGATCCTCGGCACCGTATCCCCCAGCATCCCCACATGATCGATCCCCAACTGCGCCACCACCGCCGCCGTGACCGCCGCCTCCGGCAGTATATTCGTCGAGTCGTACTCGCCGCCGATCCCGCACTCCACCACCGCGCTGCGCACCTTCTCCCCAGGAACGCGCGCAGCGCCACAAGCGTCAAGAACCGGAAGTAGAACGGCTTCGTCGCCGGGCCCCGGAGCTCCTCCTCGTCGTCGTCCACGCGTGTTCCCAGACGCACGGCCTCGGCGCGCGCGGCTTCCGTCAGCGCGTCCCACACCTCGAAGAAGTAGCGCGCGAAGAGCTCCCGGCTGATGGGCCGGCCGTCGATCTGGATGCGCTCGCGCACCGAGATGAGGTGCGGCGACGTGTAGGTGCCGAGGGTGCCGGCGACGGGCGGCGCCGTGGCGGAGCGGGTCAGGATCGCGGTGAGGTACGCGCATACCGAGCCCTTGCCCTTGGTGCCCGCGACGTGGATGCATTTCAGGTGCGCGAGGGCGTCTTGTGTGATTCCTGCTCGCTGGGCCCAGGCGAGCATTTCTGGGATCGCTTGCGCGTTTAGGTCTTGCGCTGTCGGTTTCGCCGATGAAGAGGATGGAGATGGGGATGAAGAAGTAGGGGCAGGGGGTGGGGGAGAGAATAGTGATGTGATGGCCCGGTTCGACTGGATGGAGTCCAGGTGTCGGAGGGCCGACTCATAGGTCCGCGCCATAGTAGACGATTGCCTGAAAGTAGTGCCGATGAAGCTTTGTAATGTATTCCCGTTATTGACGCTGAATGAGGATCTGAATAGGCGAGTGGCATATAAACTCCGGATCAACGTCAAGCAAAAAGCCATGAGGCCGATTCCGGGGCCAACGATATAATCGAATTGACGCCGCTAGTTACCGTCTCATGATTGGATGGTACACATAGTTCCTGCTCCTGCACGTAATCTTTCAATTTGAGATATTTTCAGGGCACTGGTATGCTCTCATGTACCAAGTAAGATACTCCGTGGTGTTAGAATGGGAATCTCTGCTGGCTGGCAGCTGGTGGAATTGTTTGCGGTTTTTATCGGCTTATCGAACTGTATAAGCCATAACACAACCCTATCCCTAACCCTGAGTTTTATGACTATAAAACCTCATTTCCAGCATTTTAAACAACATGGTCTTCGTATTGCTGGGAGTCAAGTGCAAATTTCGTCCGTCAATTGAAAATTACAATGAATAATATCACTAAGTTCTTGGTTTAGTCGTCAAGCATCTAGTTAAACGGGGGCTATCGGTATCGATGAAGATTTGTCAATATAATACATATATGTACCTTGAATGATGGTAGATTAATAAGTTGATAATGATACCTAACATTTACCTATCAACATTCTTATATCGGACTTGCCTTTGTCTATTCCCTAGGTCGCGTATCCAAGATTCTGTATCTAAACAGGCACAGTTAATGAGCAAATAATAGTGAAATATGCGATACGCAAGGTACCTATTTCGACGGGATGCTAGGACAACCTACTTTTCCCATCTTGCCTTTTGATCAGGAGAAGCAAATAGCATCACTGCTTACCTACTCAAAATCACTATAGTTTGAAAAGAAACAAAAACCAGACTAGTTTAAAAGCAGGCCTATCCGCCGTCTATTGCTAGCTTGCTATTATCTTATACACAGGCTTATCATATCAGCCTCCCTTCCCATTCCTTCTTATCCCCCATCTCCCCTTTTCTTTTCGTCTTTTCTCTTGTCTATCTAGAGTTACGGGTTAAGCAGGTAGACAGGTAGGTAGGTAAGTAGGTGGGAGGACACAAATGTACAAGGGGACAAAGTGACAAAGTAAAAATGAAGCTTTCTCTCTATTTCCCCGGGGCCAGGTTTTAAAACGTTCCGAGAAAAATCACTATTACTCCACCCTTAAGCTTTGCAGCCGAGCTTCGGTAGCAATGACCTGTTTGTTATTCGTTGTTAGCATCCTATCGCCATGACATTGAAAACCACTTCTATCGAAGATAAAAGAGGGGGACTCACCTCCAGCGCCTGCTGCACCTCCAACACCTTCCTAACCTCCGCCAGCCAATCCCGACTCAGCGTCTTAGCCCAGCCCTGCAAGCCATTCATCTCGCGGGCCGCAGCATCGAGATCGCCTTCTTCGAGGTACGTCTGCGTTCTCGTCAGGACGCTCTCGACGTCGTCGCCAGCCGCGAGGCCGTGCTTCTTGAAGAGCACTTTGCTCAACAACCAGCTAGACGCGTGCGAAGCCACGCCGGCGTCCTCTGGCAACAGGCTGGCTTTGCGTACCTCGGACGCCACGCGTCGGAAGCGGTCGATGAGCTGCGAGGGTGTCGCGATGCCGCGCTGGTACGCCGATGGGTTGATGGACCCGATGGCCGCGTTGACGACGGGGTCGTCCGTCGCGATCTCCTTCAGAGCGACGAGTTCCCGGACGAAGGGGCGCGGGTGGTCTGCGTCATGAAGACTAGCACGCACAGCCTCGACAGCAACGTGCAGCTGCTGCGTCTTGAGGTTCGTGTCTACAACATCGTTCCACCCCGTTGTGAGGTTCTCCAGCTCCTTGACGGCTTGGCTCAGTTGTTCCAGCTTGCCAAGTCTGCCGTTTCGTTCCTCTTCAACTTGGACCTTTACCTCTTTCAGGAACTGCTTCTTTAGGTCGACGGCTTGTTCTAGGAGCATGTTCTGGAGTTTCTGCTCGTTGATTTGCTTTTCCCGCTCTAGCTCCGTCTTGATTCGGGAGTCATAGGCGGCCTGGATGCGTTTCATCTCCTCCTCAAACTCCGTTCTCCACTCTCTCTCCTGCGCATCCAATGCTTTCTCAACGCGTTGAACCAGCTCATTAGCCGCGCCTTCGAATTCCTTGACCTTTGATGCGACTTGCGCAGCAGCCTCCTTCTCAACCTGGGCCTTTAGCTCGCGGATCTGGGAGCCAACCTTGTTAAGCTCGCTCTTTGCCTTGCTAATGGTGGATGAGAAGCGGTCATCGGCATTGTCGGCGTTCACAACTGTGATGATATCGTTGAGCATCTTAACTAGTTCCTGGACTACGGGCTCATCGGCGTCATTAACAGCAAGGGGGTCGATGGGACCAGCAGGAGGAAATCGAGAAGGCTCATCGACTTGAGGTGCTACAAAATCGGTAGCATCCTTCTTCACTACCTTGGACTCGACTCCTTCCTTTCCAACAGCTACAATTGCCGCAGGGGGAGCAGGTTCTGAGGGGGCACTCTTTGATGGTTCGTCAGACTTCGCAGCAGGCTTATCCGCAGCGACGGGATGGGAATCCTTCTTCTCAGCAGCAGCGGCACTCTTACTGGCGGCAATATCCCGCATCGCACTGGATTGCCTACCGGAAGGCTCGCCGGCGTCTGCTACTCGCCAAGACGCGCCGCTCTGAGGAGATATCTTAACCTTAGCATCCGACTCCTTGCTCCGGCGCCCTCCAATGGTCAGACCACCGGGGTATCGCTTCTTGTAGTCGAGCTCTTCGAAGTAGAGCACGGCTTGCTCGCCATACGGTACGTATTCGGTGAAGAAATCGTGGAAATTATCGCTTATGCGTGAGTACCATACGCCTCCACCAAAGGTGATAGCACCTAAAAATATCAAGGTCAAGGCATAATTACGCAGACGGCGGAAGAAGCCCTTCTTCTTCCTGACTGGCGCAGCCGGCGGCGGAGAGGGTTTAGACTCTGAGACAGGGGGAGGCGGAGGGGGTGTTGAAGGGACCTCTTTAGAGTCGATTGTCGATGAGGCAATCTTGGATTCGGTCTTGAGTGCAGGAGGATCGCTCGACGCAGCTGTCGTTGTCTCGGATGTGGGTAGCTTCGCAGGTGTTGGGTCATTTATCGAAGGCTTCTTATTATCAGTGAAGCATCTCTGGTCGCAATTGGTATTAGTTCGGATTCCCCAAAGCAGTTTTGGTGTAGTGTGTTGTGACTTCATACCCTTGAAGCTGCACTGGCAGATCTTGCGATCGCGGGCTGCCATTGACGGGCAGCGGCAGCAGCAACGGGCCTGCTGCCTACCGCCTTGACAGATCGCAACGATGTCCGCAACATGAGGGCATCGAATGGGCCTTCAAACTGCGATATCCGTTGCTACGTCGTGGTCTCTACTTTTGTCATATGAGGTGTATTATGACATGTAAAAACCTCGGGAAGCTTAAAAAAAAAAAGCTGCACGTTGCGTTGGGCAAAGGACAATCCCGGCTTAGCACCACTCCGGCCGAGTGGGACTTTGTACCTAGTACGTACCTCCAACATCAACTCAGAATACTTGTATTATGTCATCGTAACAAAACCTGAAAAAGACAACTTGAATATCTTGAAGAGAGTATTTGTAGTATTCCAATAATAATCGTAATATATGTGTCTATCAATAGATGTCCATATTTGTGGAAAGAAGTATATTTATGTGAGTTTACGCTGTTAGATTAGAAGCCTCCAGTCCATCACAATCAGGTGAGATCTTGTCAAGTAACAACATAAACGCAGGCAACGCCAACGCCGAATGTGTGAGACAGACGTTACACTTATCCTTCATAATTAAGAAATATTCCTCTATTGCATTACTCGTCATGCTGTATATCTCGGCAACGTCCAGTCTCAGAGTCCAAGTTCATTCCACGCCGCGTGCACACCTCTCTACACTGAGCCTCATGACCGCGATGCACCTAAAGGACAAGCCTATACTGCGAGAATTCAATCGATAGAAAAGTCAGGTATTAAAAAAAGCGTATGCCTTCCTGCCAAGAAACTCCCAATGAAATATACACTTGGGCATCGTATCGCTGCCCGCCGTCATGCTTCCTAAACATGTCCAGTCTCTCTTGCGGCTCGCACCTGGAAAGTGGTTATACTGCCGAGCTCGTAGTCTCTTACTGATTGATTGAGCCATCTCGCTCGAGTATCGCATCTGAGCCACAAGAACATGGGTACGATATTGAGCAGCTAGCCCAGTACCAGGAAAATCAAGATCATGCGAGGGACTCCCAGCTCTTCGTTACACCACGTCCAGACAAGAATCAGAAAATTCCGGAAACGCCTCTAGCATGCGCAAGGGCCCCCAGCTTGTGTATTTGCACCTTCTGGTGCCAAACTCACGCCTCCTGGTCGTTGTCCTGGTCGAGTATGTCGAGGGCTGACCTGGTCGAGCGGCAGCTTCTTCGCAATGGCGGTGAATAACTCTCGGACATTCTCTGCGGTCTTGGCTGAAGTTTCAAAGAACAATAATCCTGCCTCGTTCGCATACGCCTCAGCATCCGCAGTCGATACAGCTCGCTTGTCGGGTTGCTCGTTTACTAAGTCCAACTTGTTTCCTGCGAGGGCGATGATGATGTTCTCGTTTGCTTGTCTTTGCAATTCCTTTACCCAGGCCTTCGCCTTGTCGAGAGAAGCCTACATTTCCAACAACGTTAGCCTATTAACAGCATTTCTTTGTTCCAGGGACATACGGATTGAGTAATATCGTAAACGACGACGGCGCAGTTCGCATTTCGATAGTACATAGGAGCAAGGGACTTGTATCGTTCCTGGCCAGCGGTATCCCAGATCTCGAACTTAACAGTGGTGTTTTCGTCTAAGGAGATGGTTTGCGTTAAGAAAGCGGCGCCGATAGTCGATTCCCGATACGAGTCGAATTGATCCTGAGGGAGTATTAAGTTAGATGGCTTTATGTATGACATGCATGGTTAGTAACTATTCACCTTAACAAATCTCAGAACTATAGAGCTCTATTCGGCGAAAGTTAGCAAAATGACATCACAGCTTAAGGTAGGGTTGCCGCCGAGCGAGGTACCTTTCCGACTGCTGACTCTCCTATATCTCAGTTAGCAAATAATACCACCTTGGACTAGATCCCAGACAAGTGTTCATACCTAATAACACCAACTTGAACTGCGCAAAGCGGCCAGTCATACCGCCTCTAGCTGCGGGCCCTGCTCGAGAAGCCATGGTAACCTCCGGGTACAAGTTACTGTAGAGTCCTATAAAAACCAGACTCGATACGGAAAATCGAAATGAGGGAGGGGGAGACGGATAGGGTAGCGGTCGATGAGAGAGACTCGATGGGTGTTGTCTTATCAGCAAGAAATTATTATCGTTAACCCTAATGGAATAGAATCAACCACGTAGTAACCGTTGAAAATCGTTGCGAAGAGTCTAAAGCGAGAGAAGACTCTTGGATATGGTATTGGCGGTATTGACCCGTCGAATAAAACGAAAAGTGGTCAAAGCAAGGCTTGGTAAATCTGACGATTGATTACTGCCTGCCTAATGTAGGTGCGAGGTTGAAGGAAGCTTGTTGAATAGGGCGCTACGAATGATGAGTGGCTTAGCCAAGTTTAGCAGCAGTGGAGCAACACGTCAGGCTTCGGGTTGCCGGTGGAAACCACTCACCGTCCCGTTATCTGGAACTCACTGCATGTTATTCTTTATCAATGATTTGACACGTGACTCTACAAAGAAACGGATAGTTGCATGTTTTTTGGTGGATGTTTTTCTAATAAGCAAAACCAGATTACCCCCTCTTAAGATACGTACTGATAATTAGGGTCCCACCTAACCGGGATAATGACCTCAGCTCTCAAGGCTTATAGTTGGATAGTTGGCCTGTGCATTACTATGTACTTATGTATGCATGCCCTGTGGCTTCCGTTGTAATGACTCTTGGCGGCGTTTTGCGACCCCGTTCCAGCTGTCGAAATCCCTTTTTAGGAAATGCACATGTTAATTCGTTGGCGACGAACCGACATCTGTGGCCTCTTTAGCAATTAAATAAATCTACACCAGTTCTCTTCAACCGCCCAAAACGACGTGCTTCTGCCGTCGTCTCACACTCCTTTCTCCTTTTTGTATCTATAAAAAGATATTATGCATGCGAGCTGGACATCGCCGTCATCCAGCTAGCCCATCATGACCCTTCCATTTAGGGACATTAATGTCCATGTAGCCGCCGACTCCTATACCTTCACTTCACCATCCTCCCCTAATGCGCCCGCCCTCATTGTCGACCGTCCCACGGGAGACGTCAGACTGAGCGAAACATCTCACTTGCCTACCCGCGTGTCCCGTGTTTCTAGCATAGCTGGTATATTGGGCTTAATCAGGTTGAGACTTGGTAAGCAATCCGGATTCCATAACGCGCCTATCTAGTACTCATATAGTGTAGACAAATATGTCATCATCATCACCAAGTCCCAACCTGTGGGCCGCCTCAAGGGCCACATGGTCTACAAGGTTGTTTCAACCGACTTCCTACCTATGCGCGAGCGACAGATTCGAGACCCCGACGAGGACCAGTTCTTGTCCCTACTCAAGACTTACATTATGAGGGGTCCTATGTACTTTTCATACTCGATCGACCTTACCAACAGCTTTCAGAGACAGGCATCTGCGGATCTTTCGAGCCCGCTTTGGATGCGAGCCGACGATCGCTTCTTCTGGAATAGATACGTCCAGTCTGACCTTATCAACTTCCGCCGCCAGGGCAATCGATCACAGCCTGGCTCACAACCTGCTGCCGACCCCTATATCTTACCGCTTATATGGGGAACCCTTGAGATCCGCCCAACTACATTCAAGAACACACCTTTGACTCTCGTCTTAATTACCCGCAAGGCTAGGCACCGAGCTGGTACTAGATATTTCACCAGAGGTATTGATGAGGAAGGACACGCTGCGAATTACAACGAGACTGAACAGATTGTCGTCTTGAACGACACAGGCCGTGGTCTAGGTGGATATGCTGGAAGCAGTGACATGCAGAGCGGGAAATACGGTTCCGAGGGCGCGGAGATGCAGGTATTATCCTATGTCCAGACACGAGGAAGTGTACCGGTATACTGGGCCGAGATCAACGCTCTCAAGTATACTCCCAAGCTCCAAGTCCGTGGTATCGAAACCGCCCTCTCGGCTGCCAAGAAGCATTTCGACGAGCAGATCCGCATCTACGGAGACAATTACCTAGTGAATCTAGTCAACCAGAGCGGTCGCGAAAAGCGAATAAAGGATGCCTACGAGCAGATGGTGCAGATGCTCGTTTCATCACCCTCAGAGAAGGTCAAGGGTGACGCCATTACGGACGAGAAGTTCCACATCATCGAGCCTACTTCCTCAAAACAGGAATTCGATCGTCTGCACTACGTCTACTTCGACTTCCACCACGAGACCAAAGGTCTACAAATGCACCGAGCCATGCTACTTGTTGAGCAGCTCCAAGATGCTCTAATAAAGCAACAGTATTTCCGCGGCGTGGACATGCCTGCCAATGGCGGCCTGGAAACTAGGAACTACCAGACCAGCGTTGTGCGAACAAACTGCATGGACTCCCTCGACCGCACCAACGTCGTTCAGAGCATGCTAGCTCGATGGACGCTAGATCGCATGTTCGTCGACCTCGGCCTACTCCAGCGAGGCGAGACTTTTGCCAACGTCGACCCAGCCTTCGAGTTCCTCTTCCGCAACCTATGGGCCGATAACGCAGATACGGTCTCCAAGTCGTACGCAGGCACCGGTGCGATGAAGACAGATCTCACCCGTCTAGGTAAGCGCACGAAGGCGGGTACTTTCGGAGACGGCAAGGTCGCCGTGATGCGATATTTCCTGAACAACTTCCGCGACGGCCCCAGACAGGACGCCTTCGACCTCTTCCTAGGCGCCTACGAGCCCGCCGCCGCTAACATCGGCTCGGCGCTCATCTTCGCGGACCGCAGACCGATCCTCATCCAGAGCATCCCCTACATCCTGGCCTTCAGCGTATTCTTCGTTCTTCTCGGCCTGTTCACGAAGCGCGTCCCGGGATCGACCGTCTGGACCATTCGTCTCTTCATCTTGTTCTGGCTGGTTGTAGCTGGCTGGTGTTTCAACTTCATAATTAATAATGGAATGCTTTATGTAAGTCCCCTCTATCTCCTCTCGCTTTCCTTCTCTTCCCATCCCTCCCTAGGTATCTATCTATATAACTTGTATCAGAAAGTACTAATAATCGATGCAGGTTAACTGGCCCAAGCTCAACCCCCGACCCTGGGCCATCGAGGGCTACCAAGACGCCATCAGTAAGGTGCGTAAGGACGCCTTGCTCGGGCCCTTCGTTGCCCGGCACGAGCGTGGACTAAGCACGGCGCGCTATCTCAATGCGGAAGAGGGCAAGAAGAGAATCGAATAGATAGGACAGGAAAGGAAGGGAAAGGCAATAAAAAGAGGAGGGGGGTTTTGGTGTTGTTGTGCTTTTACTACTTTTTGTCCCTTCGTCCTCGACCTTTCAATTACATCTTGCCTAGAATACCTAATTATTAAAACCGTCTTCAAACCCCGTTCGTGTATGACTAGAGGAGAATGTGTGTGGAACTATAATCAGGCCCTATAGCAATAAAATGGTAGCTCATTGTTACATCTACTATGTTTTTCCTGTGACCTCTAATTGTGCCCGTACAAGCTTACTTACCTATAGATCAAGCCATTCACTACAGTAATCCGGGAGGGGGCTCAGTGATGAAAGCAGAAGCTTAATCGTATTATTACACCAATTCTACATGTAAAAAGGACAAAAGCAGCCGTGATAGAAAAAAAAGCGTATACCTCGTACACGTACACACAGACTATCTCTCCGTTCTGTTCTGATCTGTCCTCCTGTTTTCTTTTTCCAATTCCGTCGTCCATGCTGCCCAGTAGCCGTAGTACTCCGTTGCATGTGCGATAATGCTTGTTTGTTTGCTTGCTTACTTGCCTCGTAGCCAAATGATGTAATAAACCCGATAAAGGTAGAGGTTAGAAGTAGTAGTGGAAACAAAAGGATGGATAGAGCCGAAAAGGACAGGGAAGGAAAGGCAAATAAGTATAGCATAATTATAAAAGCCAAGATTACTGAGATAACAGCATCAACCCCAAGAAAGGGTATCTCGATAAAGCCGAAGGGACAGGTGGGAAAGGGGGCAAAGTGAAAAGAAAAAGAACATGCAACCCCCGGGTATCATTACCAAAGTAGTCCAAAGCCCTCCTCTTAATGCTCGCAAACGAAAAGCAAAAACAAATCAAGTAATAGTTGCTTCAACAACAGCTTCTTCATCTCCCCTTACCTCTTTACCTCCTCACCTCATATCTCTTCCCCTACAGCAAACAAGCCAGCAGACAGTAGTAGTAGTAGTAGTAGTAGTAGTAGTCTACAGCCAAAGCAACCACCTCACAACCCCCACAGCGCCCTTCCCCACGCCGAGCACGATCCGCGCAAGCATGACGACGAACCACACATACCACATGAACCCGACGAGCACCCACTCGACAGCGAGCCATCCGGCGCGGCGCACCCACCTAAACCGGCGCCTCCGTCGTCTCAGCATCTTATCCATGGTATCCACGACGCGCTTGACCTTGAGCCGCTGGCTATCGACCAGATCCCTGTTGACCTCGTCGGCCTCGTCAGCCGCGCGGTGCGTCATCTCGATGAGGTCGCCGGCGACGCGGTCGTGCAGGCTTTCGACGCGGCGCTGCAGGACGGGCGCGGTCTCGAGGCCGAATTTGGCGGTGCTGGCTTCGGAGCGGCGGATGGCTTGGTCGATGCTGTC
>KZ111244.1:63744-82394 GCA_002120335.1 Hypoxylon sp. EC38
ACGTGTGCTGTCTTGGGGTACAGTTCCAGCTCTGGTACGCTGAAGCTGGCCGCCTCGTCTGGCGCGAAACGAGCCACGTCTGTCCATGGAAGTCCCGTGGCTGTATTATCGGGCGCGAAAAGTGGATGCGATTCATGCGCGCGCCGCGAGATCTCCATAGCCTTAATGCCAGAGCACAGGATCAGGGTGCGGAGCCTCGCTACTTCGCGTCTCGAGATCTGGCCTTCGTAGATAGATGGACTTTGGTTTGAGATGGACCAGTGCCGCGCGCCTTGGGACATAGTTCTGGAGCCGACCCGAGGTCTAGTCTGGGAAGGTGGCAGAAGGGGAATTTCGCTCGCATCTGTCGACGTGTGCCGGGACTTATCGCCGTAGCCCACGGGTGACTTACGCGATTCTGTGTCGGAAACATCCGACTCCCGGAGCAGATGAGATCTCGTCTGCTCAAGTTCCGCCGAAGGGGGTGAGGCCTTGCGAATATCAATTCGAGGCGGTTTCAGCCGATCAAACCGGGCGGATCTGCCAGACGGTGAAGTGGTGCTAATCAAAGCAAGATCGTCGGTCTCTTCCGATACTGGCTTGTCGTTGGACACCGATGCCGATTTGAACGGAGGCATAACGTCCAAGTAATTCTTCTGCCGAGTGGTATCATGCGCGCGCCTAGAGTTACTACGAGATACAGCGGCAGAACCCTTATCTCTACCCCGTTTTGATTCGTCATCAGAATCGTCGCTCGATGATGTTGACGAGGTATCTTCACTGTCCGAGTCTTTCTTCCATAAAAGATCAGTAACTTTAGAAACGCCGCCACGTATCATGCCATCTATTTTGGCGCCACCTTTGAAGAGGCTCCGTAGACCAACCTGCTCATCGCCTTTGAGCTTGCTAATGCTTGCCATACTGCGGTGCGACTTGTGGCTTTCATTGGTAGTTCTCGGGATGATCTTGCGCGTAAGGCTCTTAGACCTGCGCCGATCTGGAGACTGGAATCTCTCTGCGGTTACTGCAGAGAGATTTATTAGTTCTGGCGACTCAAGGGGGCTATCCACCTTGTCCTCTTTCTCGCGGGCCACATTGTCAGCACCACGTTCTCGATCTCGACTACGATCACGAAATATGCTCTTCACCCTCGAAAAGGGTTTCCGACCAGGAGATCCCGGTCGACTTACAGGCGGCGAGAGATCCATACCAATCGTTGGCATTTGGGTGGTGCGGCCTCGTCCTGGCCTTAAATCTGGTGACTCGGGTCGGGAAGAGTCCATATCAGCAGATAGTCTGTAATTCTGACCAGGCACCTCCAGACTAGGTCGTCCTGACCCTATTGGGGACCCTTGTGGCACTCTCCCACGAGCAGTCTTGTCTAAGCTTTCGAGGATCTCTACTCGTGAGCTTCTGCGACTATGCAAAGGCCCTGGAGTCTGGGAAGTCTTTTCAGGTGTCGCCATCCTTGACGGCAGTTGTTTCAACTGCTTGTAGCCAATCTCATCATGGTTCTCCTTCTCCTTTTCCTCGCTGGCTTCCTTCGCCATCATCTCCATCATCTGCTTTTCAAGTAGATCCGTACCGTTAGCGCTAATAGTACCGGTGCGAGTCCGTCGTTTACGATCACTCTCGCTATCAGACGTATCCGATAATGAACCTTTCCTAAATTTAAGGAAATCATGATGGCTATGCGAGAGACCGTTCTGTTTATGATGCATTCCCCTCAGATCTTGAAGTTTCTGACGAGCACGATCTCGTGCGCTTACAGAAGGCCCCTCGGATTCGGATTTAGTTGGGCTGATGAGGTCAGTTTCCGAAGCCACTGCCGTTTCCCCTACATCGCCGCCCTTGATAGAGGTAGAAAGGGTGGATGCGACTTGTTCATTTGCTTGGTAAGGCGATGATGCTTGAGTTTCAGGCTTTTGGGGGTAAATCTTTGAATAGTTGCGGTCTTCGATAAGATATTTGTTATGTCCTTGTTCCAGCCAGTACGCATCCGCGAGCATGTCTGCGGGATCAATGCTCCAGTCGATCCTTACCCGTTTAGGTTTTCCTATTGTTGAGATAGGCCTTGGGATATTAGAAGGGGGAAGATCTTCGTCGGCATTCTCATGCGCTCCAGGGAACCGAGGGAGGGGAGATGCTCCAGGCGTCAGAGCTGACGCAGCTGCGGATGCTGCAGTTTCGTCTATCCAACCTGTGACTTTTGATAAATCAGAAAAGCCCTGTGCTTCCCCGTCAATGGTCTTGCGTTCCCGAGCTCGAACCTTTCGATTTCGAATGTACTGTAGTGGATTATATGTCCGGCCTAATGTAATTTGTGGTGAACCAGTGAAGGGGTTCAGAGGTGCTTTAGCTGATGTGGGAGATGTTGAGTGACTGGAAGACGAAGGTCTAGAGCGAGCACCCTGCTTAAGGGGTGGGACAAGATTCAATAATCTTCTGTATTGAGCCATCAATTCGAGATACTCTTTGGCTTTCTGGGCTCGATTAAGAGTAGAAGACGAAAAATGGTATGTATAGCTACCGTCATGGTCAAATGAAGGCTGCAACGAGCTGATCATCCTTGGGGTTGATAAAGCCCTAGGCGTCAAGGCCTTATCGGGCTTTGGTGACATGGTACGAGAAGTTCTCCTCTGTTGCTGCAGGTGCTGCTTAAGACTACCTCCAGCCTGAGTATCAGGGAGCTGAGCTAGGCGCGGGGGAATAGGACTCGATATATTCCTTCTTTCCGCCAAACGCCTTATTTCGTTCAAGTTAAGAGCCATGTTCACGATCTGAGTGGAATCGACATCAAGGGGAGCTGTGCTTGGTCGCGGAGTCGGAATCTTTGAGGTTCCCTGTCCACTCTGGCTAAATCGGCTTTCGTCATCGGGAGCTGGACTCATTACCCTACTTGCTTCGACATCGCTGGACCTTCTCGTGTCCTGAATATCGATACCCAGCCCCGCCTGAGGTGAGCTTGTCGCATTCGACTTGTCTGATATGTTCAAATGCCCCTTTCCTTTGCGGCTATCCACCGGTATCCGTGATCGCCTTCGTCCATCGTCTCGGCTGGCCGATGTCCCCTTAGAAGACTCGTCAAGTACAGGATTGGTGAGGAGGAAGCCTCCACTAGAGCGAGGTTTGTGTGACCGGTGTCGTTTATGCATCTCATGATTCAAGTCCCTATCCTTATTTCCATGATCTGGCGCATACGGGCTCGAACTCGACTCGTCGGTACCTATGCGAGGAGAGTGGGCTAAAGTCGTCGTGCCTGTAGAAGGCTCGTTAAGACTCGGGGCAGTACTAGCTTCGCCAGTCTCGTAGCTACCATAGCTATGTGAGGATCTCGCTGTTGACAATCGATGTTGAGGCTGTTGGGTCAAGCCTGGATTCGCAGATGAACCGCCATCGTCATTCATCGCGCCCATGGCGTCGACCCTATTAATATTCCTCCTCGCATACCAAGGGATACTCCGAGGGGTATAAAAGTTATTATACTATCTCTTATGAGGTCTCCTATCGACGAGCGTAGACATCTTGGGTGTTTCGAGCAAATTCAAAGATAGGGGCTTCTAATAATAAGTGCTTGCTATGTAAATGACGACAATAATGAGGTACAAGTGCTCTCTAGAACCTTGGTAGATACTTTCGAATGTGTTCTTTGACTGAGTGCTTGATAATGCTTGCGTAAGATTGAATCGGTTCGGTGTTTGTCAAGGTTCATAGGGAGGTGGTACCGACTATGGGGTTTGAAGGTATTCAAGGTAGCGAGATGGAGCGGTCGCGGGTCGCGGGTCGCGGCATGCCAGTTTGCTGGGATGTTCCCGAGTCCCGTAATAACTCTATTTAAATGGACCTTCCCATGATGCATGTGAAGAGGAGGTTTTATATCGTTAAGCGAATTATTCTTTTTATGCATGCATAATAAATAGTATTATGCATAAATCCCAAACATCAAACTCCCATCAAGCTGCACTTGAACTGTTATACATGTAACGGTCGCCTAAGATGAAAATTATTACAGTGAAACACCTAAGGTCTAGATAAATAGGAAATAGTTTAGTGAATAGACGAAGCCCTGATACGTGTTCATACTAACCTGTACATATTCATGTGTTGGAGCCTACCAGACTCTCCTATCCGATTAACATTTCTATTATATACCAAGTCACCAAAATGATAATTACTTGTTTGAAAAAGAGTCACGATCACAGATGAAACAGTACTCAATAAAAGTTCTGCATAGTAATTGTCCAAACGCCGCATAATGCAATCAACTCCCCTTCTCCAAACCTGCCGACGAATAGGACGTGAAGTACACAAAGGACTATTTCCTAGGATTAGGTAGCCAGAAAGCTACCAGAGACAATCCGCCACTCTATAAGCAGGTAGCCAGCTATCAACGTCCGCCTACCCAAGTCCAATATGTAGTCTGGATCGAGAATGACGAGACGCGGGTTGACTCCAAATTACCACGCAAAGGCTCGAGAGTTAAATATGTATAATGGTGACGAGAGGTTTAGTATACGAAGCGAACACGAAGGAAATGCGTGTTTGGGTTCGTGAGTGGTGGGCATTAGGTGGCTCTAGCGACCTCCCTTTCGGATCTTAAGATGTATTGCCGACGGTATTTGAGCGTAAAGGGAGTGTGAGCCTGTCGTTCTAACCGTTTTAATTTTTATTGGCACTGCAAAATGCATTACGCGTTCGGTCGCCAATCGATCGCCCTCGCATGAGCTCGCGCGGCAAATAGACTAGGAACAGCGGCCTTCTCAAACCACGCCCTGGCATCCGGCTGCAAGACGCTACGCTTGGAAGCACCTCCGGTAGCCTGCTTCGTAACCGTAACGTACACGGCGACAATAATAACAACGACGGCAATGATAGCGACTAAACCCGAATGTCAGTACATTGCGCATAACTAAAATTGGACCGGGTACACATACCGACAATACCCAGGCAAATCCACTTCTTCCTCCGTGTTGCTCTGGCAGTGTTGATCGCAGTTCCGACCTCCTGGTTGCCCTTGTCAAGATTCTCAACAATCTCCTCACCCTTCTGCTCGATGTTGGCAATAGCTTCCTCTTGCTGTATAATAAGGGTATCCATATCCTGGAAGAGCTGAGCAAGTTCAATCATTTGCTGCTCGATCTTCTTCAATTGGGCATGTCGGTCCTGGACAGCGCTAAGTACGGCTTGAGCTTGGCCACGGCGGTTGCTCTGCATTAACGCCTGCTGGAAAACCTGACCACCAGTCTGATCCTCAACAGCGGCGCGCACTTCGGCCTCGTCGGCATCCGGTCGCACAATACGGTATTGTCGCGCCATCTGCTCCTGCGTCTTCTTGCGGAAAGCCGACTCGACACCCTGGTATGCCCGAATAGCATCTTTTAATCTGCCGTCAACGCGACGAACTTGTTGACCAAATTTCTGTTGGCTCTCAGGGTTGCTCTTCAACTTCCGTACCCGCTCGGTCAATGATCTATAATGGGCCATAGTCTCAGAACTAAGAGCGTCGAGTTGTCGGTTGGTATTGCTCGAGGCTGAGGCGTCAGCATCGTCAAGTGCTCTCTGTTGAAGCATCTTGAGCTGCTCGAGGTTTCGGTCAATCATGTCGATCCCGCGATTGATTTCCGAGACCTCGTTCAAGACAGAGGTTGCGTTCCCGGATCCATAATTGCCGGTGTTCTGAGGGAGTGAGGCCATTTCGACATTATTCGCTATTGAGCATTAGCACTAACGCAGGCAGGCGCATATCACGACAAAACAACGTACAGCCATATTCATAACCCCCTCCATAGCCGCCATTATCACCATTCCGGTCGTCGAAAGGGTTCTGTCGTCCGCCGTACCTAGATCAATGCGTGTTAGCTACGTGAACCGCGTCTCTATCGCAATCGGATCCCGTTGTAGAAAAGGGGTTACCAACCCGTACTGCGCCATAATGTTAGTTTTCGTCTAATTATTGGTAGTAAGAAATTGAAGTGATATGTTCAAGAGAGAGAATCGGAAATTTAGAAAGAGCACAAAGGGCATGTCAGGTAGTTTTTTCTAGGTGGTGGAGCGTTGAAACACTCAAGGGGTGAACTTCTTACACTCATGGCGCCTGGGGGCTTTGTCTGCTAGGGAGGCAGACTTCACTATTCCAAAAGGGTTGTAGGGCGGTATGAGTATCGCGTTGCTGGTTCGCGCTACTCCAAGGATATCAATGATTTGCCGTTTTTGTTGCCCACAAGGAAAAAAAATTAGATGAATAATTGAAGTTGAAGGAACTCGAATATATCAAAGTTTACAGTGATAGAGGAAAGAGCGACTGTTTTGACAGTTGGTTAGTTTTGATTTTTAGGAGGTGCTAAGCTGACATGGAGCTGAGCCCAAATAAGGGTCTGGACGGGGTTAGTCCGAGTGAGGTGGAGCACTAAAAGCGGTCCGATACTCTTTCCAGAAATACCCATCAATGATGCTTCGTATCATGGGGCCCTCTCTCAGCCAATCATTTCTCAGCTTTTCTCCATCTTCTATAGCCACCTTAAACGCGATTGGTCTCGCTGAATCCAATCTCTAACATCGTAACAGATGCGAGAAGTACGAAATCGATATGCATGTAAAGAGCCTACATTTACTTATTAAGTCCAATCCTTTTTTCCTGTACCGTAGGTGAATGTTCTGCGTTTGGTTTCGATACAATAGAAAATCCAATTTACGTAGAAGGCTATTGATAAGAAATTTTGTACCATCAAACCCACCGAAATGCCTGCATGTAAGATTGAATGGGCAATTCTTAGCTTAGACTCGGGCAAGGGGGCAGTGATCAACTACCCAAACTTCCCTACTTTTGTTTCAATTATCTTCATCCATGGATTTACATGCCACTTAACCTACCGGCAATGCTTGTCTGGTTATCCCTTTTGCAGAATATAGGGAATCTATGGAAGGATGTTCTAAAGGGCTTTGTTACACTTCAGCTAAGAGCAAACCACTTTTTCTGCGCAACGCGATGATCTAAAAATGGCAGCGCTAGCTGCATTAGCTAGGTACCGGTAGGATGTAGCTACCTATCCCGTGCGGCACAGCCATCTCGACTTCCTAAGCCTCATTCAGCGAAAGGAACTGCTCTGCTAAATCGTCAGCCACGATCTCGAGACTCAGACATCTAGAGATGTATACTGTCTTAGAATTACAACAAGCCATATCACGCGATTGATATGGATTCTTTACCGCCTAGTTCAAGTGACGCAGCCGATGCTGAAGATCACGAACGAAGTGTCGGATCGCCTACAATCATGAACAGATCCGTGACCATTCGGCAATGTCTGTTTCAACCCTCTACGTTGATCCATACCAATTACCGCCTACTTACCCCATCATTAGGTATTCTCCGGCTTATTTTTATCAGATCGGAGAATTCGGAGTCTTGAATAACTCCAAGTCTTCCGCACAGACCGGCCATCCCTACCTTCAACTACACAGCCAAGCTTGGGGCATTGAGGCTTCTACCATTCGGCTGGGTGACTATATACGCAATATGTTACGTCTCTACCCGCCACCATGGATCCCAATCACTACATACATGTAGTTCCAGGCTGAGTAAAAATACACGTGCGCTACTGAAGCGCTCACTGCTCGGGCCAAGCTGTGCTTTTCTATGTTTCAGCCTCATTGGAACGTAAGACTACTTACCGCAAGACATGGTAAGTCGCCGTTGTCGAATGTTTCTAACCATCCAGTAGAGCTATGATCAACAACGTCATGTTTGATTCTCCAAAGCGACATACAATGTCGCACATAGTGAAGCACCGAGATGCTGGGCCCTCCGCCATACGGGAAAATCTTGGGTATCGTACAAAGCAACCCATGGTGCATTAGCAACTCTCCAGGTACGATTATTTGCCACATATGTTTATATTCTTTCCTGGAGAGCCATCCTGAGCAACCGAGTCTGTACCAGCAATATCACGTCCACGTCTTTCGCGTAGTAACTACATCAAACCCAGTTACCTGCCTAGAGACCGTGGTAAGGTATTTAAATAATAACAATCTAAATCCTAGTGCCTACGAGCAATCGAAATGGTGCAGTTGAACTTGTTTGAAATGGTTCGAAATAATGTTTTACCACCAAGGTAGGCGGTTCAAGTCAAAGTCAAAGTATTAGTTTTTTTTCCCCTTTGCCTCAGCATACATAATATTTTTCAAATAGGGAGACCCGTGTTCAAGTCATATCCGTTGTCCTCTATTCGAAACGTGTAGAAAGGTTGATTAGATGCCCGTAGACCACAGACTTCTATAAAATCGAATAACCACAATCTTGCATGTAATAAGGTGAAATAAGAACTCACAGGTCTACTCTCAGTTTGAGTTAGAAGCATAGCATCAGCTGCATATATCACGAATTCAGATCGACATTAATGTGTCTATCTACTCCAGGAGCGCGAGCTCATCTATCATTAACATTCATCTCTTAGCTACCCACCCATACCCTCTTCAGACAATCGCATATGCAGACGCGTAGCTCACACTCGAGTCGGTGACATCTTCGACCAAGCTGCTGCGCTGGTACTGCACGAACTTGAAGCGATACCTGCCATCATCCGGGTTTTCTTTCGCCAGCTCTTCCAGAGCGGCCATCGTAACCCCAATGGGGTGTCGTCCACAGACAGTGTTCTTAGTGTGTCTGAGGTGGTTGACAAACTTGTCGTGATCACCTGATGCAACCGCGTCCATAGATAAATGATCAACTTGCTTGATGCTCTCATGTATAGGCGGGTTCGTTGGCTTCGGTGTCCTCCGGCTAAGAGACTGCAGCTGGTCGACCTTGCCCTCCGGCGCATAAGCCGTATAGCTGAATCGCGAACCCCAGTGACAAAAGTCCGAGCTCACAACCCATGCATTATCCGGGTCCTTTAGGTAAGGCGCCAGCAGCTTGCCAAACTCCTTCTCCTCCGCTCCGTTGTTATCTCCAACGAGGATGGGTACGATGGTAGGGTACTCGGCCTCGGTTGCGAAGGTCTGTGTGATGCGCTTGTAGATGAATGGGAGATGCATCTCCAGTGAGTGCTCATCCACGTCTCCCCGGCTCGGGATGTCTTGAAACTTGCCCGTGTCACGTAGCTGCTGAACTACATCTTCATCAACCGTTAAGTCACCGAACGGTGTCTCGTACTTGGCAAACTTAGTCAGGGCACATCCGCGGAGGTAGTAGGTATGGGAAGGCCCAAGGACGAAGATTCGTTTGGCTTTGCTTAAGTCGAGGCACTTATAGGCCCAAGCAGCACAGGGTCCCGAGTACGAATAGCCTGCGTGCCTTTGAGCAGACTGAAGTTAGGATTCTCGAAATAACAACAGAACATTATAAACGAGAGGTAGGGAAGAACACCTACGGCGCAATAATGACCTTAGCACCGGGGATGGGGAGCCCGTTCCCATCAATAGTGTCCGGCACGCGACTTAGGAAGCTGTCGAGCTGGCTGGACAAGGTATCGGGATCCCCATCGTACCAGCTATCCGCGTGGCTAGCTTCTCGAGTTCCCTTCAACTTCATGGTTGGGGCTAAATACTTTTGCAGATAGCCCAGCTTCTTAAAGGAGGCGTATGAGAGAACCTTGAAGACTATATGCCTATTCTAGTTGCCTTACCTATTAAAAGGGAAGTAAGATCATGGAACCTCGGATAGGTCTGGGTACCTGTTGATCGGTAGCTGTAGCACCTACCCCGCCAACCCGCCAGTGACCACTGCCCCGCGTAGTCAGTGGATCTTATCGGAACCTTCCAGTTAAGCTTAAGTGGGCAACAGAGCTAGGCAATGACGTATACCTAGTAGTGTATTGAGATAGCTATCCGTATGCACGATTACTTAATAGTATAGTACCTTGCTTCTCAGCAATAACCTACGACTCCTAAACTTCAATAGGGCACGAGCTTTTGCTATGCGTAACTAGATGGATCGTGCAGAGTATACTCTCCTGAAAAATGCGGGACCACTAGCTAAGGTATACTAGCTAAGGTATACTAGCTAAGTCCACGGCTTTCGAGTATTTGGTTCATCATGAGCACCCCGCAAGATCACCTTCCTGAAGCTATTACACATGATGCCATTAACGAACTACTGGCGTCTATTAGCTTGCCAAAGGCGACTAATATCGCGCCCGCCAAGGTGACTGCGGCCTATCACTCAATCTACATGGTATTTCTGCCTCCAAACGAGAAGACCAGCCACAGGGAGCTAGTCCTCTGAGTATCAGGTCATCACTTATCCCAGATCAAGACCGCCAATGAAGTTGGTGTCATAGCATAGATTTTGAAGAACACCACAATCCCCATTGCCGACCTAGTTACGTACGACGATTCAAGTAACAATCCTATAGGCTACGAGTACACCTTGCTAGCTAAGGTTCCCGGAGAGACTTTGAGCGACGTATATTCAACACTAGGTGAGCAGCATATAAGCAAGATACTAGATCAGCTAGCGGACATCCTTGAACAGTTACACAGACATGAATGGGATGAGATCGGCGGTCTCAACTTAGATGCCCAAGGCGAGATTCGTCCGGCACAGATCGTAGACGAAACCTTCTGGACGGTCCCTGAACTTAAGCTGTGGCCTCCTGGAGAAACTACAGCAAGCCTCAACATTGCCGGACCTTATGCAAACTACACAGATTACGTATCAGCGCAGATTCGCCAGTATATCCGTCTGATACAGCTCCATGACAAGCTCGCATTCATGCGCAATGATATCTCTCGCCTTGAAGCCTTCCTGATCACCATCTCCTCGCGGGCCACGGAGCTGAATCGGACGAAGCTAGTTCTAGCTCATAAGGACCTTCACTTTGCTAACGTGATGTACGACAGGGGCACAGGCCGAATCACCGCTATCCTTGACTGGGGGTTTTCCTGCATCGTGCCCTGCCAGCAGTGGAATCCTCGGCGAGCCTTCCTCTGGAATGGGCAGGACGGCGAGGCAAGCATGGCAGAGAAGAAGAGGCTATGAGAACTATTTACGGCGCGCTGCGAGGAAAGGAACCTGACATCCTTCCTCGATGATATAAAGTTCACGTCGCCACTGCAGGAGGCAATGCAGCGGGTGGCAGACTACGTGCGGGCCATTATCGAGGTCTCGCCTAGGGACCAGCGAAAAGAGTTGGTCCCGAGCTGGAGAGCTATGACATTAAAGAATATGGCTCGTTTTGGCGTCTAAGAAGGTTCAGTAGTTTGCTGATATATGGCTTTTTAAGGTACTACCTTATTAACTTAAGTTTGGCGCCTTTCATGCATTTCTCGATTAAAATCAATACCTATTGGCGACATGGTTTGGCTGCACGGATTGTATCAAGGGTAAAAAGTAAAATATCAATAACACCAACTTAATTCGACACCACGATCCCATTAGCCGAGCGGCTACTGTCCGGAGAAGGCCAGAAGACACATATAAGTATGTAAATCTCCTGTTGCAATACATTTCTACCTAGCTACCCAAACTAGCCGACAGACCAATATTCTGATGTAGTATTAATAGTACCTACAATACGTATAAGAGGCAAGAGTCGCTTCCTCAACGGAACATTTTCACTGGCCCTTATTCACATTTCTGCACCTCAACTTCTCATCGCGCCGAGTATACATAACAATGTCCCGTCTCGAAGCTCTTCCCGTCGAACTCCAGAGGATGATAATAAACGAATGTTCACCGCGAGATCTTCTAGCCTTGATCTCGGCATCTCCTACTTACCTCCGAGATTTCAACAAGGGACGCACCCGAATCCTTGCTAAATACATCTACCCGACGATTACGGAACGTAGTCATCACCCCATTGACGTGGCTCTGGGCCTTGCCAAAGTCCATGCTAAACGGAAACATTTAGTGGAGCATGATCCCCGAACGCGAGGCCAGTTGCTAGTAGATTACTTACGGGATGCGCTAGAAAGCGACCCAGATAGTCGAATACGGAGTCCGTTGCAAGAGGGCCTATCGTTTTTCGTTCACGTACAAGAGTTACGAGAGGAAGCCAGACGTCTCGCGCCACGTCTCGAGCCTGGAGTTCTCAGCACGATCTGGTCCCTTGAGTCTTCTAGATTTCGCCCAACTCACCCTGTTCTATGGCCGCGGGAAGATCTCCGGGTTGAGAGAGGGGTTCTTATGTTCGAGATGTACTGTCTGTCTCTCGACATCAGCGATGGATATATTGCCCCCGAAATCTCGAGGTTCTGGCGTCCCCATTTCGGAGCGCATCTCGGGTCAAGATCTCATCCAAATCATGACCTGTTCTATGCGGTTTTCACTCAGATCGTTCGGGAGCACAGGAAGATTGTTCGGGAGGTTGCGTATGACCTGCACATAACGGAATTCCCGGACTTCGAAACCAGCACCACTACAACAAACGAAGAAGCTAAGGAGGCCCAGACAAAGGAGCAACCAGCGAGCCTGGCTGTACTATCGTCGCAGATCCAGCTGTTGGATAAGCGGACGGAATTGGAAGAATACTCTTATTGCAGGTATTTGACCACGCTTGGTATTGGCCTGATGAACCGACTTAAGGCCATGACACGGGAAGAACGACGAGATTACACGCTTACGAAGTTTTCTTGGTTCCGCGAGATGCAGAGAGGGCTCGCGTGGCGAGCCTCTCCGTTGAGACTATTGTTTATTTACGTTAGGTAAATTCATAGTGAATAACCGCTTCTGCACTACGTCTCGTACTGGACTATATGAGAAGGTACAAGTGAACAGCACGATTGCTCTACCGTATAATACAGCGTGGCTAAAGTCATACAGAAACATTGACAACTAGTAGCATAAGCGTAATACATGTTTGGTATTTTCACCTAGTCTTTAAGGGGTTCTAGCAGGAAGTCTCTCTGGATCCCCAATCCACTAGTGACAATTCAAGGACATTCGAGCACTCGACACTACGCGATTCGAGCCTTATTACTATGCACCAGTAGCAAGGTCCACATATGGCCCCGAAACTCTGTTGTCAAAGTCATATAAACCTATGATAAGGTAATAAGGTACTCGCCCAAACTCCAACGCTCACCAATCCTCCCATGCCAAAAGCTTCCACAAAGATCCCCATCCATTTAGGACGACCTTTTCTTAAGCAAAGCAAACAAACGGTACACACTTCCCATAATATGAACAAAACACAACACACCCCACCCCTATCTCTTAGCAGACCTTAACCCCCGAAACCCCAGCCCATCCAAGACCACCAACCCAGACCTTCTTCCCAGCACATATCAAGCACCGCCGCTGCTCGCCCAGGTTCGTGATCGAGCAGTGCGAACACACGTGCTTGCCGCACGCGCCGCAGCTCGTCTCCTCGGCTCCGGCGCCGAAATCGTCTACGTCCATTGCGTCCTCGTTGCCCGCGAGCATCTGTCCGCAGTCCTCGCAATTGGCCGGGCTGTCGTACACCAAGGCCAAGGTATCGACAGGGGGCGGGAATGCCACGGTCGGGGGAGCTGCCGCACTGGGTAGTTTCCAAAAGCTGTGGAGCGAGGCCTGGGCGGCGCCGTGGGAGTGCGGCGACGTAATTTGGAGGCGAGGCTGGGGTTGGGGTTGGGGCTGAGGGTGTATAGCGAGGCCGGCCATATGGGCCAGCTCCTGCTGCTGCTGCTGGTGGATGAGGTGCTGCTTCTGGGCCGTGTACAACATGTTTAAGGTGCGCTCTGTCGAGGACTGGCGTAAGCTGGTGTCCGACGAGGGGCTCTGCTGATGGCAGTGGTGGTGGTGGGCTCGCCATTCATAGAACTTACGATGGATCTCCTCGTCCGAGGGGCGGCTGTCGCGGAACCGTTTCATGGTGCGGCTGGGTAGATGCGAGGGAGTTGAGCTCCGCGAGGTGCGCCGGATGGGCGAGGTGTCTAGGTCCATGGATGAGAAGTGGTCTGGTCGTTGGGGGGAGTTGAAGGCGCTGGAGGAGCTGAGGGAGAGTTCGGACTCGGAACGCTTGCGCTTGAGTACCATTGTAGCGGGTTTGGGGTTCTGGGATGATGGTTGAACAGGGAGGATATAATGATTGGAGGATAGAATGATATTGGACAATCAATGGATTAATAGGTCGTGTTGGTGTATGGATGGGTATGAGTTCAAGAAACTGGTGTTTGTCGATGAGGTGAGATTGAGGAGACTTGAATTGGCGAATGTAGGCTGAGGATTAATGAGCATATACGGAATACGTAACTTGTATACCTTTATCTCCTATCTAATTGGCAATCGCGAGTGGCTGGGAATCGCGACATGTCGCGCTGTGGAGCAGTTTTAATAGCGCAGAGACCCGCTAAATTATAGCGCGTTCAGTTCGCGTAAATTGTTTCAACATTTCAACATTTCAACATTTCAACATTTCAACATTTCAACATTTCAACATTTCAACATTTCAACATTTCAACATTTCAACATTTCAACATTTTTTCGTTCTTGCAGCAATGAAGGGATTGTTGTTAGGCAAATAATTGTTGTAAGAACAGTCATTCTTTGCAAGAGACCATATACATCCAACAATTATCACCGATGTTGCTAGTAATATTATTTTGCTGCAATAATCCTTGGTTTCCAACTAAAGACTGCTATTCTTACTACGATAAGAGGTACCTATGGATATTGCCAAGGCTGTCAACTTTCTCCTCACTTCATCAACCTCATTTCGTACAACATCAATTGAGTCATTCATTACATGGATCATCAAGGATTGCCTCTTGAAACCATTGCAATTGTTACTATTTGATATCTAGGTAACTAGGTAGGTAGGTAGGCAAGCAACCCTGCTGCCTCGTACACAGAGATATCCATCTTGTTAAGCCTCCCCTTGGATATCAAACCCCCGAATAAGGAAATTCTCTCACATACAGGAATGCCAAATCTTGATCAAGTATCAATCTATATCATCTCATGCCGCTATGTCTATATCCTTAAATACCTCTAAAGAGTGTATCATCCTTGCGGAATGGCGGGGTATCATTCCCTTTAATTGAAACCAGTATATCTTCTTTCATCGTCATTGTTAAATATTTACAACATAATAGCGCCCAAAAGGATAGCGAATGCGGCAGTTCCCATGCTCAGGAGCGGAGATGAAAGCTCAACAGTGCCCCGAGCGGCGTTTGTGTCGGTGCTAGTAGTGCTGCTAGATGCGCTCGTGGAAGCTGCCGATGCAGCGGAAGAAGCCGCAGAGGCAGCAGAATGAGCGCTCGAAACTGCAGATGAGGCAGCTGCTGCATCGCTGCCAGTAGCGGTTGAAGCAACGCTCTCTGCACTGGCGATAGCCGCACTGGCAGAGGACAATGCGGAATTGGCGGCAGTGGAACCTAGGCTCTCGGCGCTGTTCGCTACCGAAGACGCGAAGCTGACCGCGTTGGTGGCCACAGATGTACCAAAGTTCACAGCGCTGCTTGCAATCGAAGAGCCGACCTCTCCAGCATTGCTGGCGACCGAGTTACCGAAGCTTTCAGCAGAGCTGGCCACGCTGTTTCCGAAGCTTTCAGCAGAACTGGCTACGCTGTTTCCGAAGGATGCCCATGAGCTTCCAATCGATTCTCCGGCGCTTTGCAACGAGCTCGCTAAGCTTTCGGCCGAGTTGACTACTGATTGCCAATCCTGTCGTTTGCCGAACTGACCCGCGATTCCGTTTGCTATGGCGACCACCTCGCTTGCAGCCGCTTCAGCTGCAGCTTGGGCCTCCTGCCATGCTTGACGTACGTTAAGACCGCGACGGGTGGGATGATTCGCAAATTCGGCAGCTATGCTGCTAGCGAAAGCGACCGCCTCGCTTGCAACTTCTTCACCTGCTGATTCCCAATCCTGCCAATCTTGGCGCGCGTTGAGATCACGCTGGCCGTATTGTGCGGCTATGCTGCTTGCCGCGGCGACGGCTGAGCTGGCAGCAGCTAGAGCAGAGCTTTCAGCATCCTTCCAGCCCGCACCGTTTGCGATAGCGCTAGCGTATTGTTGTGCGGAACTAGCTTGAGCGAGTGCCGACGAGAGGGCATCCTGCCAAGATTCACGTCCCTTCAATACGGGGGCGGGAGTGATCATTGGATCCCTAGGGACATTATCGGCGGCGTGGGCTAGGGCTAGAGAAGCCGTAACAAACGAAGCTGTGGTAAAACGCATATTGATTAATGGGATCAAGTGATCGATGTATTGCCGGCTTGTGAATACAGTATTCCCTTGCGAGAAAGAGAATAATTGGATCAAATGGATCTATTTAAGGAGAATATTTCTTTTCTTTATACACCAGAAGGAGTGTATGCGAGTGCGAGAAGGCCTCCTGTTCTAACATAAGCCACAGCTGCCGGCGACCAATCATATGAGTCAAAATGGCACTCGGCCCCCGGATTTTTAATTAGCATTCCCTTGTTACCATTTTCGTGGACCAACTTCTAATGACTCTCTTCCCACTCCATCGGGATACGTATACATAAGTATTGGACCCAAAGCTGCATCATCGAGGTACACATGTAGATCACAGCTTACATAGTGTCAAGCACTGCCATCTTCCGTTTCTTAGCGGAGCTCTTCATCCAGTGTCTTACACTGTGATGCCCCATCTCAAATCCAACTTATACACCTTCCGAAAACTTCACTTATTCAAATTTCGTCATGAATCATGTTTGTAGTGATGTGGACCGCCTGAAGTGGGCAGAATGGTCGATCCCTATGCTGTTGAATGACTTTGAATGACTTGCCAACCCGAAAGAACTAAGAACGTTTCAAACGGATACCGGCGTTCAGTATGTTCAGTTATCTTAAGATTGCTTGGGTAATTGTGGGTAGGTAGAATACAAATGTCGTAGACAACACAGCCGTGCCAAGGCATGTAACAGTTGGTTTTTCCCAGTTGCAAATTGATGACGACGCAGGTTGGCTAGGCGTGTTCCTGCAATTAAGCCAATGGTCTCGGACTATCTTGAACTGCATTGAACTACAAGAAGTTAGCTTGTGGGCAGTCTAGGTATTGTCCAATAGAGCCGCATGAGGAACCTTTTGGATACATTGGTTCAACAATATGGCCAGTGGCACCGGTCCCTTGCTTAGCCTAGTCTATACTACATGTAGGTAATGTGTATGGAAGCTAGCTGCTTCAACGGAAGCACTGTACACATCCGAAGTTACCGGGATACTATGCTGCGAGCCTTAAGTCGTGGACCTGTTTGTACTGGTCTTGGCGATCTCCCGATAATACCTAATGCTTGACTAACTGCCGAGGTATCACTCCTTAGCCCGTCCCAGATCGGAAAACCGCGTCACGGAGACACCCAAGCAAGGAGGCGTTGCAGTACTTCCGAATTAGGAGACCATTCCGCAAATGTTGATTTTCTCTACACAATCTCGCCATCATCGTGGCTTGTTGCGCGTTCGTCTTCGTCAGTTCAGCTGATGTTGTCCTGCTCTTCCATCGAGCCAACAAGGACTCAAGTTATGCGAAAGCTATAGAACCTTCTTGATTCAATCGGATCTGCGCGCGGAGCTTCGTCTAGATCAACTGCGCCGCATCCAGAACCAAGCCACACATTTGACGTTGCGATACACAGCGTGACTATGAGTATGATTTGTAGATTTCACCGAACCCAAGCGGCCGAAACCCCAGAAGTCGTACCATGTCGATATTCAGCATGCCGATCGCACGCAACCTCTTCAAACGGTAGCAACATCTGCACCATCTAAGTGACACTGGTAGTTGCAGTTGCTGACCACCATTCATTCCTACGGGTCTTTATTTTTATCTCCCGGATATCATCTTCGCCAATGTCCACCGTTAACCTCGTGGGGACCCTGGCCCCGGGGACTACTTAATCTTGCTATGCCTTGTTTGCGACTCCAAGGCTGAAATCCGCAACAAACGGCACAACAAGGTAACGCTAGAAAAATACATTTCTTAATTTCCTCGAGAAGTCTTGAACATTTCGGTTCACAATTACCCCGGAATTTTCGGAATCAGCATCGAGGCAAAGTACTACAACAATTTTTTACTTTTTTCCCTCTTTCTAAGCTTCTAGATAGGAGTTTTAACCTATTCTAGTATGTATTTCGTCGGGGGTCACAGATCGATGCCAGATCTTCAATTTATAACCTGGGGGCCCCATGATCAAGCTTTCCCTGCTGCAGTGTAACGCTACCGTGGGGTCGTCTAGTTGAACAGACGACGATGAAGAATGGGACAAGGTTTTTGACGTCTCATTCATCGTGTTTTATGTGCCCTTTACGGCGAAGCGAGCCTCAAACAGCGCTTCTACTACTTGGACTAGTTGAGTGGCTACCGTTCGCCTTCGTCATTTCGCGTTATCCTCGTATCCGGTTGCGAGGTAGGGTTGTATGACAAAGCCACCGGAACTATTATGACTTCTCTTCTGACCGTAGGTAGCGTTGCAGCAGTTTTGGCAACCCTCCTCAAAACAAAACGGTTGTATACTGGTAGGTACATCGGGAGGAAGTACCTGTGATATCAAACCTCGAAAACCACATAACGGCCAGTTTTTTTTAAGGCTGTACTTTCGGCTGCCATAGTAGGTATAGTAGTTATAGGAACTAAAGACGTGTGGTGGGCATCTTTTCGTCGGTGAGTTCGTGCGGTGGACTGGGTCGACGCTCAATACTGGGCTCGGGATATGTGGGTACCTTGCGGTGAGGGTGCGACAGACTCTATTCCGTCCTCTACTGCCTATTAGGGTCCTTTTTTTTTTTTTTT